>VWYI01031681.1:0-50454 GCA_013399455.1 Anthoscopus minutus | reverse complement strand
ATAATCATGTAATATAAATTTCCACTGGTACATTAAACCAGTTTTGCATCTGATGTATATACCAATGACAACTACTACTTGACAAAGAACCTTAATCCTTATGAATGTCTATCAAAAATTAAAATGTCTAAATTCTTAAATCATGTTTTTCAGTATGGCAAGAGACTTTATAGATTTTGTTTCTATAGAATTTAAAAAAAAGTGGAAATAATGATAGTATTAATAATATACTAATTCTGAAGTTTTTCATAAAGAAAAGCTTAATGCAGAAGTTAGACATTTTTGTTGACCAAATGAATTTAATTCAGTGCCTTTCTATGAAATAACTCCTTTGCAGAAAATAAAAGATAGCCACTATGCTGGCTTTACTTTCTCAGTGCATGGAAAAAAATGGATTTAGAAAAAAAAATGCAATGGTTTCTGAAACGAACAGAGGAAGTTATAAATCTTCAAATCATATATAGGACAGATTGGAACATTATAAGCTCTTCAAGTTTTCTTTAATAATATACCTAATAACTCGCTGTGGACGAGTAGGAAATCTGTTTTCAATTTCTTTTACTTCTAAGCAAAAATATAATTTATGTTCAAGGAAGTTTTTTTTGGTGGGAGTTTTCAACCAAAGACGAGTACAAGTATCTTATCAGAAAATAGTCTTTGAAAGCCAGGAGGTTTTGTTGCAGTCACTGTTCAGGACTCTGCCTTGTGCTGTAAAAGAATAGCAAAGAATAGAAGAACAGACTGTGTCCAAGTCCGAATCAGAGTATAAAATGAAGCCACAGTGCAGATGACTTTTCATACTCCAAAACCAATTAGTCCTGATACCCAAATGTGAGAGTTTTTGGACACCAAATGCTTTATTTTCACTGGAGCAGATTGCTGTGAGTCCCTACTCAGAGTTGTTACAGAATTGTACCAAATACATCTGCTTTTGGCAGGAGCTTTTTGTAGCAAATAACCTCTGGAGGTATCTCAGAGCATGAATTACCTTGTAATCTTTTGATACTCTGGTAATTTCTTCTCCAATACAATATTTTGGGTTGCACAACCATACTTTTAAAATGTGGACTCTAATTAATGACAGAAAAGAACCTGTATTAAGTGAAATCAGCCAGAGAGGTAATCTGCTTTCTCCACGGGAGTGCAGAGTATCAGAAGAGCTTTCAGGAAGAGACCCAGCTAAAGCTAAAAAGCACTGGATCTGTACAAAGGACTTCCCCTACAATCAGGAGTTATTTCTGCTATTAAAAGCAATGTATAAGCTATCCAGATGGAAAGTTCAATTTCTTAATTAGTAATAGATGGATACATTTGAAGAAAATAATACCCATAGTTTAAAATTGATCATCTTGGGAAATGTGCACAGACATTATAAGGAATACAAATCATTATTTTTAGCTGCTGTTTATAATTTCCCTGGGACTTGGTAGATTTTTGATGCTAGATAAGTTTATAGTGAGGAAAAGTGTTGAATACCATCAGACAACAAGAACTTCCCCCTATAAGTTAGTGTAATGTAGTGTACCAAACAGTTTGTTCAGAATTTACATCAAGTAAACTCCCAAGGTTTTAAATTTCTCTTCAGAATCTGAAGCTTCCTGAGATTTTTCATTACTCTTTTATTTATAACAATGCCCTAAGCCATACATGTACTCCTCTGGCAACTCAGGCAAATAGTCATCAGGGAGGGAAACAGGGGAAGAGTCCTTCTGGTGGGAGCAGTGTAGGCATGGTTCTCCCTAGTCCCCAGCATGCTGCAAACTGCCAGATTGCAAAGCTCCCAGAGGAAACCTCCAGAGGACCTCTTTCCCCAAGGAAAAAAGGCTGATCTTGTATATTTTACGTCATGTTTTCTGATACTGTGCTTACCATCTCATAAAACAGGAAAGCTTAAACTCATGTTTTTGTTTTTTAGTGTTTGCAATTCAAGGACATTTATTAAACCTTAAACTTATGTTTTAAAAGAAAAAAAAAAGGCAAAGCAGAAACTATGAATAGCAAGTTTAGCAATAAACATTCATATACTGAGTCCTGTGTTAAATACAAACCAGCATGGCCAGAATATTGTATGAACTTATATTCCTTGCCTGTTAAATGAAATGACGCAATTGAAATTTAATATTGTCGCTACTTCTAAAATTGCATTTGAGTCCTGGCGATGTCATTAAGTACTGATGACATTGAGAAAGATGTATGAAATGAAGAAATATGACTTTGAAAGGGACAGGTTAATACAGTGCATAAACTGACCTTGCTTATTGTTAAATGTGTAATACAGCATGGGCAAATGGCTTTACAGGTGAGAGTGTGTACATATATACGTTTGCAGTTGTAAAAACCTTTTGAAATTGATATTTTGCTTCTCTGACTTCGTGGAATGGGATCTAGAGAAACATCACAAAGAGACTAATGCTCTTTTATTTTCAATAAGTTTTCATTTCCATCTTTGCTTGCTTGCTTGCTTCCTTATTTTACTTTGTTTGCAAGATTAACTCTGATTTTTCTGTAACAGGCACATAGTTGTCTGTGGTCACATAACACTTGAAAGTGTGTCGAACTTCCTGAAGGACTTCCTGCACAAGGATAGGGATGATGTCAATGTAGAAATCGTCTTTCTGCATAAGTGAGTAATCTTTCAACATTGGTCTTATCATCTGTTAAACTCCTTAAGTGAAGCTGTATATTCTGTGAAGACTGAATATTTAAAGTTCCAAATAACCATAAAATTAATATTTGCATTTATGTTTATTAACAATATGTCTTGAGAAAATTTTTCCCTGCATTTTCCATAACCCCTACTAAGTATGTTTGTTTCAAGCAGACAGACCCAGTTGTGTTGTCTGTGAGGTTCATAGCTAAATGCATTGTTGAAGTGGAGATTGGATTATGAAATCAAAAATATTGAAATACAGATAAATACATCAGGGATTTTTTGTAGTGGTAAATATTCCTAGGGAACTACCAAAATTAGCAACATCAGTAAAACTAATGAAAAACACTGTATGCTGTACAGAGTTAAGGTATCTGAAAATACCTTTTCACCCTGAGTTTCTCTAGGAAGAACACTTATTTCAAATTGCAGAGTATTTATAAAATGATATATGTAGGTGCAGGTTCAGTTTTAATGTAACAGATACTTTACAAATATATTTACAATAGAAATGAAATTCTTGTCATGGTGATCATCAGTACTGCTCTTTATTATGTTATATGCACATACCTTCACACATCTTGCCAAATGTGGAATTTGGAAAGGTATCTTAATGAGGCTGGTGTTTCTTGCAGGCTCCACATGATGTGTAAGTTAATAATGATTTAATAATTTATTAAATAATACAATACCAAACAGCCATGCCTAGGGGAGGAACTGCTAGAAAAGGCCATGTGATAGGAGACAGTATCTTTTCTGTTCTGTAATGGCATCTGTTTAGAAGCATTGCAAGTTATTTATAAGTAGTATTTTTGCATTCACCAGTGCATTCTGCAATTTTGTCAAAGAAAATGATTAAAAAGTTAATGAATCATTTGTGATGACTTAACAGTGAAAGCTGACAACTGAGAGTCAGCAGTACTTGCACAATTTTTTCATCTAGTCCTTTCAATTTGAACAACCAATGATATCCTGAAGTAACTACATCATTTTTGTGCATTACCTCTCTATGTGCATTACCTCTTTGTGCATTACTCTCACAGAAGTGACTGTGAGAGGAAATTTGAGATCAGGATTTCCACAGTGAAAACGTGTGGTGATAGGAATCGGGAAACTGCACATGTAAGGAGTTTAGCACCTTGCTAGTTTGTGCCTGTAGCTATTAAGTCCCTTCTATTTTCATGAGTGGCACAAGAAAAGATATTTACAGGGTTGGTGCAACGTTATGTAATTGAATGTAATCCATTTAATTTTTCTTTTGTTTCTGCAAAAATGAAATGAGACAGAAAGTCATGGCATCATTATGTTTGTTTAAATTGTAGCTCATACAGGCCACAGGGTCCCTGTCTGGTTTCTATTCCTGATTTTTAGTGATCTTGCATTGATCTTGCATTGTTTTATTCAACAGAGTCAGACATTGTGGGAATGGTGTCAACATGCACCATTGGAGGATGGTTTTGGTACTGTATAATTTCTGGGAGTAGATGTAGAGAGTAGATGGGAGAATGCTGGGAGTAGATGTTTTCAAATGTTTGTACCCGTACTTCTATGGAAATGTACACAGGATGAATGTGGAGAGTAGCACAAGGTGGACAAAAGCACTGCAGAGAAAAGTAAGGCTGGGAAAGCAAGGTAATGTTTAAGTAAGGCACACTGTTTCCACACCATAGAAAAAGCATCAGCAAAAGTCTGGATATCTAAAATAAATAAATGGATGGGTTTGTAATGCAGGAAATGGAGCAGTTATAGAAACTGACTTCTCATTTGCTCTTGTGTTTTCTTCCTCTTTCCTATGCAGTATCTCCCCTAACCTTGAGCTGGAAGCTCTTTTTAAACGACACTTCACTCAGGTGGAATTTTATCAGGGTTCAGTCCTTAATCCCCATGACCTGGCGAGAGTGAAGGTAACAGCTCTGATGTTCTGTTCTTTTCTAAGTACTCCTTGCATTGTTTAGAAAAAAATCCAACTAAAGCCCTTCATGTAGCCCCAAAATAATGTTTTTCCATCTCTATTATCTGAAGTAATAAATTATATCTATCCTGGTAAACTTTATTTTCCCGTATCTTTCAATATTCAGAGCTACAGCAACAGTGACTTAAGATACATTGTCTGCCATTCCATTGAACTCTTTATGAGTTTTTCATTAATGTTTCATTCAAAAGTGTGTCTTACATTAATGTTTGATATAGCAAGGTATTGTCTTACTTATTGTTGCTTAAAATGCTGTTGTCTTAACTTATCAGAACAATTAAAAATTATTTTTTCACCCTCCAAACCCTTTTTCTGTTGTCTCAAATCCTTAAAGAAAAATGTGATATTTTTGGTAGATAAAATTAGATAGTTTTACTTACTTAGATATATATTTTGTAGAATTTCTAAATGGTAAGTTATTTCATTCTCTTAAAGCATGAAGCTTTAAAAAAAGGAAAAAGAAAAATCATGTTCTCTGATACATCGTTAACTTTTTTGCTTCTTTTTCTTTTTTTCTCCCCAATGGAATGTAAACTGGCTACTTAAGCCAAGAATATATTAGTAGAGTGTTATTAACAATTTCTGCAGTACTAATTATGTCTTTTATCCATTTTGACTGCAGAAATTGCTTAAGCTTTTTGTAGTGCTATGCATACTGTTTCAGTTCATCAGAACATGTTGTAATTATGACCATCAAATTGTGTGTTCTTATTTTGTGTTCTGTATTCCACCCTTTGTTTTGATATTTGGTTGTATACACTGGAAAATACTTTTGTCATCTGCTTTGAGTTCTGTAAAGCTCAGGTTTGTGTGAATCTAGAGGTCCTGTGAATAGATTAGTTGTCCTCCTCTTGCTTTCTATATCTGGTGCTCAGATTCTAAATCAGTTCAGTCACCTCTTTCTGTCTTGAATAGGAAGGTACATAAATTCCCAAACAAAGCTGCAGGACTTGTGGGAGAACTGTACTGATGTAACAGGAACTTCCCATGGATTTAGAAGTCTACATTCTGGTATCTGGTTACAAAAGATTAATGTTACCACATTTTTTGCTTTTTGGCTTAGCTGATGCAAAGTAGGAGTCGTCAATTGAACTGCTGGCCTGCTCTGATCATCATAAGCAAGTTTCAGGAAATTCTCTGTGTACATGAGAGCCGTCAAAATCACTGGCATGAACTCATGTTAGCCTAGAAACATTTTTGATTAGCAGTATTGAGAACTGACACACTCATGCAGCCACTGCTGGATGCCCTGATAGTTTATGAGGAAAGAAGAGCTGGAAAGAGACGTTGCTTTATGTGTTTCCTTTTTCTTTGGTGTCTCAGATAGAGTCAGCAGATGCGTGCCTAATCCTTGCCAATAAATACTGCGCTGACCCAGATGCTGAAGATGCCTCCAATATTATGAGGTAAAATCTGCAGTTTTTAATAGTTTTTTTGTCCTTAACTCTGATTAGCTAATTTTATATCTGATCTGTCGCATTTAAATAACACTGTAGGATTTTGAGTTTTTTTAGAAGACAAATTAAAAGATCCTCACAAAAGTCCAGGGATGAGAATACCCTAAATTCCTACCTCAACTGTTTCATCTGTCTTTAGCATGTCAGAGGAGACACTTGGAGCACAAGCTTTGGCACTCAGTCATTTTGCAGGAGCTAGGGTTTGAGTATTCCTAGGTGAAGGCAGAGAGGAAAGAGAATGCAGTTATGTTGCTGGAACAATACCCAGCATGAGTGCATGCACTGCAGGGGCTGCTGTCAGCAATGGGGCAGAAGCTCCTTCAGTGCTTCCTGCCCTGCTGCTCCTTGGTGGATCTGCTCCTAGCAGTAAAGCACTGCTCAGGGGATAGCAAAGTATACAAGGTAGTTGTCTTCTGTCTCCATCCTGTTTTTTTTACACTGAAGACCAATCATTGCTTGTTTTGATTGACAAGGCATTTACAATGTAGGGATGACCAGATCTCCTGCTTTCCTCCTTGTAGTCTCAGAAAGGAGGAGATGGAACAGTCAGTCAGTAGATGGCAGCTAGAGTTGCAACAAACCTAAGCCATTCCATTTTTTGTTTTGTTCATACAATTCTAGTTTTAATGATACCAGTCTCCTTTTTAAAATTTAAATCTCAGTCAGTTATTGATTAAAAGTTCTCTAGAATTGGATTGGCCAGTGTTATAAACAGATTTTACTGGCTTGTCAGATGTTTGAATGCTGTGTATTGAAGGAAGAGGAGAAATAAAAAAATGCTACTGAAATTACTCTTCTGGAAAACTACCACTGTGTGCAAGGGATGTAGCTATCTGAGAAAGACACAAGGCTAAGATATACCTAGTTCATTTTACAAACGTGGTTTGAGTTGCAGTGCAAGAAACTTTACTTTGACATTGATTGCATAAGTACATTAAAAATATTCCAGTCTCAAATTGATGCCTTCTTAATAGATTTAATACATTTAATGTAATGAAATGCAAAAAATGTTAATGTGAGAGTAGAATTCTCTTTTGTTTTCTCATGATTTAATTAAAAAAATTGAATGTTTAAACAGTGCTGCAAGAAAAGGAAAATTAAAAGAAAGACTTGTTAAAATAATGCATTTTTTAATGTTTCCTTTTCTAGCTTTGATGTGCTTAAAAGCACAAGCCAGACCAGTAGTTTACAAGATATGTTCTACAGAACTCCAATGTGAACACTTACAGCGTTCAGTCTTATGAGACTCATGATTCCATACTAAGTTAGATTTTTTTCATTGTTTTATCTTCTTTTTCTACCTTTAGTTTTTAAATATAAGAGTTTTTAATTTTTTTTGTCTGTTCATCTCTCTAATTTTGCTCAATGCTTTTTTATGGCACGTTATCAATTCATGCATTTCTCAAACATTTTTCTTTCCAGCCCCCTAAAATCTCTACACAGTTGAGTATACCTTAGATTCATTGAGTAATTTAGAATGCTGAAAATGTGCAGAGTATGAAAGTAGCTCCATGTATTATAAATTCAGCAGTCAGCTATCAGTTTTTATATTGATCTTTGGATTAATCCATCAAAATTAAGATGAATTTGCATGTGTAACACGAAATTATTATTCAAGGTATTTAGATATGATGAATGTCTAACAGCTGTAAATAAATAATATGTGATGGGGCAGAAAGAAATTAATTTTTTCATTGGAAAACTTGATCAAGTATGTTGATTCAAAGACACAAAGATCATCACTGAGGATGAGGTAACAATTCCAACTTCATCATCTTTCTAACAAAATTAATATCTGAACAGGACTGCTAAAACAAGTCTCTTTTTCTGCAAGCTCCAGAAGAGCAAACCATTTATCTGAGTATTTCTTGAGGCTTATTGCTGCCTAGTACTAGCCACTAATTCTTACCTCAGCTTGACTATGTGTAAATATTTTGAAGGTCTGACATCAGTTTGCTTTACAGGCAGATGAATAAAGGGGTACAGTTTTAATTGTGGGACTTGACAGAACACTAAAATAGAGGTATTTGGATGCACTATCCAAATACCCTTTCAGTTTAAAGTTACTTTCATAGGTTTTTCCTTCTCTTTTTAGAGTTATTTCAATAAAGAATTATCATCCGAAGATAAGAATTATCACTCAGATGTTGCAGTACCACAATAAGGTAAAGTGATGGCCAGTGGTTCTTCTCAGAGTTTTTTGCTATGTTGTGTTTACTCATTCATACTTTTCCTAGTTCCAGTAACAGCAAGAATTTTTCTTTTTGAACTAAAACATCTTAATAAACCTTGTTATGTAATCCAGTTACAAAGTAATTTAATTTTATTTATATATACAGGGGACTTTTTATCAAAATCATGACATTTATCAGTTAGCTAGGATCCAATTTTGAAAGCTACAATGTTCATAGTTGTCATTGAATCCAGATGACCTTTCACCACTTCAGTTCTGTATGTTCTGCTCTTATTATTGTCTTATTGGAGGTTACTTTGATTTTTTGATTCTAGCATGACCATGTAGACCTGAAATTGCCAAGGAGTAGGTACAAAATAAATAAATTCATGTTTTTATTGTAAAACATAGCTCGATTGTGGAATTTGCTACTAAGGATATTGTGAAGTTCGAAATTACAAATCCACTTTGGAAAGGAATTTGAAAAAATCTTTGATGGTAAATTTGTGACCTTTATACACAATGAAGTCAATTTATTCAATCCTGAGATGAGGGAGCCCATAAACTGCTGACTAACAGGGTTAGAAAGGACATATCAGATAACACAGTACTCATATGTGACCTGCTTCTTTTATTAGCTCTGAAAGAATCAACCACTGCTCAGTGTTTGAGAAAAAGCTTGGCTGGGTAAACCTTCATTCAATGAAATACACAATAAATCTGGTACTAGGAAGGTCTGATAACAACTCCTTGTACCTGTAACCTGTTGCTACAACAAGAGCAGCTGCTGTTGCTTGTGATGTCCTCTTCCCATATGCTATGGAGGAGGCCTGTTTTCTTACAGAATAAAAGTAAGGTGTTTCTCTGCTTTAAACAGCCACAGAGGGGAAATATTCTAAATACTGCAGTTTGTTTGCTATTCCAGTGGTTATGTATTCAAGAATAGCTTTTGTCAAAGTGCTGAACTGTATAATTAACTTAGGAAGGGAAACAAGCTTCCTTGTATTTATACAAACACAGAAGTTACATGTCAGATAAAATCCAACAGTTATGCCAATAACTGCACAATATTTATGCTTATCTAAGTGATCCATTTCAATATTGCAGGTGTGTCTGGCTCAGTTATTTCCTTCATTCTCTCCTTAGAAACAGCATTCTTAGAAAAGAAGTTTGGATTTTCCCTGTCAAGTGCTGTTCTTCAGGGTGGAAGAAATGAAATAGAAAAGACAGAAAATGTTGTAGACATTTTTAGATTATAGTATCATTTAAAGGTTGCAGCTTCACATAAGTTGTAGTCTAAGTTGTGTTAGCTTCCTGATGTGTGTTCCTTGTCACTCAGACAGTAGCTCAAAGTGCTGTAAAAGGAACATGCAGAAGGGAAGGAAAGCTTCAAAATATTCTGCTTGTTCAGGTGTGAGGATGCACCTGACAGAGTGCCACAGCCAGCATGTCTTGAGAAATGTAAGATTTTATCTGTAGTAGGTAAGAGTGGAACATTTCTTGGTATAGAATTAAGCTCTGAAACACCTGAAGTGCTTCTGCCTACTCAGAAAAAGTCAAGACATTAACAGAAAAATATTTCGCTGCTATCTTCTATTTCTGGTTCTTCACCTGTGGGATATTTTGTTTGTTGTTTGTTTTCCAGGCCCATCTACTAAATATCCCAAGCTGGAACTGGAAAGAAGGGGATGATGCAATCTGTCTTGCTGAGCTGAAGCTGGGTTTCATAGCCCAGAGCTGCCTGGCACCGGGCCTTTCAACAATGTTAGCCAACCTCTTCTCTATGAGGTCATTCATAAAGGTAATGCCTTGTCTCGTTAGAACACATTAGTCTGCAGTTCAGGTTGTCAGAGACTGGAGTAGAGACCATGACTCAAATGTGAAACAGACATTAACAGATTTTGTAAAACTTAAAAAAAAACAGCACACACTACCATGCTAAAATTTTTTGCTGAAAATTGGGCAATAAGCCAGGTTCTTTCAACTTGTGGGGGGGTTTCAATTTTTTTTTTTAAGTTGCTGCTGCTAAAACAAAAATATGATTTATCTAAGTCCCATGTAGCAACAAAGTTCCAAGAAAAAGGGACTGGTCATTTTTGGTCTTTTACATCAAGAGACTAGTGGACCTCTGACAGTGAGTAAATAAGGAACATGTGTTAGAACTGAGGCCCAAACTTCCAACAACATCATTCATGTATTTGCTTCTCAGTATATGAGCTCTTTTGGACTTAGATTGCAAAATTTTAACCCAGTTAAACTTCTGCGGGAGCTGTACTGGTTCACTGGACCAAGGCCTTGATTGCAGCAATCATTGCATCCTCCCTGGTGCATTTCAGGGACACTGATTCCAAAGATAAAGGGCGGGCAGTTTCCGGTCTCATGGGTGTTATTAATGGGATGGGAAACACTGGAGTAAAAAGTAGGCCAGGGTTCATTTCAAGTCCACTGTGCAAGTAAGCTAAAAGTAAAAATACCCTCATGTCCTCAGATGACAAAGCCAAGACTGTTCTCTTAGAGGTGAATATGTTGATGCAGAACAGTGAGTCTTTATTTGCTTCTTATAAAGTCCTGACGTTATTATCTTTAGATAATAATCTTTAGAAGACAGTAGGTTCCCATGTGTCAAAAATATTTCATACTATTGTATTTAATCAAAAAAAGGCCAGATTTCAATATGGAAACAGGTCTGGGCTCTGCACTTTACTGCCTGCATTTACAGTATCTTAATCTTTATTCATGTTCTGAAAAAAAACCCAACTGAAAAAACAAAAAAAGAAGGTGGTTTTACTTCAGCAAGCTGGGAAACTGTGACTCCTCAGCATTCAGCCAATTGGATATTAATCCTTTCTACATATATCCCAGAAGAAAACTGTTTCTCTTGTGAACATTCTCATTGCCAGTCAGTTTGGTCTCTCTTGCCTGCTGTGGTAACTCGAGACTCTCAGGAGTCTCAAATATTTGTAACAGTCACACTAATGTATGCAAAGTACCGAGGCACCCTGCTGTATAAACTCAGTCTTGGAACCAGAGTACATGTGAAAATTTTGCTCACCCTCTGTCTTTCCAAAATCAGAAAGGTTCCGTTTTCTCCCAAGGAGATCCAAATATATGGGTATCCTCAGAAGGCCCAGTCTTAATTCAAGCTCTTTTAATACTGATTTTAAACTGAGAAAGTGGCGAGATTCACAAAATGATAAAGTGTACAGATGTCTGACTGTGGGAGGACTGTACTAGAAACACACACATTTATGGCCTGAATTTTTATCTGAAAACGTAAAGTCAAAACCTGCATATGTACAGGTACTATGTTTCCAGAAGGTATATCAAACCACTTCCACTATCTTAGCCACCCATGTTTTCTTATTTTATAGTACATGTTTATAATAGTTCCAGTACAGTTCCAGATTCAATCTCGTTGATGAACAGTTTTAAGCTGAAGGCTCAGCTTTGCAAGGCTTTACTCAAATTACATCTAAGTATTTCTCTGTACACAGAAGAAGCATGCAAATAGCAATTAATTTAATTTGGAGGAAGCTTTAATTGTCACTTTTGCTCTTGTGTCTGATTATATACAGTTATAAACAGAGTAATGTGCAGACATACCTTAACTTCTGTGACTTCAAATGGCATTGGGAGGAAAAAATGCTATAAGAGAGTGCATTAAAATTGCAATGCTCTGTTAATACTGGTTAAAAACATGTTTGCCACATAATTGAGTGAATTTTCTAGGCAAGTAAAATACACATCTTCCCTTCCAAAGGTATCTGACTAATTCAAAATCTGAAGCCAAATAATTGCAGGAATTGAGACACATTTCTTTATGTGACTCTAACCCAATTGGTGATAACAAAAGGTTTGTTTATTTAGCTGAAAGGGTGTTCTTTCTCATGTCTGTCTCACTCTAAAAACTTGAAAAAGAAAACTTACTGAATAGTGGCTGTGAATCAGCAGTGCATTGTAGGAGAGCAGCTACATTGATTAGAAATGCTAAAGAGGACTCTGTTGAAGAGAAATATGTCCATTCCCTAAAAGAACTTCCACCCCTTTACATTAAGAACATTCAGTTTAAGTACTGTCAGATCTTCATCAGTTCTTTGGGTAAACATTATTAGTGGAGTCTCTCTCCAGTCAAGAGATTGCCAGGAAAATGTGTGGAAACTTCTGTATTTTTTAGTGAAGGCTTGAAATGCGTGTTTGTTCCACCTCCCTAGTGTGACTAGAAAGTGATTTAATGTGCCATAAATGTTAGGTCAGTCAAACACAAATGAACGTGATTGATGTTGACACTGCACACATTTAACTCATTATGTGTTACTTTACAGCAAAATTATTTGTGTAAACAGTCTGCTCAGTGTTAGAAGTAAAACAAACTAAGAAACCTCAAAATATTATATTTGTTCCTAATATTTTCCTTTTGGTTTTAGCAATGTAATATCATGTGGAATCCTTTATATTCTTTTTGGAATTGAAACCAAATTGAACAAAAAGGAAATCAGCTCAAAAAGATTGATGTTCTATAAAGACTTAAAGACAAATAAATAGCACAAAACTATATGCTAAGTGAAAAAATCCCCGCAAAACTTAACACCTGTAAACTGTGTTTTAAGAATCCGGTCTTCTTATAACATAGACTGTTACTGTTGTATTAAAAAAGGAATTTGGACTCTTTATTAACTTCCATAGTCTCAGAAAAAGATGGAAATACTGTACTGTAATTTCTGTATTGTTTGAATTAACAAGTGCATATCAGAAGTCTGTCTATATGAAAAACATTGCAAAAAGCAGATACATGATATAATAGGCAGAGGTGATCAAATTTTGTCTCTGTGTCCTACCTAAAAGTCTACCACCTACAAACCAAGCTGGTAGTGTTTTGTAAATTAATAAAATGTGGAATGTGGTACTCAAGTGTAACACAAGTCCACAGCCAAATTCATTTTGTCTTTATAGGTGAAACAGCCATTACACCTCATTCCAGATCTGAAAGTTATCTAGAGCTGTCTCTGGTATCCTCTAAGCTATTTTGAGAGGGGGAATGTTTTGTGAGCTCTTTTGTCAGCTTTTGCTCACACCTACACATATGCAATGCCCACTTTACATTGCTTTCTAGTCCAGGCTGAAAGAGAGACATCATAAAGCTACACAGATTTACAGAAGTTGGGTGCTTACCTACACTGATGGAACACATCTAACTTGTTTGCTATTTACTTTTGACCACCTAGGCAGCCTTGGACTGTTTTAAAGTGTGGAAATGGAGTATAAACAGAGAATTTCTTGACATGTAGAAGGGCTTTAAAAGGGCAGTGAGAAGGAAATGCAATGTCTCGATTTATTGTGAGGTTCTTCAGGAAGCTGAATAATTAATTACATGATCCTACTCACAGAACCTAGACCAAATATTAAATGTAGCCTGTTACCAAATACTTTCATCTTGAAAGATCATGTAAAGATCTTCCTGATTGTAGTGGTTTTTAATCATTGATTCTAGGAATTAAAACCTGTTGTGGTTTAAAACTGTTTGCTGTGTATACATAGCATCAGTCCTTGTGATAAGAGTATATTTGTCTTGAGCTAAAATCTACCATGGATCTGCATTTTCAGTCAATCATTTGAACAGATCAACACCAGTCTATCCTTTGCCTCATAACTGGATAGAAATCTTGCCCTGCTTTTTATATATTTGAAACTATTAGTAGTAGAGCTTGTATGCCTTTCAGTTGAAATCCATCAAGGCCAGAATCTAAGAAAGAATTAGATGTTATGTTTCAAGGATACTCTCTCTGCCTTGACACACTGCAAAATTCTACATCAGTATTAATGAGGAAAACTACATAAATCTCATTTTAACTTAGAACTAATCTTAATTAGCTTATTTGATGTTTTATAATATATACTCTTTATACAAATTTTAAAAATCATCCTTGCATACCAAAAGCTGTGGAAATAGTTGACTGAGATTATAAAGTCTTCATGTTACTAAGGGTATTTGTTAGCTTTGATTTCAGCAAACAGTGGGGCTGAGAAAGGAGGTAGTTTATAATTTATAGTAATTTAGAAAATTAAATTCTAAGACTCTAAGTCTAAGAAGCTTCGCTCTATGATATGACCATAAGAACTGCTTTCAGCCAATTACTTTTCTGTCAGATAGAGAAATCCATATGCAAGGGGATAATAAAACTAGACATTGACTCAAGCAATTTGGGTGGGCTGAAAGGGCATTATAGGTGAATGGGAGGAAATATTTAAACTACATTGCTTAAAATGGACACTTCCTTTTCAACTACCAGTCAAGAATATTCAGGGGCATATTGAGTTAGGAGAAGGAGTTACAGCTTTAAACTGGCAGAAGGCAGGATTGGATTGCATATTAGGATAAAACTGTTTACTTTGAGCATGGTGAGGCGCTGGAATAAGCTGCCCACAGAAGTTGTGGTTGCCTCATACCTGGGAGTGTCCAAGACTGCTTGGATGGGACTCTGAGCAACCTGGTCTAGTGGAAGGGATCCCTGCCTACAGCAAGTGGGTTGGAACGAGATGGTCTTTAACATCCCTTCCAACCCAAACCGTTCTATGATTCTCTGGGTACTTTCTTTTCATTCTCATCTATATTGTTTGAGATAAAGAATTATAACATTCATCATCCTCAAAGGCTTTGTCCTGTTTCGTGTGCTTTCTCTGGTAGCGATGAGCTGATCTTATTCAATGCTAATGAGCAGACTTCACATCTGCTTTCAGTGTGCTGTAAAGGAATTGTATATCCACCATTCTTTTCACTTGCAAAATGTAATGAAGAATCCTAGGTCACACTGCAACTCTAGCATTTGTTCTCTGTCTTGATAGTGATACTTTGATCTAGGCAGAAGACATTGTATAGCGTGATCAAGTTCAGATATACTCAATCTCTTTCATATAACTATTTATATCATTACACAAAAAGCAAATGCTATGGGCAAGATAGATCTTTTGGAGCTACAGAGCTCCTGATAATTACTCTGCTGGGTGTAGGGCTGGGTGTATTAAAGATTTGCGTTTTCTTCTGACAATACTAATGGTTGTACTTGCAAGAGCTACATCATTTTTTCATATCATATCTCAGTCACCATGTCTCACTAGGAATTGATTGTATTATGTAAATATTGTTGCTGATAACAATATTGTATCTCTATATAAAACACAGGAGTGCAGAGGAGTATCATGACTTAAAAAAAGATTCAGATGAAAATTACATTTCTTCTCTTTGATTGCACTATGTAATTTTTCAGCTATTCTTCATATAGGCTATTGAAGCAGTGGATAATTTGTATTATGGCTATCAGGAAACAGAATTGCAGTGTGACTTAGGGGGGAGATAATCATGTGTTTGCAGTACTAGAGAGGAGTCAGGAAGATACAGATTGGCATTGTTCTGGTAGTGTGGTCCATTCTGGATCAGTTCCATCAGTTACCTCAACTTTAAAGTATCATCACAAAGGCTTAAAGTAGTCAAGAGCATAATGATTCCTAAAGTATTTTTCCTCACAAAAGATACCATATACAGGTGACCATCCATCTCTTTGAAGTCATGGGAAAATGTCATGGTTCAGGTGGAGATAAAACAGAAAGATGATCTTAGCAGACTTGTAATCATCTTATAATAATAATTTATAGCATCCCAAATATCAGCAATTCTTTAAATTCTGTAATCAATGTTTCATGGTATCCTAACAGATCATATCTTAAACACTCCAATCACTTAATGAAGTTTAACACTAACTGGTATCTTTGGAGCTTGATGATTACTGCGATAATGATTGTTTTTTTCCAGTCCTTTCTTGACAAAGGGTGAGTATTTAACTATAGGTCTGATCTAGAGTTCCTTCCTCCAAATCAAAACCATCTGCCTAAAGAAAAGAAAGCAAGGGAAGAAAGTAGAAAGGGAGATTTGTAATGTATTTGTATATTTTTCCAGCCCCAGGTGGTGTCAATCTAAGAAAAAGCCGCAAAATAGACCAAAAGTTACAAACATGCCCTTGCTATCATTGCTCTTAGATTTTTACCAAGCCTGCACTTTATCTCTCTTATGTATATAGAGTTGCTGATCAGCAACATTTGCAAGATTTCTATAAATAAAAGGGTTATAAAAAATGTGATATGGCTTCTCTGTGTGTGGTGGGGAATAACACAATGCAAATCCCTTTTACCATCCCACATGGCCTCTGCATGGAGAAACAATTTCTGTTTCTCCATGCAGGAAGAAATTCCTCCTGATTGTTTTCAGCCCACTTGTCAGACTGTATGTGATTTGGAACATCTCCATATGGCAATTTATTCTTGCAGTCATTTACATCTCTAGAACTAAAGTAACTGATTATTTGGCAGCCTGTCAACAGGAGGAGGGAATACAACAACAACAAGCAACCAAAAAAAGCAAAAACAAACCATCAAAAAAGGTCAAAACCCAACCAAACAAAAAAAATATCTAAACCCCATCAAAAAAATCCCCAAAGAAAACAAAAAAGAGGAAGAAAATCATTGTAACTTACATTTTACCTGGTTTCTTAACAAGTTTCCGTCCTCTTGTTCTTTAGAGCATTTTTTTTGGAAAGAGTACTTTTTGGCTAGTTTAACATGAAAAAAAGATTGATGAATCCCAAATTAATACTCAGCCTGTGGGATAAAAATGCAAATTTATATAAAATACTTAATAAAATATATTAAGTCAAAATAGCTCTGGAATACTGAAATTTGAAAACTTGGAATTTTTTGATCCAAGAGAACCATAGAATGATAGAATATCTTGAGTTAGAGGGGACTCACAAGGACCGCTGAGTCCAGCCCCTGGCCTTGCACAGGACACCCCAAGAGTCACACCATGTGCCTGAGAGCATTGTCCAAACCCTGCCTGAGCTCTGTCAGGCTGGTGCTGTCACTTCCCTGGGGAGCTGCTCCAGTGCCCAGACCCCTCTGGTGAAGAGCCTTTTCCTGATGTCCCAAGTCTCTCCTGACACAGCTTCAGGCCATCCTCCCAGAGCCTGTTCCTGGACACCACAGAAGGCACATCAGTGGTGCTTCCCCTCTGCTTCCCTCCTGAGGAAGCTGTAACTGAGGTGAGATCTTCCCCAGGCTGAACAGACTTAATTGACCTGAGACACTCCTCATACGGCTTCTGCTCAAAGCCTTCGCCACCTTCATTGTCCTCCTCTGGACACTCTCCAGCAGCTCAATGTCTTTCTTATCTTGTGGTGCTCCAAACTGCCCCCAGGGCTTGAGTGAGGCTGCCCAGGTGCAGAGTAGAACAGGACAATTCCCTCCCTTGCCCAGCTGGTGATGCCTCCTTGACCAAGACTGGCTGAGAAACTTGCAGCTGTTCAGGCTTGAGAGGAGAAGGTCGTAGCAGTTTTCCAGTATCTGGAGAGGGCTGAAGGGAAGCCAGAGAGAGATTCTTTGTTAGGAACAGTAGTGACAGGACAAGGAGTAGTAGGTAAAAATGGAGAGGAGAAATTTAGGCTAGCTATTTGGAAAAAATTCTTCACTGTGAGAGTAGTTAAACATACTCACAATGTTGACCAGGGAGGTTGTAGATGCCCCAGTTTGAGCAGTGTTCAAGGCCAGGTTGGATAAGGCCTTAAGCAACCTGGTCTAGTGAGAGCTGTCCTTCCCATGGCAGGAAGGATTGGGACTAGGTGGTCTTTAAGGTCCTTTCCAACTCTTAACATTCTGTGATTCTCAGGAAACTTTTTTCCATATGCTCCCTACAACTTTATTTCACCCCATGCTCAGTGTGCTTGACAAGAATTCAGTGTATTATTTTTGCATATGAGACTTGATTTACTGACTACAGGGTCTCTGTTTTGGGTTGTTTTTTCTTCAGTGTTCTAGAATATGCCTTAAAAATAAGCGATGTTAATTGCCATAACAGTGTATTGACTTACGTGCTAAAATCTGATCTGTGTTTAAGCAGTTGCTTGTAAACTTCTAAGAAAGCTGTGATTTTTACTCAGAACTCTGCATCTGTTTCTTTGGTTTTAGATTGAGGAGGATACGTGGCAGAAATACTACCTGGAAGGAGTTGCAAATGAAATGTATACAGAATATCTGTCTAGTGCCTTTGTGGGTTTGTCCTTCCCTGCAGTTTGTGAGTAAGTAAAAATACATTTAATATACAGAAGTATTTCACTTCTTGCAAGAGAAATCTCATCTTTTGCTTGAGACCTTTTCACTCTGCTAAAATCCTAATGTTGCTGCATCAGATGGTGTCTAATAAAATAAACATTAAAGCAATCACTGCATGGAAGTATCTGAAACATTGTAATGCCTGGTTTCAGGAGAGATTTATAATTAAGTGATTGCAAATGAGAGCATAAATGTTTTTGGTATTGAACAGATGCATCAAATATGTTTTTAAATTGAGTTATTTATTCACAAGCACTATGCTGTTATTTTTCTAATGATTCCCATTCTTTGAATAGTGGTGGTCAGCATGACCAACTTGGCTTGTGCCCCATTCCAAGGAAACTATTCATTAGTTAACAGATGTCATGGAGTCATATAAGCAGTATGACACCCAGAGCTCTGTGGAAGTGGTTGCAAACCACTTGCAACCAGTAAAATATGTCAGAGAAGATATGTCTGTTCAGTTATGAGAATGGAGCACGTAGTACAAAACCAGAGCGTAAGCCGTGTGACAACTTCATTTATAGAGACTTAAAAATGCTTATATTTATCCTAGAATGAGTCTGTGAATGAGAGATTTGTTTGTATAATAAATATTCTGTCCACATAATCAGGTTACTTTAGCACACTCATGCTTCCTCTTCTGCTGGTGTTGCTCTTCATTCCAGCCATACTGAAAGGTCACCACAAGGGCAGTGGGCAGCTTTGCTAGAGACTGTGCAAATGCTTAAAAAGAAACAGATGCTACTTGGATGAGCTTAGTGTCAAACTAGTTAACTTAGGAAAACTTCTGAAGACTCCATTCTTAGAGAAGGAAATAGATGAATAAGTAAAACACCATCTCTTCTGTGAAGGAGGATGAGTATGTTTCTGCTCCTCTACCTTGCCCACCTTTCCCAGTTTTACAGGGGGAAAAGCATGGCATTAAGAATGAGGCAGAAACAACTGTTAGACAAATATTTTCCATTTAGAAATTGTCTGGGATGTAGCTATGACAGAGCCTAGTCTTCAATTTGCTGGTAAAGTTAAGTTAAGTCAATCCATCTTTCTACTGTGTCAACCAAACTGTTTTGAGTTTGCTGAGGGAAAAAGATTTTTACTAAAGGTACAAAAGTTTATGTTGATTTCTTGAAACAGGAAATCTCATAACATAATTCAGAAATGTTTATTATTTGCAGAATGAATGGTAGCTTGTGCTGTTAACACTAGCTACAGTAATGAAAATTAAATCTCCACACCAAACTATTTTCAAATATGTCAAGTTTCTGTATGAGTTTATAAGAAGGTGTGACTGGCGTAAAGCTGACATGTGGTATTTGACATAAAGCTGACATTCATTTATCTGTGCTGGCAGAATGGAGATAAAATAATCAATAAGGAAACGGTGCTTTCTGAGATTTAGAAACATGTCTAAACTTTGGTGCTCTCCTCAAGCATTTGGTTATCTGAAATGTTAGCAACAGTATTAGCTAGTTAAAATGAAACAAAAAGATTTATCTCAAATTTTCCAACACACTAATAGGTCTATTAAAAGCACACTGAAAATTAAGATGTAGTGTTACTTATTAATGAGTTTAGTGCATAGATATTTTCATTACTGTAAGAAATGTCTGCTCAATTTCGAGAAGAACCAAAGGACAAGGACAGCAAAATGTATGTTGCATTGGTTTGTGAAGGGGAAATTGAATCAGTGCATAGGTTTAGTGTATTCAGCTACCTGTTAATATGCAGACTTTGAGAACAAGTTTTGTAGTATAGCTTTTAAAATTCATGCAGTCAACAACATTTTAGAAGTCTGAAATTAAATTAAATGTTCTGCTTCCTCAGGTTATTTGTCATAAATGCAAATCCAGGAATGTGATTCTTTTGTAAACAGGCTGCCATACGGTCTGGATAACAAAGAGCACACAGAGACAATAAGGATGGGACACTCAATATTGCTGAAGAATTTTAAGCTTTTCATGTCAACACTAGGGTGAAGAATTAGATGGAAACAGAAGTTAATATCAGTCTGCAAGTTCTATTTATAACTCCACGTGTGTGTCCTGTGTGAACATATTCCAACCATATATTTTCAAGATGTGAATGTAATTCCTGACATTCTGTGCCCTTGGATATTGCTGGGCCAGGTGTGGATAATGTTGATTGAAGATCAGCTAACCAATCTGTCTCCCACTAGTGCAGAGCATTCTAATATTTAGTAATGTAATGTTAACCCAGGTTCATTTCTCTACTCCAAAATTTTCCTAATGAGTGCAGCATATCTCTGGATTGACACTGGACCTAGCAGTGGGAACTGTCCATATGTGCTGTTGGTTGTGAAAAGGGACTGACTCCTGGCCTCTTCTCTTCCTGCAGACTGGTGTTTGCGAAACTAAAGCTCTTAATGATAGCCATAGAATACAAGTCGGAAAAACGCGAAAGCAGGTACGTCCAATGGCACCATTTGAATTTCTGGAATGCACTGTCAAGAATTTTGCTTGCTTTTTTTTTTTTTACTCAGAATGAACACAGCTATTCTTTGAAACATTTCTGAATGTAATTAGCATGCCATCGCATTGCAGCTTTTCACATAGGACTGAAATGGGCTTATTTCTTCCCATTTCCTCCCTAAAATTAACCCAGGTCAGAATGTTTAGTAAAAAGTGCAGTAGTACATATGTCTCGTCTTCAGGAGTGATTTTACTTAAGGAAAAGCTTAAAGTGTGTGAGTTTATAGCATATCACCTTTTAATCAGAGGTCCAGCTTACACTACTGAAAACAGAAAAGTGAAAAACAGATGTGATATCAAAATTCGTTATGGCTATTTGTAGTCTCAAAATGAAAATTAATTTTAATTAGCTCGGGAGAACCAATTTAGAAATTATACAGGATAAACAAATATAAGGTAAACGTAATATTTAAATGGTATCTGTTCTGACAAAACTTACATGGATAACATCATGAAACTGGAAAGTATTAATTAAGCCTTGAAATTACCAATTGACTAGCTACTTTCACTAACCGAAAAGAAAAAAATAATTATTTTTGTACAAATTCAGAGATGGGAAGTGTTTTTTGCATTTTTTTTCTGTGTAAAGGTGCATAGAAACCTGATTCAACATTGGAGTCAATCTTCCATCAACTTGTCCATCAGTGCTTTAAATAATATTCATTTTTATGTAAGAAAAATGCTATAAATGTTCTCTGCAACATGTGGTGGGTCATATAATAAAAATATGATAATACTGACTCTGAGGGGAATTTGATTTTCCTCTTTTGTAATTATGTTTTGTACTGCTGTAGTAAACTTGGAGTGATGCATAGTTCATCTTCTTTTGGCGACTAATTACATTTTAGTCACCAAAGGGCACTTTTGAGGACAATTGCTTCTTCTCACAGGAGAACGAATTCTATCAATTGAGCTCATCCTAGAGTTTCTGGCGTTTTGAAAGTTTGATACTTAGTATTGACTTTCATAGCTTTTCTTTATTAAAAGAATTTATAAAATCTGTGTTAGACATTTGACATGGAAAAAGCAATGTTACAACTATTTATGAGCATTTCCATGTCCTGTACATGATTTTTCTGGATTCTTCCACATGTTATAAAATGAAATGTGACATGGTGTATGTACTATTGGATATAATTTTTGCTCACACTATGCTGATTAAGAAATCTTTTTTTTTTTTCACTATTAGATTTTTTATGCTGTAGTTTACTCCTTTGGACTCTTAAAGTACTTTTCCATTGAAAGGCCTCATTCTGCATTGGCTAATGTAAAGCAAACAATCTATTCTGTCTATGAAAAATTTAATCTCTTGCTAGAAAAAGGAAAAATGTGATAGTAACAGCAGTGGAACAATTTACCAGATTTTGTGTCTTCAGTATTGTGAAATATTTGGTTTCTGTTTTTCTCCTAACAAGTATTGGCCGACTTTATATTGCCATTACTTCAGTTGTCATTTATTTACATAAGTGCTAATATTGCAGTAACAGATTGTTCTTGGCTTCCATATCATTCTTTGCATTAACTTCAGTGGGAGTTGGATTGAGTTCTTAATCAAAAGGTGATGCAGAGGATCCCACAAAAAGTAACACAGTGTGATACAATCATGTATTTCTCACTTAAAGCCACACAGGTAACAGTTTGCAGTAATTATCCTAGTAGAGAAAAAAAGATCCTAAAATTGCTGGAAGCAATTTTATCCCTTTAACAAAGGGATATTAACTGCTGGATCTGTTGAGTATATATGTAGAAAGAGGAGGACATATACAGTAGATAGTCACATATTTTTTATAACCTGATTCACATTAATATCTGCTGATTTCATCAGTGATAATTTTATAGTCACTGTTTGATCAATCTCAGAGCTACCTGCAGCATATCTTTACTGTTCTACTTGTTCCTGTGCTCTTGAACTCAAATATGTTAACTAAGTTTTTGTGGTTTTCTGATCCTTTAGTCAAACCCAGAAAGGTAATGCAACAAAACTTCAGTTTTTCACCTCCTAAACACACTTGCATTTCCATGCATCTTATTAAATGAAAAGATGGGGAATTAAAATAAAAGAGCAACATAATTTTGAAGCATAAGCTCTTTTTGAACAATGTAAATTTGTCATTTGTCAATTAAGTTTGTTGATGCTGACATTGGAAATATTTTATTCTGCTCATATCTAAATTTCTTACTGGTAATTCTTTATAAAGGTGAAGTGGGACATGACTATGGATATCCTTTAAAGCTTTCAGTCTTTATGAGAGGGATGAAAAGTAGATACATGCTGATTTATTTTATAATTATGCTTTGCATTCATATTTTGTGAAACCATTACAGAAGTTTTATATCATTTAAAATTTAGAGAAACAATGCTAAATGTAACTAAATATTTAGAACATGATGTAGATGGTGCCCTTTCATTAAGAGCTAATAATTCCTGCCATAGCTGAGACAGGTTTTAAAACAGTATTTTCAGAAGCAGAGAAAATTTTGAAAGCATTCTTTCTCTACTTAAAGAATGAGAAGACCTTACTAACAACTGTTAATTTTTATTACTAGTCATAATGAAATGTCTGTATCATTAAATTATATATTGGATTTTTAACTTACAGAAGTAGTTTCCTGTTAAGATTAGTTTCATTTGCCTTCATCACTTTGCACTCAGATCAAAAGCAGTGAATAAGATTCAGGAGTGTGTGCTGCTCTAAACAGTAATAATGTAAGGGTGTTCTAAATTTTCTAATCCCCTCTTTAAATTTTCAACTCAGTCTGAAGGATAAATACTAGTCCCATTCCATTGAATGGCAGTCTTTTATATGACCATTAATATCATCGTTAGATGTAGAATGGCATAAAAACTAATTTACCTCCGCATGGTTTTTTTGTAAACCTTTCTGAGTTACAATGAAATTCTGTTAATTCTACTGTAGGAAATTTGAAATCTATAGGAATTAACAATTATCAGAACTCTATCAAATCTAATATTGCTGCATATGTTAGTGGCAGCTTAGCTTTCTGCCTGCAGACGGTTTCTTTCATCTTTTTTCCTGACTACTAATAAAGCTACACAAATCAGAAAGCATGCTTGGTAAGTTTTTGTCAGTTTAAGTAGATAATTAATAACAATTATGATTTTACAGAATTGCTTAAAGGCAGATAATCAAGCCTAAATACAAGTAACATAGTTATAAATATGATAACTGCATATTGGTTTTCATATAAGTGGTAGCGTATCTAGAGAATGTTTATCATTTTAGGCAACTGCTTCTTATCCAGGTCTCTTAAACATTAATTTAAAAAAACCTTATGATTAGATGTTTTTAACCTTTGTATTTGTATATTTAATAATGCTTAAATTATTCCTCAGCTAGCAAAGAAATCTCTGAGCTTACAAAACTCAATTTAGAGTGTTTCTGAGCAGCTACTGAAGTCTGCACTCTCATAACTCCATCTCACGATATGAGTTAACCACTCCTTCATCTCTAGTTGGTTTCTGCAGATGCTATGACCCGTGATTAAAAACAGGAAGCACTTAAATGATTTTTTTCTCTCCCTGAAGCAAGCCAAATACTATCACTTAAATAATGCTCTTAGCTCATTTGGAGAGGTTTTGCTTTTTTGTAGAAAAATGCAAAGGAAACCTGGAGAACATAAACCTGAAAATATCCCAAATGTTACATATATAGCAAAAAATAACACTTCAGAATTCAGACATTCAAACTCCTTGTCTGAAATTCCTTTTAGAGAGATTTCTGCCTTTCTTTTTCCCCTGTATTTTTGTTCTAAATAAGTAAGCAAGAAGGAAAGCCTAGCCAAGATTCTTCCCTCCTGCTCCCCATTTATACTCCTCTTGTAAAATTTCCTCTTTGTCTATCCATATATTTGTTCTCATTCTCAGCAGAAAAACCTTTAAGCCTTGAAGACTTTTAAATAAAGGGTTTTTTTGCTTTTGCTTTGGTGTCAGTTGATTTCTTATCAAAGTGTTTGATTTGCACTTTTTTTCTTGTCGTTTGCAGAAGCCGAAAGCGGTATGCCCTCTTCGTTACCTTTCCTTCCAACCTCAATCCTACCTTCACTCCTTCTAACTTCAGGACTAATTCCTTGCCAAGAACACAGGAAGATAACATCTTTGTCTATCTTTCTCTGTATATACACACACATATATACCTTATATATATTCATCTATGTGTGTGTGTATATATATATCTGTGTGTATATTGATATATGAGGCCCCAGTCTCAAAAAGCAGAAAGAACAGCATTTTGTCTCTCCAGTGTTTCTTGTGACTCATGCACTAACTTCTTTGCAGGAAGTACAAAATAAAACAGGATTAGTTTTTTAGGCTTTTTTCCCCCTTTGTGGAGTCATTGGTGTATCAGATTGTTGCATTGGAAAAGCAGATTTTAATGTTAATAACTCCTGTCCTCATTTTTGACTGTATCATGACGATGTATATTTCGTCTTTACCAGCCCTTGTACTCCCATATTGTTTTCATATTCACATCTTCATTGAAGTGCTTCTTTTCCCAGAGTCTTCCTTCAAAACACGTCTTACAATGCAGTAGTTCATGTTCTCTTGCAGTCTCATCTTCCATTAACAACAACCAAATACCTGATTCTTTGCATTTCTGGTCCTGTTTTGAGTCCAGTTACTCATAATACAGTACTCATTAAAGCTATTGTACTGTTCCAGTGAAAATGCCATGGATAGTTTGTATTACATGTCACATTCATTTTAATGACATTTATTAACTCATTTATGAAGATGTTACTGAATGTATTTTTTTCTCAGCTTTGGGGTTTTTTTTTGAGATGACATGTTTTACATTTTCTTTGGTGTACCATGCTGTGAGTCCCTCTCTAGTCTACATTCTATCATGCTGCTATTGGTTTGGATGAAGTAAATAAGGCATGCTCTTCCATATCCTTGTCTCTCCTCCCCTCTCTTCCCTCAACAGCATCTTTTTTTTCCTAATTGCTTGTAGCAGTCTGTCTGCCTGTCAGTGATGGTCTTTGGGGACCTGCTGTCATTGTCCAGACATTTCAATTTCCTTCTTCATCTTACTCTTCCTACTCTGTTTTCCATGTCTGTTCTGTTGTGGATGTTGTATGTGTTACATGTATTGAAGTTTTAGTCTTACCTTCCTATAGTTTCTGAGTAGATATGTGATAAGAGAGGTGGCTTCCTGTCAGTTTGGCATTATTGATATGATCCAACTGCAGAGAAGTTACTGCAACACTTAGCATCTCCAAGGATCTGCAGCTGTTGCACCTCTACTTTGCTTCTTGCTTTTAAGTGTATCTTACCTTGTGGTGAAGGCATGTTAATGCTGGCATGATGAGCAATATGAAGAAGTGTTGTACTAAATGAAGTTGCTTGCTCCCAGAATAAAGTATGTTGTTCTGCCTTATTGTACTGATAATCACTTCTGGAACCAGAAGCAATAACTTAATTGTTTCCAAGTGTATTGAGTTCACCATCACTGTTGAACTAGTTTGGACTATGACCAAATAAAATACCTCATGCACAACCTGTAGACTATGACTTAGTAAGTGCTGTTGTAAAAAACTTAATTCCTGGGAGCAACCTTTTATTTGCTTGTAGTAATTAAGCTTTAATATACTGTAGCATGTAATGTGCACTGTGTCTTTTGCCTTGTATTCTTTTCTGTGTCTTACTAGATTTTGCTGTATAGAGCAATACGGATCATTATGAATTAATGTCAGTGATAGAGCCCAGAAGAAAGAAGCAATATTTACAAGTTACAATTAGTGTGAAAACTGGTATGTGCACAACTCCACTATGAGATTTGTGCACCTACGCTCACACTCCAGTTCAAAGCATACCCTAAGACAAGAAATATTATCTCAAACTACTTCTATAGTTGGATGAATGACATAGTATGTTTTAAAAGGCCATTATGCTAATAGTGATACTTTTTATCTGGGCATAGCATGAAACAATCAAGAGTAATAGCTGGTTTTGTTTAAAAGTGTGGTGGCTGTAGTAAGTAATACCACATAATTTTGTTTTAGATAATGTATTCATATTACTTAAACTTACTTAATGTATTCATAGTACTTAAACAATATTATATCTTCCTGATTACTAGATGATATTGCTACTGTTTGAGTTGCATGGGGAATGGTACAGTACATCTACCACAAGGTTTAAAACAGAGTTGTTACAGCTTTTGTTATTCGTTTAGTCAAAATTTTGGTGTTTATGTTTCATTTAATTCAACAATCGGTTTTTTCTTTTTCTTTAGAATAGGGCAGTGGCAGTTACACGGGTAGCCATACAGCTGAAAACAAATAAAATGATGCAGGGTTACAAAAGCAGACAAGTTTCTCTGATGCAGGGATGAACTGTTCAATTGGTCTCTTTCATCACACCTGACTTTATCAATCAAAGTGTTGGGTGTGTAGTCTCCTGTTAGTTATCCCAACTTAGTCCATAATTGTAAGGGAAGAGAGAGACAGTTTTTGAATGCATTAGAATTCAATCCTAAAGTAGATGAATCCCACCTTTAGTGCTATCTAAAACGTAAAGTTGAAAGTAAGATCAAACAGGAATAGTACATAACAAAGGCATAGATAAGAAAAATCCTTAAAAGACCTCTCCTGGTCTGTGTTTCTATTGCTTGACCTTATCTGTACTTTTAGTTTTTTGACTTCATTTAGTGCTGCTAAAATGTCGTTACCGTTGCATATTTGCTGTGCTGTACTTGCTGGGCATCTCCACATGCCTTTGTCAGCTCAGTTTAGAGACTTTCACCACACCTGTTCCATATTTATAAGATCCCTCTTTTTTTTTTCTCAGAGAAGGCTGACAGCTATGCACATCTGAGAGCCAGCTATTGTACTGCTATGTCTAGATTAAGAGTTAGAAGTTCCATCCATTCACAACTTCAGCAGTAGTGGAAGCCTGCTCAGTTTCAAGCTATGCCAAACAAATTGTGGAGCCATGCCACTTAGCAAGTAGCCTACCAATAAATACATACTGCTTAATGATGATTCAGACTCTGACACTGAATGGTAGTTTTTTCCATGGAGTTCATCTAGAAGATAGCTGAATATTCTAGAAAACAACAGGAAACATTTTCCATCTCCTACTGAATACATTAGAAGTAATGTTTTAAATATTCTTATAATATGAAAAGATAACAAACAGCTTTCTATAGCTTTGCAATAGTGTTTTAGACCAAGAAATATAATTTGAGTGAAGTATGTCTGATATTTGAAAGCAGGAGACAAAAATCACCTAGCAGCAGAAATGAGTGAAAAATAAATAGCTGGAGGGAATTAGTCCTACCCCAAAGTGTCAGTTCAGAAATTGTCTTACAGTTCAAGTATCTAATTATTAAGCTCTCCATCAAATATCTTTACATTCAAAAAAACATAGAAGATACACAATTGGTGATGGAAACCTTAGCTTACTTTTAGTGCTTTAGAGGAAGGTATAGTATGGTATGCTTTAGCTAGATCAGAATATTGGTGTCTTGTGCCAGATCAGAATAGTGGTGTTGGTCATCCATGAACTACCAAAAATGGTATTGAGTAGTGCTCATGTTCTGGACTAGTTTCAGGTAGATAAGGATCTGTATTTTATTGAAGGTGGCATGTATACTTAAAACATCAGAAAAAGACAATCCAATAAATAAGTTGATCACGACACACAGTGAGAAATATTGACAGGTATCTGTTCTCCACTGTCATATGAAAAAGTCATCATGTCCTATCTGAAATTTTCATTGAACAGTCCATGTAAAGAAAACCATAAATATTTGTCTAGAATTTATGTGACCTCGTCCCAGTTTTTTTTTTCTTTTGAAACTGTGCATCTTAAATGTGCACTGATTTCCATTTGTATTACACCTGCTTATATTTCTGTCAGTCTGGGAACTCATTTTCAGCTGTGTAGATAATAGTCATGATTCTTTCCTGTGCTTTAAGTGTTCAGTGTCAGATTGGATGGGGCTTTGAACAATCTGTTCTTGTGAAAAGTATCCCTGACCATGACATGAGAGTTGTAATTAGATGATTTTAAAAGGTCTCTTTGAACATAAACCATTCTGTGATTTAGTCTGTGATTCCTAAGAGTCCGACTGAATTCAAGGGTGATTTCCACATTTTCAGTGTGGGATTGCTCTTAGGTGCATGACCAGTGAATCTTCTTTAGCAAATGGGGTAGCTTTTACAGATAAGTGTAAAACACAGGTTTCCAGAGTGCATTTTCTATTCCACAAGTGGCTTCCTAATTGTAATATTATCAAAATTAATGGAACTGACTTTTCATGAATTTATGGTGGTGAAGTAAATAAAATTCCCACTGAACACACTAAGTCATATTTAATTTACATGGCTTTAATTGCCATGTATCCTAAACATTCATGTGTGAAGAAGCAAGCAATCATGTGAGCCCTGCCATGAAAGGTTTTGTCCTGAGGAATGTATTTCTAGAACTGGAATCGTTAAAGAAATTATGACTAAATGTTTTTGACCTTGTTATTACTTGTCTATTTTTGAGGTAACCCAAACTAGAAATGTTATAAAATTACAAAGTTTGATCAGGATCTTACAAGCTTCTAAGTACTTGGCCTTCCTTGCTTGGTTTCATGAGCTGATTTAGGAGATAAAAAAATCAAATTGTGCTTTATGATAAAAACATGTATTTGGAAAAATCAGTGTCATTTTCAGTTATGTTTTTTCTGATGTGTGGCACAGCATGCATATGGATTAGCTATAAATATTACTATTAAATCTCTCAAATTTCTGTCCTTTTTCCCATTTCCCTTTGCAGCCTTAGCGATACATACAAGTGAGACATTAGCTGAAGCTGTCTCTCTTAAAACTCCTATTCAGTTTGCCCTGTACTTACATTCTCAACCATATATATGCATATTTTCTTATTAAAAAAACATATACATCTCTAAATAACTTATGGATGTATTTTTCTTGGAATACTCAAAAGACTGTTTTTTCTCTGTGCTGTTTTTCCCCTATATTCTATTTTAATTCAAAACATTTCTCTTGCTGTAAATATTAGAGTGAGTGCTTATCAAAGCATACTTCAGCTAATGATGCTACAGGTGTCATAAAAAATAATTCAGTTGCAGCTTTAATAAGCAGTATAGTTAATATATCCATAGAGCTCAGTAGAAATTGCTCATGATTTTGCTCTGGTTACATGTCAGTGTGTATATAAGCCCAAAACTTTATGAGTGTTTGCTGTAGCTCTTAGCCAGTAGCAGTGATGGGGCAAATTAATTTTCATTTCCAACAGAAGATTTTTCTGCTGGCATCATACTGCATTAACTGTGATCACATCTATATTTTGTGGTTATAAATACATTGTATTTGTGAAAAGAGGTCTATGTGAATGAAGTATAGGATCTGACAAAAATAAAGTCTGTACACTGACCCATGTGAATTGATTTCATGTGTCTCAGAAAACCTTGAGATACAAAATCATGCTCACAATGCGTCACATCCTAAATGAAGCCAGTTACTTCTAATTTAAGACTATGTTCCATGCATCTTAAAAGAACTGCTTCATTTGCTTATTACTTCATCAAATTTTGAGTTTCATTCTGATAAGTGAACATTTATATATCTAGTGGTTACCCCAGTTTGTGGAATATGGGTTGTTGAGGTTTGGGTAGGATTTTTTCTCTTTGGTATGGTTTATCTATATCCAAGAATTGTATTGAGGAAAAGAACCAACTTTGGTTTATGTAAAGAAATGTGTTTATCTGTTTTCCCTGAAAAGCCGTAACACTTAGGCACTTTTGGATCAAGTAAGGAAATAAAAAGTATTTTTCAGATAGAGAAGTACCCATTTGTCCTTAAAAAATCCAGCCAACCCAAGACCTTATGTATTTTATAAGAAACAGTATAATAAATGCATTAGATTAGCCTCTGTAGAAGATTTTTTTATTTTAGCTGCTAAATTCACAGTGTAATGGTGAGTTACTTATGCACTAGCAGGCAGGGAGGAGGAAAGGTGGAGACTAAGATGGCCAGTACAGCACTCTGCAAGTGCTAATAAGTACTTTGTGGGTTCAAGTGACAAGAGCTTGTGCAGGAAAGCTAAATTTTCCAACCTATTTTTGACCTGAGTAACTGGTTTCATATGAAGAAATCCTTCTTTTTTTTTCTTCTCTTCTCCTGTCTGTTTTATTCCATCTTGAATCTGGAAAATGCATTTTAAAACTGCATTGGGTAGAATTTTTCATTGCAACTGCAGCCATTAGGTCCAATTCACTAATAAAGAAATGCTAGATATGACACTAGATGATACTAGTTGATGATGGATGATACTAGTTTAGCTGTGTAACTTTTATTTCGTCCCATTTTTCTGTGTGTGTAATACAAGTGTTACTTGTACCATCACATTTCATTTTTTGCAAATATTACTAAAGTGTACTGTGGAGGTGAACCTGCTTCTGTGATTATACCTTTCAATTCCTGTAGTTCTCTTCTCCTTTTTATTTGTTGCAAAGCTTGAAACTGTGAATGAAAGAAAGGGTAGGATATCTAGGTAGATGCTTTCTTTGAGATTTAATTTCTCAAAATTCCAGCCTCTGACACAGATTATCTGTGTGAGAGAGAAGATAATAGTTTTAACCAAACCTTCTACAGCTGGCCTCTGATTAAGTATATTCATAATTTTGGGTATCAGAGCCTGAGCTTTTGGAAATGCTAAGCATTCTCACAGCAAAAGTTCCTATAAAGTATACATGGACCCATGCAATGCTAAACACTTAGAAAAAGTTGGGCTGTATGCATCCCAAATTAATAAGTACTATATCTCATAGTGACTTAATCTCTCCTCTGTAAAACGGGATAATACCAGATCTTCATTCTTCATGTAAGAAATTACGTGTTTGTGAATCTTTTGCATGCTGTAGTGACAAACATTGCAGAAAACAACACAAGAAAAATATGATGCTTATTTCAAAGAGAGATAAATTACATAAAGCCATGCCTGAATTAATGGCAGTAAAACACCATTGAATGAAGTTTGAGATTGTGAGAAGGACGGAGTTTGTGGGTATTAAATTAAGAACGGTATCATAAGATCTACATAATGGAGGCTGAAATATGACTTCATGACCAGCCTTTTACTTCTGAACTCATAAGCACTTTATTTTGTGGCCTGCATATTCTTGTCATAGGGCCTTGCAGGCATGTGGAATTACACAAAATAATATGCACATTATTAATCTTTCAGATATATTATGTTGTCATACTAATTTATTCCTAATGTGTAGAGAATAAATAACATATTGAATAAGAGATGTACTGAGATCCATCTTCCCTCCTAACAATAGCATGAAAGACTTTGGACCATCACATTTTAGTAATGTATGTCTGTTCAGCATTGTGCTTTATTTATTTTTGTATATATGTACTTCCCTAAAATCAGTTTTTGCTAGATGGACAAGTGTTTAAATTCCTGGTAGTCTTTATTTACTCTAAATTTCATATGCATACCATTACTACATTTTGAGTTAGAAAAGCTAAACTTTAATAAAGGCAAAAAAAAGAGAAAACTTTTGAAAAGCTATGTTAAGTTGTAGAGAGTCAAAAGCTAAGATATATCACACATTAATAAAACTTACTGGAGAATATATTTATATTTATCTCTATCTGTATATTCATATTTAGCTTGGTACTTTGAAAAATGCCTTACCTAAAGTCTGAAGTTAAATTATTATGAAAATAAAGAAGATATTTCATAGATATGGAGTACCTCACTTTTTGGTTCCTTTGTCAAAACTAGCTGAGGCTCTTCTGTCATGGTGGTTGGGTTATTTTTATTCTTTTGTGGCTGCATAGCAGTGTTTTAAAAATTTTCTATTCATTTTATGTTTTTTCAGCTGTCGTGACTGGTTGTCTTGTACCATTCCCCTTGAGTGTATGTGTGTATTTATTACTTTAAACAATAACATTATATGTCCAGATAGGGGTCCCATTAACTTTCTATTTCAATAGAAATTGGCAAAAATTTGCATCAAAGGGTTTACCTTCATACATGATATTTTCTGTTGTTATTGAGTGGTGGTTGATGGTTCTTTCCTTTTCACTGTATTGTGGATTTCTCACCACTTTGCATGGCAGAGCCAGCAAACAGCAATGCTCAGCTTCACACTTCACGTTTCTGAGAGGATTTTATGTAGTCTATATTTAAGGGAAAAAGATAAAAAAACAGATGTAAGCACTTAGATGATGTGATTATAGGCAGAGGCATTTGAGTGTCTCAAACTAAAATTTTTGTAACAAGCATGTGAAACTGTTATTTGATTGGAAATATCAAGGCAGAATGGCTTAAAATTTCCTTGCAGCCTTTCCTAACTAGTGGGTCCCCTATAACAGAATCAAATAAAGCTAGTTTGGAATATTCACTTAAAATTAATATAAACTTATTGTTTTGTTGGTTTTGTTCTTGTTTCACTGAGCAGTATATTAATCAATCCTGGAAACCATGTCAAGATTCAAGAAGGTACCTTAGGATTCTTCATTGCAAGTGATGCCAAAGAAGTAAAAAGGTAATTAACATGTTTCTATTTTTGAATAGAAACAAATATATTTAATTACAGTTTTTTTCTTTACATGTAAATGCTTCACCCAATTTTCATTATTATCTGTTTAAAAATTCGGAGGGGGAGTTGAACCACCCATGTGCATGTAGTTTTTTATAACTACTGTCTTAAATATCAAGGAGATGAAATTTACAGCGGATATGAAAAGAAATAAAGAGGCTGGGTTTTTGAGTCATCCTAGAAAATGTGGAATATTTTAATTTGTTTGCTCTATACTTATTGTGTCTCAGAGGAGAGTGGAGAACAGGGATTACAGTTCTGTTAGTTTTGGGTTTAGGAACTACACAGAATTTAGCAAATTCTTGATGTGAGTTAGTTACTGTGTTCATTCTGTAATTGCATTAGCAAAATAGTATTTACCTTCTTGTCATTTTTCTTTAACGGATCTACAAACTCTATGGCCTCATAATAATAAATCAAACTACAAAAGTGCATTATATCCATTGCAGACAACTTCACAGGCTCAATGTACCTGGTTTTACTAGATTTGGGATGAATGAAAAGGAGTTTTATGATCTTATGTTGAGAACCAAATGTGTATACTCTTGTTTTTTAGGATTATAGTATGCTTGGAAGGAACAAAAGAGCAATGTGATAAAATAATTGTTCAAAGAAAAATATTCGATGTCCCCATGATTTAAAAAGAAAAAAAAAGAAAAGGAATATTTTCAGCTGAATCCTTCCTTATAATTTGTATCTTTATTATGAGTCATGCAATCAAATTTTTACTGATGTTCGCCATGAGTTTGGTATTTTAATTAAATCCTATACTAAAAATGATAAAGTATTCAAATGATACCCTTTATTAAATTCCAACCTTTTAGGATCAAGTATAGTGAAATAATATCAAACCTTGCATACTTGCCATGAATACTTAAAGAAGATCAAAACACCAAAACAGTGAAATCAGAGAATTTGAATTCTGTTTTCCTTGAACGAGTTAAGATAGTTTTTGGATAGGTGAAACATACAGAACAGGACAGCAGTGCTCCTGTCCTGTCACATGTGTAGCACCATTTCTGGAGCATGTGCATCCTGCACTGCTCAGGGCCTCTGCCTAGCAGCATACAGTTCTTTCCTCCAGTTGAATATACAGAATTGTCTCCACACTGCTTTACTGAGCTGCTAGTTTTCTTTCATTTATAGGGCATTTTACACTCTCCGATGAACTTTTTCTCAGACTGTAAGCAAAATGGTATAGTATTTTTAACTGCTATGGTCAGGGAGAAGTTAACCATTATTGAGGAGTTTAGACAAATGTTCACATCATTCATCTACCGGGTTTTATTTGATAGTGAGCATGAAACAAGATTTCCAATTCTTCCTGGCTTTTGGCAGAAGCCTTTGTTTAGAAACATCCTGCCTCCCTTGCCATATTTCTTTGTTGCTCTGTGGCAAGCAAATGATTATCAGATGTGTTTCAACTAACAAAGTGAATTATGAAAAGTGTTAATTTCACCCTTTGAGCTCTGAATCAGAATCAGAAATGTGTTCTAAAATTGAGGTCTTTTGGAGGAGAAAAAATGATTTTTTAATACAGCCTAATTAAACATGTTTTATACCTGAAATGCAAATGAAATTATTCTGGCTTTGCTAATGAAGACATTTCAGCTCCCTTAAGGTAAAGTTATTCTTATTTATATATCTCACAACGAAGTATAACATATGATGTTCAATTACTCATTTTGTTAGAATCACTTTTGCATTTTTAGAATAGTTTCCCATAAGAGGTAATTACACCTATGAACAATTATGCCTAGGTAAATAGCTTCCCTTTAAATGTTGACTGTTTAAGTATAACGCAAACTACGTGAATTACATCCTCATTATTCTTTATTCATTTACATGTTAGCACTAGTGTCAGAAATCCACATTCTTCAAATCCACTTAATTTACCTCAATTCTCTAGAATAATTTTATTACAACAATCACTTCAGGTATTTATTCTTTACTTCGGACATAGGATTGAAGGTACCCATTAGGACAATTGTCCTGCAGTGAACTTCAGAAACATGATCTCTAGAAATTACCAGTTCATGTTATGAAGTTTTTGTGAGGGGACTATTTGTGGTAGTTGCTTGTTGTTTAATAAAGGGGCTTTACAACTGGACTAGAGAGAAATTGTAAAAATTTGAGGCAGTTTTCTCCTCCTGGCTTACATCTTTACATCAACTCATAGTTTGAAGAACATTTTCTTCTCATTTCTTTGAAAGTAGTTTATTTTCTTTTTGGTGGAATGTGAATATCTTGAAGACCAGAAACTTTCTGCAGCAAAGTATATATGCTCTGAGAAGATGTTTTCCTTTAACATTTTGCATCTTGGAAACACTGAGGCAATTTCACAGCCTGAAAGAGGAATCTTCCTAGAAGTTTCTTAGAGAAATAAAGTGTGCTATATATGGACTTACATATTCCATTGGTAGCTTCATACTAAATTGATTTTTGAAATGTTAACAGCATTCAATGAGGTCTCCCTGCAATTTCAATTTGTATTTGAACCAGTATGAAGCATTGATCTGGTTCATCTCTTGTATGCTAGACCTGCCATCTTTCTCATGATGGGTCACTTACCTCCCAGTATAGTTCTACCTGCAGCGGCCACACTATCATTAATCTACAAGAAATAGTAATCATCCTGGCTGCAGGGCCAAAGGCTGTGTTTAATCAGAGGCTGTGTATTAATATTGTTTTTTTTTCTTTTCATACTTTGGACTGTAGATTGGGTTGTTTCAGTGGCCTTCCAACTGTTGTAGCAATCTCATACTGTCAGCAAAACAGATAGGTGGTTGCAAAGTGGAGGCTTTGTCTCTTACTGCCAAATTGTATTGAGAAGTATGCAATAAGAGAGAGTGGAAAAGATAGACAGGGAGATGACCTATCCCGACTGTGGACAAGTGCAGGGAAAATTCATCAGGTTAAAAAGTATGTTTTATTTACTATGCCAGCAAAAATCCTGGTGAACTGTAACTGTTCTTCTAGAGTCCAGCTGGGTGATCCTTGTGAAATGTGTCATGGCAGCCTTATATGACATGTTGACTTGGCAGTCATGATTGAATTCTCCTGTGAGCAGTCTGATTACTAATTTAATATTTATTAAATCAGAAATTTTTAGAAAATCTCATATGAAGTAAAAAATTGATTCTTTCTCACTTCCTTATTTGTCCTGATGCTGGCATGGGGCATCAACAACTTCCCTGTGCAGCCTGTTCCAGTGTCTCACCACCCTCATAGACAAGATCTTTCTTCTAATATCTAAACATACCCTCTTTCAGTGTAAACCCATTCCCCCTTGTGCTGTTTCTGCATACCCTTATAAATACTCTTGCCCCATCTTACCTCTAAGTTCCCTTCAGGTACTAAAAGACCACGCTTGGGTCACCCAGAAGCCTCCTCTTCAGTCTGAACAATCCAAATTCTCTCAGCCCTTCCTTGTAGGAGAGGTACTCCATCTCTCAAACCATCTTGGGGGCCTCCTCTGGACTCACTTCAATGGGTCCATGTCCTTTCTGTGCTGGGGACCACCAGCACTGCAGGTGTCCTGCGGCCCATAGGGCTTTGGATGCAGCCCAGGACACATTTGGCTTTCTGGGCTGTGAGTGCACATTGCTGGTTCATGTCCAGCCTCTCATGCACTTCCCAAGTCCTTCTCAGCAGGGCTGCTCTGGATCTGTTCATCCCCCTGGTTTGATACTGGGGACTGCCCCGACCCTGCAATTGGTCTCGTTAAACCACACGTTTCCCAAGGGCCCAGTTCTTGAGCTTGTCCGGGTCCCTCTGGATGATATTTTGTCTTTCAGGTGTGACAAAAGCACCACTCAGCTTGGTGTCATCCGAAAATTTGCTGAGGGTGCACTTGATGCCTCTGTCTGTGTCATTAGTGAAGGTATTCAGTAACAGTGGTCCCAGTACAGATCCTTGAGGGACACCACTTTTTACTAGTGCCTGGTGGGACTCCGAGCCATTGACCACTACCCTCTGGATGTGACCATCCAACCAATTCCTGATCCACCCATGGAATCTATCACTCCAGTTTGCAGAGAAGGATGTTATGGGCGGTGCCACATCAAAGGCTTTACAGAAGTCTGAATAAATGACATCTGTAGTACTTCCTTATCCACCAATGTAGTCACTCCATCATAGAAAGCCACTAGTTGGTCTGGCAGGATTTTCCCTTGGTGAAGCCATGCTGGCTGTCTTGAATGACCTGCCCATCCTGCACGTGCTTTGGCACAGCTTCTGGTAGGATGTGTTCCTTTGCAGGCACAGAGGTGAGGCTGACAGGCCAATAGCTCCCAAGGCCATCATTTCTACCCTTATTAAAAGTACAGTGTTGATTGTACAGTAGCAATCAAATGTGCAACCTGAAAAATTGGCACAGAGTCCTAGGCAGTCTTAAAAAGAAATCACCCTGGTATTGCTGATAAGAACAAAAAGATCTTTTTTTGTGACAAAGTTCATTGGATGCTCTTTTTTTCTAAGATGAAAAACAAATGAACTAATACACTGTGGCACAATAATTATACATTCTTCCAATTGCTTTTAAAATAAAAGTATATTAAAAGAAATACTAATTTGGAGCCTCATATTTGAAATTAATGGTCTTACAATAAATATTTCCTACTTTAAATGTCCAAACATTTTCAGATTAAAGGAAATTAGCATTGGCATGTTTTATTAATTGGTCACTGGAACAAGAGGAAATATGGGACTAATTTCATTTATATGGATTAAGAAATGTGTCAGTTTTTCCATTCTGTCTCTCCAGGGCATATTTTTACTGCAAGGCCTGTCATGATGACATCACAGATCCCAAAAGGATAAAAAAATGTGGCTGCAAACGGCGTAAGTAATATTTCTATCCCTCCCTTTCTCTCCTTTTCATGAACTGTTCAGCCCTGAAGAATACCTGTACATGCATTTATGTGTTTTACACAGTGATACAGAAAAGCTAGGAAATAAATGCACAGCAACGCAGTAAGTGCTATTTGGGTTCCTGAGGCCCATATGTTTCTGTTACATTTCACACCACTCACACCTGTGTCTTCATTAAAAAGTAAATTGAAGTCCAAAGCTAACAAGAACTGAGGAATTAAGTTGAGCTAGAATCTTAACTATGGAGGTTTCTGAGTTAAGAATTAGCCAGCATTAAAGTTCTTCTCTCATTCATAACATGCAGAAATTAATTAATTTCAATAATTTCATAGAAAGTAAAGAACTTCTATCTATCTTGGTGAACCTGATTTTGCAAAAGAAGAAACTAGGGAATTAAATATTTTATCATATACCTGTTGAAATAAATGAAGAGTTTTACTGGAGGAAAGGGTTGTCTGGAAGAAATTAAATATTAGCACCTCTTACATATATCCTTTTAGCTCTAATGCTATTACATTAAGTTCTTAAACTGTTTGGCCAGTTTTTCATGACGAAATAATTGAGTTTTTGATGGAAATGAGACTTTGCATCTGAATTTCTATAAATATGTAGCAATGAGCATTTTACCCATTTATACTTTGAAAGGACCCTTTTCAGGCACTATCACAACCACACTTCCACCAACGATGTGTTTGAACCATGCATATTTGTAATACTGATAGCAAACTTAGTTAGAAATCAATTTCTCATTGAGTATATAAGTATTTATGTGTGTTCCATGGTATTCTGCCATGAAAAGGATCATTCTGTTGAAAAGTATTGATTAGGTAAATTGAAAGATCTCAGAAGAGTTTGATCATGCCTATTTTACCATTACTTTTGAAAGGAAAAAAGCTTTTATTTATAGCTTGAGTCTGCGTTATCAGTGCACTGTTATAGAGGATGGAAGACAGCCTAGGCTGAACGTTCTCTGCCTTTTCAAGTACCTGAAATGGATGAACTCTTGAAGATCATTTTAAGCAAAAAATTTATTGGTGGAAGTTTCTTAAAAAACTTCTCTCTTCTGAAACACCAGGAGTGTGGTACAATAGTATGACAGGGAGAAAGAAGCTGGAACTGACAGAAAATGGTATTTATTTTCCCAGTAGCCACAAGGAGAGCAAAGCACATGGAAAGCATGCCTGATGTGGAAGGAATGTATGCATTGCCCAGCATATTGGAAAAAAATTGTTCAAGAACAGTTTATCCATATGAGAATGTGACCTTTGAACTGCTGCCAAAGCCAATGAGTCTGCTGAGTAAGTTTTGGTAAAGCTAGTTACAGAGTTACAGAGGCCTCAGGGTGTCTGTAACTATCAAATGGAATCTTTTTTTCCAAATTACTCAACAGTTAAAGAGAAATATGTTACCTACTTAATTTTATCTGGTTCTGCCAGAAAAAAAAACCCCCAAAAAACAACAAAACCCCTATTTTATTTCTATTTTCTTCTCTACTCCTCCTTCACATGGTGTATGCTTTTCAAACATGTTCTGCTTAAAAAAAGAATAAATTCTAAAGATTTCTCAGCTTACTATAAGAACTACACTTTTCATTGGCATCTGTTAGAAGATATGAATCAGGAACTCACATTATAAAGCTTAAGAGCCCTTTATAATACATTAATGAGAATCAAGGTAACCTTCTCATTATTTTTAAATGTGAGAGGAAACAAGGTATTACCCAGCTAGCACAATGGATATTACCAGCCATTATTGGCCATGGAGAGGCAAGAGTAACAGCTTCTGTAAATAGCAGTCAGAAGGGTTACAAATGGCATGGTCACACATATCAGTCCAGTAAATGAAAGGGTGTTGGGCAGATGAACAAACAAAATGAGTTAGTGATGCAGAAGGAGGTGGCTGTCAGAGGTGGTGCAGTGAGCACTGAATACTGAGGGAATCCTCTGACTCAGTTGAAGAATAATGGTCAGTCAGAATAAAATCTTGCATTTCCCTTTCATCGTCTTCCCCTTTCCTCAGCCTGCCCTCCCCTCTCCTGTTTTCCAGATGCACAAGGGGTCACAGATACCCCAAGAGCAGGCAGCTCGTAGTAGAGCTGAGAACAGCTTTCAGTCAGGAGCATACTCACAAGTATTAGAAATAAGGCAATTCTTTTTCTTTTAAAGAGCTGTCTGTCAGCAGAAAAAAATGAAATGAAACATTTCAGTAGTTATTAGTGACTTTTGTTTCTCAAATTTTATTGACAATTTTGAAATCCCTTTTATGGAACCTGCTTTTTGGATTTGGGTTTGTTTTTAAGGTAAGTCTTCAGTGCAGTCTGTTACTCACATAATATTTTAGCTTTTAAATCTCTAAGCACTTTTGAAAAAACTTAAGATATGTTATCCATTTGCAGATGATGCAAATCATTGGTCTTAAAGATGCAGTTCTGACCAAAACAAAGTATAAATTGAGAAAACTTTTTTGCTACTGTGTTGTGAAACTGTCAACTGCTCTGTCAGCATGTAATACGTCACTTATGCCAATTTGATATTTGACACTGCATACACATGCATCTGTATAGTTCTATATGACAAATACATGCTTTAATGAGCAAGTGACATAGTAATTAGAGGCAGCTGAATGTGGAAAATATGTAAGATGAAAGGAAAGGTTGTATATAAAAATATTGACACATTCAGGTGAATTCAATTCTGTTGAATTCTGTTGAAATGTGAAAAAGCGTATCTTTACATGGAAAACTTAATTGTGGTGGCTCTAATTAATGCAGCTTCCCATAATGCTTAAAACCCACATTCTTTAATAATGCATTTGAGGTTGCACTTCAATTTTGATACTTTCTGAACATTAGCTTGGGGTATTGTTGGGGTCTAAACGTGAGTCTGACCTACATAGCCATTTGTCTGAACTTGTTAGGCCTAATATTAATAATTCAGGGCAGATCAGTACATTTCTGCAAGGCCCAGGATAATTCATGTAATCTTGCTTTCCTTTTGCAGTTTCTTTGCCATTCCTTTCTCCTTACCCATCCCACTCTCTAAATAACACATAAATGCTGATGGCATATTGTCCAAAGAAATACTTGTGTGGAAGTTTTATTCGCAGATTATTTTTTTTAATGTTTTCAATCTCTTTCCTATTCCATTTAACTGTAGTTTTTGCAGCAAGAGGCCAAATATATGTATATATCTATATAGAACGCAACCACTTGGGGATGAAATCTCTGAACTGGATGACCTGTTCCTCCTGTTTCTTTCATTTTGTGCAACAGCTATGGTCTAATTCTCTATATATTTTTTCCAGTGACAGTGCTTGCTGTGAACGGTGGGGGTTGAACCCCAGAGGGGACAAATCATGTGTACATTGATGTGTTTGACGGAATTTCTTGTAATCGATGACAATTGACAAACTTTTGATTTATTTTTCCTCTTGCTGCCTTGGAACACGGCCCCTACTATATTTTAACTGCACACTGATAGTGATCTATTGTGAGTAAAAATGGGTTCCCTGTAGCCCAGAGTGCGGTCCAACCTGTCTTTCTCTAGCAGAGAGTATTTTTGTTCAGTATTTTGGTTCTTTTCTTTATTTATGTTGCATGTAGCAGTGACGTCATACCCACAAGTTTCTCATCGTTTACACCAATGGAGATTAGGGTGACGTTGAAGAAAATACAGCAGTTTCCCCTTCTTCCACCTATTTGCCACTTTTTTCCACAAGTTTATTTTTTGTCCCTAAAATGAGATCTTGGCAATAGTGTTTCCTTGAAATTATTGTAGAGATATCTCATGAATTTTTAGGGATATTGGTTAGGCTGGGGTAATTGCCACCATAGCACTCTTTGCCTGGTTAAATACAATTCAATTGTCAGGTCCCTGTTAAGTTTTTCTGTACTTTGTCCTTTCCATTGCACAGCTGAAGAGTAGCACAGAAGTCTTTTACTGTCCTTATCTAACTTTTTTCTCCCCAATGACGGTAAAAAAAGGAGTTGTGGGGGAAAGCCAGACAATGAATTAAAAGTGTGGTTTTTAATGTATAAGCCCAGAGATATCTTCAACATGAAACAAGCTGCAGGGATTACTTTCCTGAGCTTGCTGGTTTTGACATTAGTTTCATAAGTTGACTCTGACTTTTCAGGACCTTAACTGTAAGGTTTTACAGTATTACTATAATATATAGAATATGAGCTTTATGGACCACTTCATGTCAATCTAGGTCATACCACTTAAAAGTGTGCAGAATCTATGAAGGCTCTCATCAGCCACTTTGTGTGTACACTCATGGTAAATACAGCATTTGGGACATGGAAAGAATTTGCTGCTTAGAGATACAAGTGCCACAGAGAAATGTACTGGTTATAGGGCAGTGTTTGGATTATTTGGGCTTGTTCTTTCAAAGAGCAAGGAGGATCAAGTATGTCATTGCTGTGCCAGATTGAGGCTGTAACTTTGCTGTCAAACTGCTGCTATTCTAAGTAAAGAAGGCCATGAAACTTCAACATTTTACCAGATATTCTGAATTTATTGTGTGAAAACACTTCAAGTCTTAATCAGGATTGAGATATTTTTTCCCTTTCAGCTCTACACACTGTGGGATCTTGCAAAGTATCAAGGAATAATTTATGCTCTCGATAAAGTTTTAGCCTTCTTGAAATTATGGTGGCCTGCATTGTGATTATTATTATTTATTTTGCTGTGGTGCCTGCAAGCTACACCAAAGGATTGAGATCCTGTTGTGGAAGAAAATATTCAAAGAGAACAGAAATTTCTCCAAATATCTATTTTTAGCCAATAGAATGACACGGAAGAAAGATGAAGCAGCAGGAAAAAGCAGGTTGTGGAAACAGGTCAGCATGATAAGAATCAGCAGTAAAACAAATAAATTATTTTCTGCTTATGGAATGGTGAATCCTATTGACTTTGAGGCAAAATACTGGAAGTAATCTGGATTTATCTGAAGCAGTGTATTTATTTAAAATATGTTCTTATGTTGAGACCTTTCTGAACTAAAACAGTTCGTTTAAATGGTAATAAATTAAATATTTATTCAATAAATATTTATTTATTAAATAATTATTAAATAAATAAAAGCAAGTAAGGAAGTTCTTCATGCTGTGAAAGAACTAGAAAAGAAAAGGTCATGTAGTTTTGCTTCGTTTTTTTTCCATTTCCCCAATAGCTTGTTAGAAATGCAGTTTGCTTTGAGAGTACACTGGCTGAGAGTCTTCTGTAGGGTAATGAAGGAAAGGTCATGATCAGGTTTGAAAATTAGAATGAATTGGTCTATAAATGTGCCATTACATCAAAACATGTGAATCACTCTTATATCTGCTAAAATAGGGCAAGATGTACACTCAGATCTGCTGTTTTTACAGTTCAGACATCGAACAGCACCATGTGAATTGGAGCAAACAAGTAACCAGTTGTCTTTGATGGCAAAAGTTGCAAGAGAGTGAATATGCTCACTTGCTAGTCTTGAAGTTGTCTTGTAAAAATTAAATAATGGAGAGATAGCTTTGCCTGTTGTGTTAAGGTTAACAAATTCTCACAAACAGTTTAAGGTACACTGCTGTATTTTTCAGGAAACTGAAACTGTGCTGGGGGAAGTCCTGTCTGTGTTTCAGTCTCATGATGCTAACCAGCATTGCTGACAGGCGATCACGCCGGGCTGGTCGCCCTTTAATGCTGATTATTTTTCACTCATAGTTTGGATCATGAGAACTTGATGAATTGAAATAACATCGTGCATTTCAATTCTGAAGTGTTTTGGGACCTTTTTATACCTTTTGATACCGTTTGGTGGTCAGGAAACCTCCCGTTCCTGCTCCCGAGCAGCTGCTACCTGAGAGAGACCCACTAGATGTCCTCGGAGCTCTACTCTGGCTGCGCTGAGCCCAGGGAAAAGCGCCGCAGTGACGGGAGCGGTACCAGGATGGGGTACAGCCTATGGTTTACACAAAATCAGCAAAGAAGGGATATTTTGTTCTGCTTTCTTTAAAAATAGATTTGAAAAAAAAAATAAAAAGAAGCTGTTCCTTGACATTTTAGGTAGAGAATAATTTGCAGTTTCCTTTGCTTATTTTTGCAGCTGGAAATATTTCCCATTACTATTAGTGAACTCCAAGTAACACTTCAGATCCAGACAATCTACACATTTTAACTGTACTTTTTGACTTTTTGAGATCAGAAAGTAAGGTACTGTGAGAAGCTTAGACATCTGGGGAACTATTCTTTCTGTTATAGAATGGAAGGCTACTGCCTTCTGAGGAAAAAATGCATCTAAAAGTTTCTAAGAGTATTTATTTACTTTAAAAGTAGTTGAAAGAAAATTTGCTCTCCTTTGGCTCTTAATGAGTAGTTATGTGCCTTGTTTTGTAAATGATTTGAGCAGTCTTAACTTAAGGTCCATAAAAACTTGCCCTGATTTTTTTACTACTAGTTTTACAAATGTTGTGTGATTGTCATCATATTAAGTAGAAGGATCTGTTATTTTTTTTTCCTATTTATTATACAATTGAAAATAGGGAAATAGTTTCCTTTACTGTCCCAAGTTTTGTTTTCTCCAGTATCAAATTAAAATTCTATTCAACATTTATGACACATCTAGGAATAGAAATGAGTTAATTCTTATGCAGGTTCTACAGGTGTGAAATAAATTTAGCACACATCCAGAGGCTGTTCTAAAGGTCCCCCTGTCTCTCTGATGATTCCCATTTTCTGTTAGTGTTTATGGAAGTTTTATAGAAAATTATATATGTGTGGCTGAACCATTTTAAATCATTTCTGTCCTGTCTTTGATCTTGTCACTAGTCATCCCTACTAATATGTGTTTTGTTTTATTTAAAATAAGTATTGTATTTGGTGTGAATGTAAATGACTGTATAAAAGGAATTAAGAGTAACAGCATGTTTTCTTTCAAAAAGTTATTGCTCTGATATGCAGTTGCTTATATACTGGTTAAAACCCTTATGGCAAGTCCTTTCTGCTACTTATATTTCCAGGTCCAAGCCTGTTTCCTGCATGTTAATGATGTGAAATATTCAAATGATGCATGATCTCCAGAACAACTGACAATAATAGTTACAAACAGTCCCTGAAGGGCATTGCTTTTGAGAAACGCCATCATGTCCTTCCCCTATTGAAGAGAAGGCCTTAAATTTCCAACTTTATTGGTTTAAGTCTTATGAAAATGGTACAAAAAGTTTTCCTTCCCAGACTTCTTTGCCCTTAAGGATGATTTCTTTCTAATTTTCATAAATGTGTCCTATCCTATTGTTGACTGTTGACAAGATATGGCCAGAAGTAAATGAAAACCAGGGACTGTTACTAACCAATGACATAGCAGTCGAGAATTACTGAGCAGTGTGTTTTGCTACAGTGTTTGATTAGAAAAAGTCCTTCAAAACAGCTATAATTACAGCAAAATCGGCCTGCTTTTTTACCTCACCTACTGTTAGTGTGTCTCACAAATGCCCTTTATTTTTCTTTCATTTCCTTAAAAAAATAAGAAAGTAGACATACTGGAAAGATTGTCATACTTTTGGTAACTTATTTTACTTTGCTTTTGCTGTCCAACTTTTCAACTTTAAAGAATGTGTTGGGAAGAGTTAGACAGAGGGAAAACACGGGAAAATGCTGTTTTGAATTTTCTGTGTAGTTTGAATGTGTATGCATCAAAAGCTGCAGTGGAAACCTTCTTTCTAAAAGTCAAGCTCTGAGGAATGATGTACTATGCAATGAACAAGCCTGATGCTGCATGATGAATTTCTGAACAGCTGTAAGATAACTCTACTAGGATGCTGAAAGAACATGGCATTAGTCATGTGAGCAGAGTTTTAGAGGAATGGAGTCGCTGCTGAAGAGATCACTCATTCATCTCCCTCAATGCCTGTTTTCCACAATCATAATGTTACCCTTGCTTGACAAGTATACTGTATGGCAAGCCATCAAGGCCTTAGAACAGGACTTGACCCATCTGAGTGATTTCAATCCCTCTTTCCTGGTGACTGTGGGATTAAGAAACTGGAAAAAAAAATTCTTTTCAATTTAATGGCATTTCCATAATACAAAAATGGTATCCTAAACTGAAGGTACAGGCCAGAGAAACATTACCTTTTTTCTGCATTTGCTTTTAAGGTTTTGTTTTTGCCTGTCAGTGTTGTTTTGTTTTTAGTATAATTGAGTCAGTTCAATCTAAACCATTACCAAAAGTTGGTTCAGTGCAACATGTGAAACAGTCTAAATGGCCTTTGGATTTCGTGAGATGTAAACATACCTGATTCAGATGACATGCAAAATTCCAGGATGGTAATTATACATGCCTTTAAAAAATAGGATGCTCTGTATTTCTAGACATACATAACAAGGACATTCAGATGACTGAAAGATAAAGATGTTCTGTCTAACCTGGCACATGTTTTGGAACTAGCATCCAATTCTATGTTCAGTTATTTTGTTCTTGATTGTCTTTTAAATCCAGAGCAGAAACCATGCCAGTGATTGGTTCAGCATGTTTCAGTGGACCAATGCTCTGTGTGCTTTTGGTGATGCCTTATTTGTGAACTGATCTTAATGTCGAGCATATTTACCATTTTTAGTTTTGTCTCTTATATGGGCAAATTTTGGTATTCTGTCAAGAGTTAATTTGAATTCTTGAAGATATAGTGTAAACAAAATTAATATTTTTGAAAATTTTATTAGTATCTTGTAATTCTTTAATAATGTGTGATTAATTGCAGTAAATGAGTTCCTTGGCACAGTTTAATACAGAGAAATTATTATAATACATTTAAGAACAAATATATTTATATATATGTATATATGTGTGTGTGTATAATGCATATGTGTGTATGAGTGTGTGTATGTAAGAATATATGTGTGTGTGTGTGTTTCTGTGTGTGTATACATACATATATATATTTATACATAAAGATCTCTCATTTTTACAGAAACAGGATAGGCCAAGAATATCTAATGGTCTAGAAATGTTTGTTTTCATTTTAACCCAGTGGTATTAATTGTGCCAAGGGAAAAACGTATTCTTAGTATTCTGTGCTTTTACTGTGTTCTATTTTGATCCAAACACCTGACTGTAAACAGTAATTTTCCCCCATGACTGCGGTCACCCTCTAAGACTGAATAGAAATAAAGAGCAATTAATCTTTTGCCCTACTTTTAATGTACAGCCAAAGTGTTATCAATAATCTCATTGCATTTTTTTTTCCTGGGTCAAGACTGTTAACATTAACTAAGGCCTGTATTAAATCCCTTAAATTACCTTCCAGCTGCCTTGTTATATATATAACCTTGCCATTAACCTGCTGCTCTTCCTCTCCTCCCATCCAACACATGGTTATAGCCAAGATGTCCATCTACAAGAGAATGAGACTGGCATGTTGTTTTGATTGCGGACGCTCTGAGCGTGACTGCTCTTGCATGTCAGGCAGTGTACATAGTAACATGGACACCCTTGAGAGAGCCTTCCCACTTTCTTCTGTCTCTGTTAATGATTGCTCCACCAGTTTACGTGCCTGTAAGTTTTAACACCAACACATGCTGTTCCATGTCTGTGGTGTCTGTGGTATCATCCCTGTCTCGTGTCGTGCATTGTAGTTCTGTGAGTTTTACTGGGCTGATGCTTTTTTGAAAAAAACAACCCCAAATTTGATTACAGCTCTGTATTTATATTTCTGTTTTTATTTTTAATGCAAAAAATGTAAATCATTATTTTGCTTTTTGTGCTCTTTATGAAGTATCCTTTTGCAATAGCCTGTAGGACCTTAGTAGTGCAGTGTCGTGACATCTTTTCTATTTAATTCATACAACACGAATTGTCATTAATTAATAAGTGCTTCAGTGAAGGACCAGACCTGTGTCTAAATCTGTGACTAGTGCCAAGTGGGTAGCTTTAATAATGCTAGCACTAGAGCACCATACAATGGGCAATGAATAAATACATGGGATACAATGTAGTAGCTGGAATTCTATTCTGTGTTGCTACTTTTATCTTTAGTTTTGTTTGTTACTGCTCATTCTCAATAAGGCAAGATCTTCCATCTAATACTGAAGCCACAGAAATGTTTGTACTTTTTGTAAAAATTGTTGTACTTTTTGTAGTGCCTTCTTAGCTAGGCTAATGCAAATCCCTGGTACAAAAGTTTTGAAATTAAATGTAGAATCTGTTTCATAGGACAGTAACAATCTGTAACATGCCCTGAAAGCTCTTTTGAAAGATCAGAGTTGAGAAGGGGAAGACAGATAACCTAGAACAATTCTGCAGAGTTGAGAGGGGGAAGACACAAAACCTAGAACAATTCTGCATGGCCATTAATTCTTTGGGCAAAATGTAGGGATTTCAAAGCTTGGATTATCACTGCGATGTTGATAACTGGTGAAGATTGTTAAATGGCTTTTTCCTTGTTTGTTTCATTTTCTTGTCCTCTTCAGGCAAAAGTATGTCTTGGGACAGGAACTGTTTTCCTTTCCCTACCAAATGGCAAAGAGAAGTTATAAAATTATTCAGATATAGCTATGAGAACAGATAAGAGTTTTGATCAAGAAGCATGTCCATTTTCCAAGGCAAGTCATTATGGACAGAAGTGCCTTCTGCTATGAAAACTATAATGTAGTTTTTAGACTGTGGACCTAGTTGTCTTTTGGTGCCATATTTATTGCAGTATGTAGTCCACGTGGTGAATGATTTTGCTCTATTTTGACTTAAGAACTATTTTTCCAGTCACAAATACAACAATCCTATAGTTGTTACATTTCTTCTGTCTGAAGACCATATTCATTAAAAGTATTCTAATAGGATTTCTTGGAGATTTTACCAAAAATCATCTCTCTCTATCTGTGCATAAGCACTCTGAACATCCTACCTATCTACTTTCATGCAACTCATGTATCACCATAAGGTGGACGGTTCTTAGTTTTAAGTCCTGTTCTAAATCACAGGAGGTTTTGTTCTTTATCAGGGTAAAATGCAACAAAACATATTTTGTTAAGAAACGTGAACAAGAAACCTTCCTGTATTGAGAATTGCTGCAGGCAGTTTTTTTGTATAGTGTAATACAAGCCTCAGTAACACTGTGCCTGGTAGAGTTTGTACAAGTACAGACTGATACAGAGAGTGTGCCTAGGTCCTGGCACTGGTAACAGCAACCTGATTAGGATAAATTAATATGTCCTCCCCAAGTGGATAAAATTTCTGCCATTAGCACTGTTTGGCAAGGAAAGAAAAGCTAATTGGTAGGTTTACCATAGCTTTCAAGTCCACTTAAGACTCTACAGAGGCAGATAAAGTAAACATTTTTGATTGTGTTGTCTGCTGAGCCAAAACCCTCCACAATAATGGTATTATTTCCAACAAAAGCCAGTGTTTTTTTGGGAACATGTTGGAGCTATGTTATATTTTGATGGATAAGTGATATTGACAACTTTGAGGATTTTTAGAATCCTATCCTTCAAGGGCCTTTTCCCCCCTTCATCACTCCATCAAATTAAAAGAGATCTCAGTCTTCCCCTTGTGAGACTAGTCACCTTTGACTGTTAATAATAAGTACTAAAATCAATACCAATTCACACTCTCTCCAAAGCAGCATAAGCCTTTCTTTTCCAATTAAAATATATATATGCACACAACATTGCACTGGCAGGGCTTCAATAGAAATCAGTGTGTTTTCTTTGCAGTGCACAGGGGTCGGACGATGCCCATCTTGACAGAGCTAGTTAGCTCAAAGAATGGTGGGGAAAGTCAGCTTTTCATTAAATATGAGCACATGTGAAATGTAGAGTGTTTGACAATTAGAAATGGCAGCAGCAGGGCCCCAGAATCAAAGTGAGGTCAGATTGGTGGATCAGATTACCTCTCTTACATTCTTTAGTTGTTCTGAAAATCATTTTAAATTAGTGTCAGTGGAGCCATGATGGGTTTTGCCCTTTGTCTTTTATGCTACGACTGTATTGTTTCCCCAGACACTCATTAAAGGTCATTATACTATTACAGGGCTTGCTTTGGTCGTGGTGCCCCAGTTGAGTTGGTTTGCTTCTACAATTGCCTAATGTACTTCTTTCTTTCTTTCCTTTTTTTTTCTTT
>VWYI01031680.1:833-13168 GCA_013399455.1 Anthoscopus minutus | reverse complement strand
TTCTTCTTCTTCTTCTTCTCCATTTGTGGCCCCCTGCTTCCCTGTCCTGCTGGATGTGCTGCAGCCCCAGCTGCCACCCGGGAGCTGCTGATCCAGCTCATCCACCAGCCCGAGAATTTCTGCCCGTCCTTGCCGTTTCCAGTGAGGTGTTTTCCTCAGAGCCCTGCAGAAGCTCCAGGATTGAGTGCCAGCTGAGGGGTTTGTGAGGCACCGCCTCTCCTCCATTTTTCCCATCTTGGCCGAGACGGGGTCCCTGTTCTGTTCTGTTGTTAATACTGTAGTTATTGTTGTTGGTTTACCTTATTATATATATTAGCAAAGGACTGTTATTCCTATTCCCATTATCTCTGCCTGAGAGCTCCGTGTTTTCGAAATATAATAATTTGGAGGGAAAGGGTGGGGGCTTACATTTTTCTTTTTCTTCATTTAAAGGAAGGTTCCTGCCTTCCTTGACAGATACCTGTCTTACAAACTGAGACACTGGGAAACAGCAGATTCAGTGGAGAAGGATTCATGTTCTAAAATACAGAGTTTAGGTTTTTACAGAATATGAGTCATCCCTTCAGCATGTTCTGAATTGTTTTCGTCTTCCAACATAACATTTCTTTTGCTCTGGATATCAAATTCTAGCTGTTTTTTTAGATAAGGTAACAGAAAAGAAAGAAATAAAGCATGAGAGTGGCAGGCAGGAGGAAGACCTGAAGGAGGAAGGTCTGCTGTTGTTATAAGGACTGTCTGATGCTATAATGAGGGATCGAAGGAGAGGATGCCAAACTGTCTTTTGGTGCTTTCAGAAGATGACACTTGGCAGAGCAGAGAGGATGATAGAACTCTTCCATTTCTATACAAAAGTTTTCTTTTTCTCATTTCAAGGCTCTAGAGGAAAGAAGTTCATGAGAGATTAAATAAAAATGATCAAAAGATAAAATAATTCAGAAATTTTAATACTGCAGTAAGCAAGGATTGTAGTGTTTGAGGAGCCATACTTTGGATTTTAATTAATAATGAATACGGGCACAGCCCAGATGTAGCTATATCATGTTTTCTGTGTTTGAAGGCTAATAGAATTACAATTGTAAGATCTAAAAGTTTTGTTCCACGTCTTGTGTAATTGGCAAACAGAAGCCACTGAGATCTGTAATGCCCTTGAAAAAGTCCTGCTGCCAAGCAACCTTTACTAGAGGCACTAAGGTAGGCAGTATTTGTAAAAGTTGTATGTAATTCTAGTGATTGAAGCATGATTCTTGACAGTTTTTCTGCTCTGGTCTCTGGCTCTTCTTATCTGACATGAGCAAGCTGAGCTAGGCTATGAGTCACTTTGAAGAATGATTCAGAATTCAGGTTCAAAATATATGGGCTCTGTTGCAGGGTGAGTAAGAAATCTATATCTGAAAATTCTCCATAAGGACTTTATGACACCTAGGTAGGACAATTCATTGAACTTACTTAGAAGGAAGTTTTGATGCATCTGATTATACTGGAGAAGAAATAAATTGACATAAGAATGGTGAGGAAAAAAAGCGGAATCCCAATTAAAAGAATTTGTTCTTTTGTAACTCAATAGCTTGAAATACCTAAAATTTGCAGTTTGAATTTCACTGGCATTTGTTATTCTTGGCTAATAAGATCTCATGGCTCTTTAACCTTGCTAACTGTCCTGTATCTTTCACATTAAATCAGTATTGATTTTTGGTTGGGCCAGAATAAAATTAATTAAATTCAGTGAACAAACTTTGTTGTTTGAGGAGTTGAAGATGGCACTGGAAATAAGTGTTTTTTTTCTGTTATAGGAAATAGTTTGGTCTTTTTAATCATTAGTGTGACCTATACGAAATAAAATGCTGTGTAATAGTACAGTTATATGTAGTGACAGCAGCCATGGTTTTGCAATGAGTCAGGCATTTTATAATGGTACTTCTGTGTAAATTAAGTGCTTTGCAATTCTGAAAAATTTATGCTAATGCAAGCAAACACATCAGTTTCTTTCCTGGATCATAATCAAAGGAATCATTAATAAGAGGAATGCATAATGCAACTTAGAGCTGAGCAAGGATTTGCTCTCTGAGTTCCTTCCTATTTATATTCAACCTGCATAAACGGGGTTATAGCAAAGATTATGGTTTTACTCAGTTTTCGTTTTGATCAACATATAGCCAGCGAATTGTAGTTTTGAAAGCAATCTATGCCACTTAAAATTATATTGTAGTCAATGCAGGATGTTACCTTTGCATGAAGTACCACATGTGAGAAAAGATTCTGTTGCTTGGCACTTGTTTCTGTTTCAGACTTCTCCCAGGAATGTTGTAGAGTATTTTAATGTCACAGTTTAGGCTTAAATCTGAAATACTTTCCTTTAAGTTTGTGGTGTGGTTGTTTCAATAGATGGGTATTTCTCTGAATACTTAGTTGGATATATTGAATGTTATAGAGAAAGCTAAGTGGTATGTTCTGTATTTTTTTAAAAACTGTTCTGAAACTGAAAATGAAGCCATATAATGACAATGAACTTGCGCACATGCAAGGTTGTTGTCTTCTTTGTTGTGGATTTTGGTGGTTTTCTTTGTGTTTAGTTCTTTGGGTTTTTTTTCGGGAGGGGACACTGGGAGTTGCAACTGAATGAATACAATTGAGCACAACTTCTCTGATGCTGAGTTGTACAGATCTCCTGCAGATCAAGTACCGAAAAACTAATTAAATTATACTCTTCCTGAAGCAGATTGATTTGAGGTCACATGTAAAGTAAAAAGCTTGGATTTCTGGTTTTAGTGATGGATAATTTAACCCATGTAAATATTTATCAGAGAGAATAATGTCCAGAATAATATCAGGAAGGAATGCCCATGTCATGTTTGTCTCAGAAGCAGTCTAAAAAAGTCTCTCTTACTGCAATTAACTTGGCATATCCGCAAACAACTCATCACAAAAGTTTTTTAGGGAATAAAAAGGAATTATGGAATATTTTGACAACACATGAAAAGACACAAGGTACGTGGCTTAATAAAAGATGATAAAATTATTTTGATGAGGAAAATAACTATGTCTTTAGAGCATCCTTTTAGAGTGTAGGATTTTGTAAGACTGAAACATTCTGGAATCTTCCCTACCTCATATCAAAATGATATAAAAACACTGATTAGAGAAATTTTTTATTCCAAAATGGATAACTTCATAAATTGCATTAACTTGTTTATTTGGGGGAGCTATTGGATTGTGTTTTTTAGTTAATGGTTGTGGCAGTACAAATGAATCTATCATCTTATCACTGGAAAAGGTCAAATCAGTTAATAAAATATGGGCTGCCCTGCAAACCATCTTGGAACTACAGTGCACCTTCTTGTGACAGTCAAAATGGTGCATGCATACCTGATGTTTCAAAAAATACTATTAATCGTTACTATTGTACTTTATAATTTTTCCCACACTTAGTAAAGAAAAGTTAAAGTCACAGAAATACAGTTCTGTGATGTACATTTATTTCTGGGGCAGAGTGTAATTTTCGCACAGTGATCTACAGTCTGTCCTACATATCTATATCTCTATATCTTCACCCTTGCTAGATTTTTACTGAGTTGTCTACATAATTTCTTCATGTTATTGTTTATATAGGTTCACCTATTCAAGCTTATATACAATCATTATCTTCATACCTTCTAAAAATTGGAAAAAGCAAGAGAAGATATTTGTCTTTACAGGTTTTGCTCATTTATTGTCTGTGGTTTGAGTTCTGTGTCCACTTAGCATTTCTTGAAAAAAAGGAAGGAGTGCAGATTATGCTGAAGTTGAGGATGACACGTATGACAAGCCTCTGAGCAGAGGCTTGGGTTTCTTCTTCTTTTTAAATAAACCCAATTGTATGAAAATCATTAGAAAGTGTAAAGGGGGTTTGGAAAAAAGTCCTGATAATTATATGGATGACAAATAATGAGTAACCCTAATGTAAAGAAAATCCTGAAGTAAATCTCAATAAAGCAAGCACACATACATCAAAGGCACTGTGGTGTTTATTGTTTCAGGTTCCCATCTCAAATTTTACTAAATCACTTCTGCCCTTTGAGTGGAATTCTCCTGGAGTTGCCTGGTAAAAGCCTGCCTGGATAGACTGGGAAAGATAACCTGTATGGATTTTTTCAGTGTCTTTTCTAAGTGGTATAGCCACATTGCTAAAAGTGATTTTATACTATTGAGAAAATTCAGCAAAAGGAACTAAATTACAGGGAACATTTCAGCCTTTAGTGACAGAACTATTTTCCATTGGGGACCTTCCACTTACTCAGAGTTAGTACCTGGAACAGATAAGTATTTAATTCTACTGCTAAGGTTGCAGTTAATAATCAGAGTAATAATTACCGCAGCGAAGTTAATGATCTCATTTTGTGCAGTCCTAGATACTGTAAAATGCTGCTATAACTTGGATACATCAGATACTTGGTAACAGAATTTCCTTAAGCTTGTCTTGTGAAGACAGAAAGCAAAACACTGAATATAAACTTAGAGTTTTAGTACAAGAATTGTATTAGGATTTTAAAAGTGAAGTCTTATGAACAATAATGATTTTCCATTATACCTGTAATTTCAGGCTAAGTATCTTCACTAATACCCGTCCCACTTCTATTTTAGGAAAAAAAAATAGAATTGAGATGAGATATGCCAGTTTTTCAAAAATAGGGTCTTATTTTGATTTTCTTTTTAGAGCGTGCCATCTCTTAAAAAACTGTGTTTTGTCCAAGAGGGTAATTTTGGCAATATTCATGCCTCTCTTTTTGTTTTGGGTTGGGTGTTTCTTTGTTTTTATTGTTTTATCTGATTCTTATCATCGGGAAATCCCAGAGGTTCCTAAGCAATGTTCAGGGATCAGTGCTGATATAAATAAGTGTATGTAATACTTTAGTATTTAGTTGTCTTTAATATTAAAAAATATGTTGAAATAATGAGAAATACCTGTTCTGACATGCACTAAAACTTTTGGATGTGATTCTTTGAAGGAAAAATAGGTAATTTAAAACACTTTAATATCCATATGGATAAACAACACCAGTATCCTACCTATCTCAATATGTTGCTGCCAAAACCAAGTTTCAGAACAGTGAATCTGGCTTAGAAAAGCATGAGATTAAATTAAAAACACAAAGACAGAAAGTATTAAATAGACATTATATGTGCATATATATATGTGTGTGTGTACATATGGTATACATGATACATTATATGTAATTATGTAAATACACATACTTTATATTATGTATATAATATATAATGTATACCATTATTTACCATTATTTGTTTTTATTTATACCATACTATACATTTTGTAGATATAGGTATACATTATAAAATGTTTGATTTGTTATAAAATACATTTTAGAGTTTGCTACAGTTTTTGGAAGGAAATTTAAACTTCTAAAGAAAGAAAATTTTCCCAATTGATTCCTCAGAAATTCTTAAAAAAAATTAACAAAGTTTTGTGGATAAAAGTAATCATATGCCTTCTCAAGCTTATATTTATGCATTGTAGTGAGTAGGAAAATATATTCAGCATTCTATGAGAGAGAAAATGAAAATAAAAAATTTGTCATTTTTAGCTTCACACGTTCATCTTATCTATGGTGAAAAAAATTCTGTCCAAATAGTATATGCTAATATGTTATAGGCTTTCAGTTCATCAAAGCAACTTTGTACAGGTTAAAATCCTACTAAAATAAGTATACACCCTGGCTGTTAAACCACTCCTTCTGGTGCCTGAACAGATGCACTAGGCATGAGGAGAAGCAGCAGAAAGTTGAAGTGAACTGGTCAAGGATAAACAGGCAGGCAGAAGTGGAACAAAATCCCCTATAATCTTAAAATTTTATTCTATATTGTTGTTTGAACCATGTACCTATTCCCTCAAAAGTGAAAGGTCAAGGAGTGAATCACTGCCTTCACCTGAAAATAACAGAATAGAAAAAAAATGCAGGAGAGAAGATATTCAGTCTTAAGAACTGAAGAAAAATAATATTACAAACAGAGCCAGGTTTAGACTTCTATTACAAGACTATGCTTTTTTTTTTTCCTTCAGAATCCTTAAATAACAATCTGTTGTAGTAGACAGTAACCAGAAATGCCAGATACAAAACAAGCATTCCATGTGATATTGAAGTCTAATGCTTTTGTTCCTAATGATGATTGTCTGAGACAACTGAAGCAATATGTGTTAACCTGAGGTGCTGTTGAGTGTGTGGGGTTCCAGGGAATTTGTCACTTCTACAAAATCCTAACAATGAGATTTTTTGGAGTTAATCTTGTTTTTTTTTTCATTTTCTGAAGGATTATTACAGCATAGGCATATTCATTTCAGGAGATGCACACTTATTGGAAGTGTCTCTCTAAGACAGGTGAGAAAGTATTCAACAGATTTTTTTTACAAACTATTATTTTATACTATGCTTTATTAAACTATGTTATTTACTTGTACATATTTTCATGTGCATATTCATATAATTGTGCATATAGTATAGATACATGTATGTATAGGTTATGTATGTATATATAGGATACTGTATTCCTGTTGTGCCAGGTGCAGATTCCAGGTGCATGCAGGAGCAGTGAGCAGAATCTGGTGCTGCCCCTTGCAGTACATAACCAGATCCAAGACAAGGCCCAGGATGAAGCAGAGGAGAGCATGAGGGAGAGGGAGCAACAGAGGGAAGCTCTTACAACTGTCTGCAGCCCCTAATTCTCCATCCCTCTAAGCTGCTCAGGGTGGAGGAAGAAGTAGAGGAATTGGAAGTGAAGGGGTGAAGATCAGCCTGGGGAGAAGCTGGAAGTGAGGAAGATATTTTTGATTTTGCCTTTGTTTCTCACCATCAAATTGTGTAACATGGACAATACATTAAACTAATTTTCCCTAAATCAGGATGGTTTTGCATATGGTGGCAATTGACCAGCAATTTCCCCCTCTTTATCTCAACCTACAAGTTCTGTCTTGTTGAAGGGAGTGAGAGATTGGCTGGATGGGTGTCTGGTACCTTGCCAAAGTCAACTCTTTAACATCTTTGTAATGAAAACTAGAAATGAGAATAAGATATCAATCTGTCATATGTTTTAAAGGCTTGTTTTAAAAGGCTAATTTCAACAGCAGTTTGGAGATACATGTTCTAATAGAAAGATCCTAGGTAATCTTATTTGCTGATAAGTCTCTTCCAGTCTTATGTTTGTACATACTTCTTTGTGTACAAGGAGCTACAACAAAACTTGTCATTTTGTGGAAAACTAGAGGTGTCACAGCCAAATGAGGACCCACCTGGAATGATTGTGTCATAATGATTCATGTCTTTGGATGGTGCTTCAGTGATACTGGAGTTATTTGACAGTTGAAGGCAGTCTTATTCAGAAAAGCTGTGTTGTTGAGGCACCTTCAAATTAAATACTTGTGGTCTTCCATCAGTTCTGTTGCTGAATACATTGAGGAATAAGCAGTAAGTTGTATAGACAGTCCCAATAAGGCTGTAGGTGATGGGGGAGCAGAAACCACAAAATTGTGGAAAGAACAGAAACAATAAAAGCACTTCTTAATGGGTAATTTATACATTTATCTTTTTTCTTATAGTATTTAAGTAAAACCTCTGCAATCTTGGAACAACCTGTTAGTGATGAGCTCTTAAATATTTAAATATTGTAGATCTATTACAGTCTGTAACTATTTGGGAAAAAATAAATCTTAAATACTTGAGGGATAACCATTTAAGTTATTCAATAAAATATTCTGTGTTTTTTTTGTAATTATTAAGAACATAATGCATTCATTAATCATATGACATTTTAATCAAAAGTAGTGCTGTATATACTGTAACAACTAAGAGCAAATACATTTTACAAAAAAAGTCCCTGGCAGTAAAATCAGAGCTATACTAAGAAATTGTTTTCCTTTGTACAATTCAAGAGACTCATCTATAAACCTGCACATTAAAAATAAGACAAATGTTTCCTTTTTTCTTTTTAATTAATAAGTAGACTTGTCAGTAGATATCCAAGACCCACTCCTGTCCACTCTTGTTATTGGATAAAATCTTACAACTAGAAATAGAATAGAAAAAAGGAAAGATCATACTCATTTTTAAAAAGGGGAGAAAGGAAGACCCAAGGAACTATAGGTTGGTAAGCCTCACCTCTCCGTTTGGTGCAGATCCACCTAGAAGATGTTGTAAGGCACACAAAGGACAAAGAGTTTATCTGAGACAGCCTGTTGGTGTGACAGAAATGTTTGACAAGGGAAGATTGACCAAAGTAATCTAATTTGACCACTGTAGAGCCTTTGGCATGGTCCCACATGACATCATTACCTCCAAATTAGTGAGATATGGATTTCAGCATGCACTATTTGGTGCATAAGGAATAGACTGGATGGGCACAACCAAAGAATTGTGGTAAATGGCTCTGTGTCCAGGTGGAGGCCACTGACAAGTGTGTCCTTCAGGGAACCTGCCTTGAGTCCAATATTCTTTCATATTTTTATCAGTTATGCAGATGGTGAGATCAAGTGCCTCCTCAGCAGGTTTGCAGATGACACCAAGCTGAGTGGTGCAGTTGACACACCCAACAGATGGGAGGTAATTCAGAGAGACCTGAACAAACTTGAGAAGTGGGCCCATGAGAACCTCATGAGGTTCAACAAGGCCAAGTGCAAGATGCTGCACTTGATTTCGGGCAATCCCAGACATGAGTACGGACTGGGAAAGGAAGGCATTGAGAGCAGCCCTGTGGAGAAGGACTTAACATTGCTGATGGATGAGAGGCTGGACACGGCCCAGCAATGTTCATTCACATCCCAGAAAGCCAAACAAGTCCTAGGCTGAATCAAAAGCAGCATGGTCAGAAGGTCAAGGGAGATGATTCTGCCCCTCTACTCTGCACTTGTGAGACCCCACCTGCACTGCTACATCCAGCTCTGGGGTCCCCAGCGCAGGAAGTATGCGGACCTGTTGGAGCAAATCCAGAAGCCTATAAAGATGAAGGGTTGGAGCACCTCCTCTATGAGGACAGGCTGAGGCAGTTGAGGTTGTTCAGCATACAGAAGAGGCGGCTTTTTGGAAGAGTTTATAGCAACTTTTCAGAACCTTAAGGGGGCTTATAAAAAGGAGGAAGAACTTTTTATGGGCAGAGAGTGACAGAACAAAGGGCAATAATTTTAAACTGAGGAAGGGCAGATTTAGATTAGAAGTCAGAAAGAAATTCTTTACTCTCCTTTAAGAAAAAGTTATTCTTAGAGTGGTGAAGCACTGGAACAGGTTCCAGAGGGTTTTGGCTGACCCACCCATGGAAATGTTCAAGGCAAATTTAGATGGGGCCCTGAGCAGCATGAGTGTTGTAAATGGCATCCTTACCCATGTCAGGGTGTGGATTTGGATGATCTTTAAAGTGCCTTGCAACCCAAACCATTCCATGGCTTGGATTGCAAGGGACTTTATCTGTAAGTAACACATTCGTGCTGATACTACTCTATAGGACACTTAAGAAGTATAGTAATAGTGATGATAATGACTAGCATAGAAAATTCAGGAACCTCAGAAACAGTAATTTAATGAATGCAAAACTTAACAGAAAATTTGTCTGCAGGGAAGATAAATTTGACATTTTCATTAAAAACCCATGAATCTCTGTAGACACCACACATTTTTTACTTGCAGACTCTAGCATAGCANGGTTATTTTGCAAGGTTGATTAATCAAATTTTTCAAAGAAATTTAACAGCTTATTACATTTAATTATTAAGCTTGACATTCATGATTAAACAATATTTTAAGTTAAAAGATTGTTGTTCTTTTTTCATAGAATTGCCATTATTCTGGTAGGAGTTCTGCTAGTTTCATTTTATAACAGGTGATACTGTTACAGGATTTATAATATAGAGATGCAAAGACATTCCTGCTTTGAAGCATACTTTGAAGCCAAGATTTGAAATATAATCAATAAAATACAGGCAGAAAGGGAGACTTTTTTTTTTCAATCATATTAATACTACAAATATGCTAAGTGTTGGATGGGTTTTCTTTCCTTACCATTGGTAAAAATCCCTTGAACTAATTAATCTTTTTTCAGTGAATGTCAAATGTAGGTTTTCTTTTGTTTGAGGAGCCCTGACATTACAATAAAGACCCCGGACAAGAGAAATTATTATTTGTGCATTATGTTAAAGTTTATGCACTACCTGGTGGTTTTGAGAGGTGGTTCCGTGCCACACGAGTTAATATCCAAACAGCTGGTTCCTCAGGTCAGAGACAGTCCAGCTCTAAACAGCCTCAGCAGCAGTGTAGAATGTGTTTGTGTGTATTGATGGCATTGCTTGATAGAGAGGGAAGATAAGATGGAACTTAGGGTTCTGAAGCCTAGTGCTTTTGCAGTTTATTTTTTTCTGGAGTTCCTGTTGTTTACAGGTGGCATAATCATTCACCAACTTTTCTTCCTCCTCCTCAATCTCCTTTCCACACTTGCACATCTCCAAGATTGATTAGGTTAATAATCTGAACCAGATTTATTCCACTAGTTTCTTATCTGTGAACCATTGTGTGGAATTGTGGTTTTTCACCCCAAGGCTATTATTCTCACTGATTATTCTCTCTGCTTTTTAGTTCAGTATCTGGTTATATATACTTCTAACATATGACCTATTTCCTTTCTTAATTATCTGGTAAGCAAGGAAGAGGACATGGATAACAGTCTTACCATGCAACAAGATCACGTAGAGCCATCGCCATACTTTTACATGTGCTAAGTAATCAACAAAATATGTGCAATTCTGTCCGCAGACAAATACACACAGCAAACTGTTGTTTTCCCTTCTCTAAGATTATATTGGAAACATCTTTCTGTCCTGGCAACAACATTCTGTTTATTCCTCCTTGTATTCCGCATGCTGTATATTCCAACTTAAGAGTCTTTTTCCCAGTTTTCCTTCTACAACTCCAGACAAAGCATGATTTGTTTGGGTTTTTATTTCAGTTTGGTTTTGTTTGGTTTTTGGAACTGAAGTAAAGCATTTTTAAAAATCAATCCACAAAAATAAATATTTCCTCTTCCCTAAGCATTAATAATTGTAAACTAACATTGGAAAAACAGTAGGATGAAATCTTCAAAAATATTTCCCCAGTTTAGTCTGCATAAAGGTGCTGAACTAGTAGGGCAAAGGTAAAGAGAGATGAATGTGTTTGAAATAGGCCTGTATATAAATCAAATGTTACCAGAATGTATTTGCAGGCCAGCTATGTGGCAGATGCTAAAGCAAGAAACTCAAATTATCCTGGACATACTCATCAGGGAAATACATTGAAAATTAATTCAGAGAAGTGCAGAACCCAATCAGTAATGACTCAATAATTTCAAAGCCTTGATTTATTGTCTCATTCTGGATTCTAATGTTTGTTAAGTTTTCTTCACCCAGAGACTTGTATTTCAGCTTACTGTCCTTCACATTCAGAATCTAAACAGTATTTCTCTGACTTTTGGTTGCAATTTTTTTTTTGTCTGGAATGGAAAAAGTGAACTCAGAACTAGTTTCACTGCAAAGCATTCATAATTATTGCCTTCATATGTTTTATGCAGGGTTTGCTGACAATTAAAATCTAAGGAAATATTGAAATGTAAGAAAGATACTGTTCTAAGACAAATCATAAAGCCAAATGTTATTCAAACAGTTTCTTTTTGGAGCCACAAGCCATTTCAAAATAAGGCTATTAAATTGTTTTATAACTTCCTAGCAATTTATTCAAGATTGAAAGAAGATATATGATAAATTATGTGTCATGCTGGTTTTGTATATGCCATTCTTTAGTAAAATAAATAAATAAATAAACAAACCGGGCTGGTATACAACAGATCTTTTGTGCTACGGGATTTTTTGATTGTTGGTTTAGATTTTTTCTAAAATTACAAATCAAATCTATCCTAGTGGCAGACAACTTCCACTAACATTTGCAAGGTTAGTGTGACTTCTACTCTCCTGTATGGTGTTCCAGATACCACAAGTCCAAACACATGGGAAAAAGGCAGAGGGTAAATATTAGAAGCAATGCTCAGATGATGACATTTACATGAGCTGCAGTACCTCAGCTAAGGGTCTAACAATAATATGACTTCCAGATAAAAAAGTGTCAGGGAGAAGAAGAAAAGGACATACTTTTCCATTCTCTAAATTTTTTTGATACCAGGAGACATTTTGGAGTGATTTTCCTGCCTAGTAACCTTTGAATATATATAATATATCATTTTCTGTTCACAGCTGCCTTTAGCAAGGAGTGCTATTCAACAATGACTTACTTTCTTTGAGTCTGGCTGTTACTACCTTTACTGGAGGTAAAAAATAG
>VWYI01031677.1:4634-33311 GCA_013399455.1 Anthoscopus minutus | reverse complement strand
ATTATAATTTTTTTGCATATAATTTTTTTCTTATACTGTGCTGCAACAACGATTCTTATTTGGATTTGGCATTACAAGTTCAGGTTTTTACAAACCCCCATATTTTTCCATAATTATAAAACTAGAACATTGACACTTAAATGTAGGATAACAAAACATTAGGCAAATGAAGCATAAGTCTGATAATTTTAAATCAAACAAAGTGAAAAATATTGAATTGAACCCTCTCCAGACCACTGCTAGATAATCCTTAGGATTATTTTGTTCAAGTAATTTAAACAACCATGCATTTTATCCTACAACATTCAGGGGAAAGCTATTGTGCTTTCATGAATATTTTATTTGAATCCCTGATTTGTAAGATGAAATGTCTATTCCATAGACGTCATACAGAAGACCAAACTATAAACTGAGTCTTGTAGAAGCAAACTCCTTGATATGAAACATCACTTTATCCCCACCTTGTGGAAATCTTCTGCATATGTTATTCATTAGTTGAAAAATAAATCTGTAGATGTGATCTGACTGATTCTAGTAATGTAGCTGAAGTATGTAGTGTATCCATAAAGATTCTCTTGCATTTACCTTGTCATGGAGTTTTATAGCTCCAAAATTAGATTTTCAATTAGGTAAGCCTGACTTGAATCTGTTTATCAGAAACATCAGGAGAGAGGATGTGAGGGAAAGAGAGGAGGTCAGAGCAGGTAAAAATTCACATTCAGGTTTTGTTCCAAAGATTGGTGATTCCAAACGTTAATCTGACACATGGATAAAAAGAGGCAAGCTAAGATGGATGAATGTTGTAGGACACATCTGTATTTTTGAGCACCAATCCCATCCATTCTACAGTTTACAGAAGCACTGAATAATTCATTGATACAAAAAGAAACCGGTAATGTGGACAAATAATATAAATTAAAAAATTAAAATCAGAACTCTTACTTGATCTGGAATTGAGACTCACAGTGTAAAACTTCATTAGGTGATAGCTCCACTGTAAAGTCCTATCCTCCTGTTCTCTTTTGGAAGAGAAAATATATCTTCTTGCATTTAATAGTCTGAAGAAATGAAGAAATGAAGAAGTAAAGTGATCCCTGGAATCACTGCATTTGGTTCTCTGCTAATATTAAAAATAGCATAGAAAAATTTCAAAATCACTGTTAAATTCTGTTTTAAAAGTTGTTATTTTTTCCTCTCTTTCTATTTTCCCATTAGAAGGTTGTTACGGAAAAGATTTACATTAAAAGGTAGGAATCCTTTTTACTATTTTTTAATTCCCAGCCTAAACTCAAGCTGTTTAGTTTTTTTCTTATTTGTTCTTTTACTGTTTTTAGCTAATTGACTGAATAATTATTGGCTCTTCACTAGAGTTGTTCGTCGTCATTCATGTTTTCTGTTAAAGGCCAGAACCAAAACCCCTCAGCATTGGTTTTCTTGTCTGAATATGTCAGAATCTCCATGGCCTCTTTTCCATTTACCTGGTCATCTTTAGAATATTTCCACTATTTTTTTTTTGCTAAAATTGACTCCCTTGAACCACACAAAGTCGACCCACACAGTGTCTCAGCCAAGATTTTACACAAGGCTGTCCTGTTAACATATTGAAGCACTTATTCTCAGTTAATGTAACAACAGAATGACAGCTCTGCAGGAGCTCTGACCACTCTGGCTATGGTCAGTAAAAAAAAAATTGTTTTCCTTGAATTCTTTCTCTTGAAGATTTTTTTTCCCTCATTCTGTTGGTAAAAGTTTTTTTATGTCAGACAGAAGAAAAACATTCAGCATTAAAATGAGAGAAGAAGGTTTCACATTCATTTATAGATAAAAAAATGCTGTATTTTAAATGAAATTTTTCCTTTCCTCTAGTGAGGTTTCAAATCCAATATGTTTAGTAAATTTTGTATTGCTTATTTACAAGTCCACAAAAGTGGGACAATTTTATTAGTCTTGTAAAACAAAATCCAACAGAAACAACACAGACTGAATGATAATAAAAATATTTTTGTAAACAATAGGTTTCTTCCTGCTATCCTTTACAAGCTATTTTATATTTCACCTTACAGACAAATAAAAAAACTTAAAATGTTGGGTTTTTTTCTAACTTTAGTGAGAGACAGTGTTTTATCTCCTGTATAAAGCCTTCCAGTAGATTTTAAATCTTGTGCTCCAAGCTGTATCTTAATGAAAGAATGTCAAACCTTTCAAAAGCACTGAACACAAGCTACTGACATCATAAATACTAACAAAAGGAAGATTATGTAAACACATAAATAAATAGAACAAGGCAAGGCACCATTATTTCAATATGAGTTCAAGTAGTACAGACTGGCCACATCTGTGCTGCATCTCTGGGCTGGGCCTCTACTCCAGCCTGGATATGGTATCTTTACACGTATAGCATAATTATTATTTTTTTAGTCACTTAAATTTCAGAGGGAAAGACATAAAATGAAGGTGGTATTGTAATTCATCAGAATATTTTTACATGGGAAATTGAGGATGAATATTATATGAATCTTCATATATTTTATATGAAACCATGGAGAAATAACAGAAGCATACTTCCTGAGTGAGTGATCAGGGACTTCATATGGTTTTTATTTTTTTCCTTTTTACAGACAAAACCTGGCACAGTCTCATCCAAAACATCCCACAAAAACAAGCCTTGGCAATGTCTAAAAATATATAATTTGACAAACTGAGTTAGCAGTTAAACAAAATGAACAACCAGACATTTGGTGTTTATGTTCACCTTTCACCTTATAGAATGCAGTCTTAAGGGCAAAACATATAAACTGGCTTCCTATGGGACACTGGAGTTATATTTTCAGGAATGGAAAGCATGCACTTCATTAGTGCACTGCTATGAGCTCAAAAAAGCATCAGTGTTGGGTGTAGGGCTGGTGGCAGGAGACAAAAAAACCTTGGGGCTTAGGCTTATAATGCTTCTCTAATGCACCACAATATCAATGACCTTTAATTATTTTTTATTATTATATAACAGTGAACACCTAGGGGTTTTTTTCTCTTTTTCTACAATAAACTTCTAAAAGCATATTTTGTATGCCTAAATCTGCAGAAAATCTGAAAGAAACTCTGCATGTAATCATCAGGACCAGTGATCTGGAGGTATTCCTTCTCAACTATTTTCTGTTTTAAAGATTTAAACAGTAACCACTTGCTGTTTGTTCCTCATTTACAATTTTTTCATTCGCCCCATAGGACACTTGCAGCTTTTGATATCCTGATAGACAGAGGGAGAAATCCCTGCTTTTGTCTCTGCTGAGGATACAAGCCATTCTCACTGTAGCTAAAGCAAGATTCTGACAGCTGCGGTTTCAGGATTTTTTTCTTCTTTATTTTTTTTTATTTTTAGTAGCACAGCTATGTAGAGGTTTTTACATGGGTATGCAAGCAAAAGATTTTGGGAGTGGCAGCTATGTAAGCATATGTAGAGCAGAGACCTAAATAGACCTCCAGCTGACACTCTGGCATAGCATCTAATCCCACACTTGTTTTTTAACTCATTGGAGAATTTGCACAAGAACAACACAAATTGTGCATTATTGCTATCAGGTTGTGTAATTGTGTATTGTCTGCATCAGATACTGAATATTTTCTCCCTGTTTACAAAGTACAGTATTACAAAACTTACAAAATCCTATGGGTAACTATTCCAGCCACTCTGTGTGACAACAGCAGGTGGCAGCAAGGCATCTGGATATAGACTGTAGGAAGAAAAAACAACTAGGGTTTGCAAAGCATGAACACAGTGTGGAACAAGTTATTTTTTACAGGAGTGACTCCTCTTGTAGAAATAGTTTCCTCCAATCTAAACTGCTATGTGGGAAAACGTTTCCAAAAGACTTTGACTGAATCTGAAATAAAATAGTTTGGTTTGGTTTAGTTTTACTCATCCTGAAGCTATCTGTCCTGTTTCACTTCAAGTTATTAAAAAAATTCTAAGAAATTAACCTGTTTCTCAAGTAAGGACATTGGGAAAGATGGAATGTGAGCCCTCCTAAGCTCCTTAACTAAGCCCCTGAATGCTGTGAGAGCTGTATGAACATCCACATTATGGAACAACCAGCTCTGACAGCCAAATCTGCCCTGCACTGTGCCAGTCCTGCAAGGAGATACTGATGGCTTCAAGCTTCATTCATGTGAGGAAAAGTAAAATAATTTGCTGACTGAATAAAAATACTTCAATTTCAGAAATCTCGAAACAGAATGCCATAAAAATATGAAAGTACATGATCATGCAATGCATAAGTGACTTTCTTCAGGGGTTTTCTCTTTTTTTTTTTTTTTTTTATTTTTTGGGTTTTAAACTTNGCTTTTTTTTTTTTTTTTTTAATTTTTGGGATTTAAACTATTCAATTTACACACACTGAAACAGCAATAATTCTGAATTTTGCTAATTTCTGGCCCTTACTTCCCTGTGCCAATTTTAGTATTTTCCAGGTAACCTGAATTGAATAGACCAGAAACACTTGCAAGACCCTTTGCAATCTTTCATAACTTTTACTTGCCGTGTATGCAATATTTGTGTAACTTGGCATTCATTTATCTTCTTGTTGCTAGACAAAAATAGGATAAAAAATGCATTTCTGAGAGCTGGAAAACAATACAGAAATGAAGATGAAATGGGCATGAGGAAACTAAGAGATAACTCTAGCCAATGTGAAAGGCTGTATGCACATCTGCATCTATCAGGAGCCAAGGCACAGGCACCACCACCCCCTGGCTTTTAATGAAGTTCTCCACAGACAGGTAACACAGCAGACAATTCTCATGACCCAAAACAAAAGGACAAAACAGGGACTGATAAGGACAATTAGAATGATTGCATTAAAAATGAGCAGGTATGAGAAGAAAAGTATTGATGTTGCCTTGTCCTTCACCTTATATCAGAGAGATTCCTTAAGATGGACCTAGGAGGCTTCATCTCCATTAGTTCTGGCTGAAAAGTAGAGAAGCATATGCTTCAAGGGAGACCATTAGTTACCTCCTGATTGGACAGCAGCGTAGGAAAACTAATATTCCTTAAAGGACATGCCATACTAGAAATATGAAAGTGTAATATGCTGAATCTAACAGCAGACATTTGCACGACACTTTGTTTCATTGGTTTTGTTAGGTTTATCCTTTTAAATTACTACTGTTACCCTGATAATTTAAAAAAAAAAAAAAGTTCCAAGTAAGTGGTACCATCCAAATTACTTGAGCTAAAAATTGAACATTGTGGTGTTCAGAGATACATTAGAAGTTTTTTGGAAATGTGAAGACTCAGTCATAATATCGTAAGATGTTTTCCATTTCCAAAATTGTGGACTAGAAAACCAAACTAGAAAAGACAGGGCAAACAGCAGTATAAAATACATCAGGAAATTAATATTTTTATGGAATGAAATTATCTTTGGGAATGTTAATTTCATGCTATATATGCTATATATGTTTGTAATACTTTACAAAATTTTCAAAAACATGGCAGATAAGTCCTGTCAGATATTTGAAATTCTTTTGCTACTTGTTATAATTCTGATGTCACAAATAAATTCAGAAGGAAAGACTTATTTCATTCTCTTCTCTGGTCTCATGGGATTGTCTTCCTCAGTCTCAATGACTGAGTCACTGCAAAGTTATGTACTAAAGAGGAAGATCTTTCATCTTGCTTTTCACTCTGTATTTTCAGAGGTATTCTCTTAACAGCTACACTTTTTTATTTATTTTTTTATTATTATTTTTATTTCAAAATCCTGCTGAGTTTCTAAACTGTGTAAAACTATTTTTTCTCTGGACTCATGCCCGTGATCTCCAAACACTGCTATATAGACTTAAATCTCTTATACCAATATATATTTGTGAGTGTTGTTTTTTTCAAATTCTTTCTTTCTCATTCAGATCTGTGCTGTAGTCTCATATCAGACAAGAAATTATCTCCATGTCTCAGTGGTTTTCCCATCCTGTCCAGTGCTTGAGGTGTGACCCATCCCAGCTTTGTTTCCACTCTCAGGGCTCCCTGCTACATTTCTGATTCTCTTCTTTTGCTGTGGTTATCCTGTCACCAATTTCTCTCTTGTCATTTCCTTCTCTTTTCACATCCTTTTTGCCTCACTAGCAATACCCTCACTAGCAATGTCCATTTTCAAAACAACTGCTTTGCATGTCCATCCATTCCATTGCCTGCACCAGTTCACTGGAACAGTTTGCTCTCCTTTCTCAGCACTGGCTCTGAGACAGGCACACACAGACTACCAGAATGATTAACAGCCTTATGAGTAGCACACGTGGTTGTTTGGTGGTTAAGGAGAGACACTGTCACCACAAGCACAAGTACTGATATGTGGAAAATGTAGTGCACCAAATAAAATTAGCAGGTAAGTGTATGATAAGCATATGCGCTGACAATTCCTTTGCCCGTGTTTAGTGTCAAAGCTGAGTTCCAGAGCTCTTTCCTGCCTGCAGATACTGCAGAAATAATGATGAGATGCATGCAAGAAGATACTTCACACATTTGGCAGATGGTAAAGGGGAACAGTGAAGTCAGTCTTTGACAGGTAACGTGTTTTTAAACATTGCCAATGTTTCTGCTTGAGTCAGAAATTTTACTACAAATATTCTGTCTTTGAATTTGCCTAGTCACTTATTCTGATGCTTTTTTCTGGACTTAGAGACTGACTAAGATTGAGTAATTAGAGATTACTTAGAGATTGAGTAATTCAGTTATGAATTACTTTTAAGAAAAAAAAGAAGTGATAAATACATATTTATGAATAAGAAGGTTCTTATTTTGGGGGTAGACAAGTTTTTCTGAGGAAGCTCCCCAGTGAATCTTAGTAATTGATTCAATCAAACAAGAAAACAATGTGTATTTATGCCAGCTATTGTCATCCAGATGAGGCTGACATAAATTAAGTATCTCCTAAAATTAAGCAGAGGCCAAGGCACATTTCCCATAATTAGACATATCAAGAACAAATGCAGTAAGAATACTATTTAGCTTGGAATTTTCTTCCAGGGAAGAGACTATATGTTGTTAAACTGAATTAAGAAAGAATGGAGAAAGTTACATCCTTGGTTAGGCATTTAGTTCAATTTTTTTTTTTAAGGCTTTGCTCCTCTTACTAGAATCTTGTTTTGATAATGACTTAATATGACTTAATTCATTAAAGGATTCCCTGCATTTGGAAAAACAAAAAGCAAAAAACCACATCACATCTGAATTAAATTAGTGTTTTTCAAAAAATATTTTCCATGTTGTCACCTTTAGGAAGGCAGCAGAAAGTGAAGTGGCAGGGCTTCCTCTGCCCTAATCCTACGTATTATTTTCCTTATTAAGCCAGATATATATTTTAATTATATATTAAGAGGAAATGCTGTATCAAGAGAAGAGCTACACATGTGACACATGTACCTGTGCCTCCAGCTGGGATCTGGAAGACCCAGAGGTAGATTTGGCTGTGTTATCTTGCCAAGGAACAAGACTGGAGGGTTGAGCCAGTGAGAGCAACACAAGGCTGGCTCTGATGTCTACCCTGTGCTGGGAAGCCCCAGCCAGAATTCTGGAGATTAAGACATGTAAGGCTCACCTAAATCTAGTAACTTGGTGGCACTTTGCATTTTTCAGGGTGTGGGATACCCTTGACAGGGCCAGCAGGTGCAAGATGTCATGTTTGACACTCCTGGAGTAGTAGGTGAGGACCCCTAAAATTATCATAAATATCATCTGGTCTATCCCCCTCTGTGATTTAAGCTCTAGCAACAGCACAGCTTATTGGACAGCTACTTGGCTAGCTAGACATAAGACAGCTTAGCATGCAACTTCCATGTCTGCAGAGGTAATACCACTGACCACAGTCATTCCCAAGCTGAGCTGCCTCAGGATCCTATGGCTTTTGAACAAAGCACAGCTCTGCTCTGCAGAAATTAAAACTGTGCTTGTCATTTTAATACCAAACAAGACTTAGACATAACTGGAAGCTGTCACTACTTAGTTTTTCCACTCAGTAGTTTAATTATAAACATGTTTATTCTAGAAAGTGGTAAGTATTTATAAAAGGCTAGCTTCCCTGTTTTCCCACCAAGTAAGGTAAGTCAGCATCATAAATAGCATTTTTAATAAATTTTACCTGTAATATGCAAAATAAATTGCTCTACTACAAAAGTGTCCTTTTAAGTGGGGGGTGGTGGTGTGGTGATTCACACTATCTTGCAGCCATAATTATGTACAAATGCCATTTCTAAAGTAGGTGGAAAACCCTACTAAAGATTAAAAAATCCCTTTAGAATAATGAGCAAGGCCAAGAAGCCAGGTTCTCCATTGACATCCTTTAGTTATTCACTCTCTGTTAATTCACTCCCACTTGTGACTGATATTTAAGGGATGAATTTATTTATATACATATATCCATAAATAAAGAGTGTTTCAATGTTTTTAAATTCTTGAAGCTAAAAAATAATTTCTAAACATGCAGAAGCAGAAAACAAACAGATTGATCTCATGAAAGCTTTTTTTTGTTTAAAATCAGACGCCCTCAAACGGACTCTTTAGCAACATTCTTCGGTTTTATATAGCTTTACCACCAGATGTCAGTACTCTACCCATATCTGTGAGATCGACCATAACGTCATCCTCTTTAAACGTTTCTCTCACTGTCATTAAAAGCTACAAAATAATACTTTACGTGGATAATCTCTTTGTGCTGTGTGTTGGGAAGTGGTGGTGGTGGTGTTTATATGTAAAGACATTTGTATTAATAGGGCATAAGCAAGAAATTCAGCATGCTTTCAATTTATCCACAATTGTGTCTATGAATAGAACACTTAGCTCTGTCATATAGGCTCCATAATAAAAAAAAAAAAAAAACACAACAAACTTTTTCCTTCAGGATTTTCACGTTTACTTAAAACTTCTCATGTTTACTTAAATTGTATTAGAGAGGTGTGATCATACCCTCAGAGGGCCTGGTCATCAAAAAATAAACTTAAATTCCAGAATTTCATAGGAAGATTGCTTGCAGTTATTTGTAGCACATCTTGACATGCAATTCAGGAAAGAAATATATTTATAATATCCAATTTCAGTGTCAGCACAGCACTGGTACATGATTCCATTTTTCCACTTTTTTTCTTTTTTTTTTTGAATCTAATTATTTTGGTAGAAGAAGGATTTGCTTCGAGCTTAAGGCATTTTGAAACTTATAATAGTACAAAAAGAAAGGGTAAGTACATTGAGTTAGTTTACTTAGATTTCTCAGTCTGAACAAATTCCTAGAAAGAAGTAGAGCTGAAATGATTACATTTTCAAAAATTCATATGGAAAAAAATATTTTAAAATAATAAAAAAATATTTTAAAATTACAAAAAAGTTCAATACCAAACAAACTGAATTATATTGAAAATTATATATTCTATTCTATTCTATTCTATTGAAAATGTCTCTTATACTACACAGAAGAAATTAAGTTATCTCACTGTGAGTATATGAAAGCAAGACTGCCTGTGCCAAAAATAAAAACATAAAACAAATAAAAACAATCTCTAAAACATTTATCAAATTGAAAAGTAGCACTAGATTATGTTGCCCATGCCTAATATCAACCCAAACACTCGCAACCAGCAGCCAAAACAATGCTGGATCAAACAGTTTTGTTTCCATTCATCTTTCTATAATTTGTTCATCTATTTTTTTTCCATTTGGATTAAAGAACACAAAACAATAGAACTTTTAGGAAGACTATGACCCTAGAAAGAGGTGCAATCTTAGTTAGCCTCCTGGGAAAACCTGTGACACAGAGTTCAACTCTAATCTTCTGGAACACAGTCAAATTGTCCACATGTCTGTTCATAAATACCTGTTTGACAGACCTGGCCCATATACTAGTCCAGGAACTGAATGGATTTTGTTCTCAAGAATTTCATCCAGTTAAAGAGATTAATGCAGATAGCAAACTCTTACTGCTCCCCACAGCACACAGGGAAGCCTTTGATATTTGAGATAACTTTTACAGTTCAATGGCTCCTTCAATGCACATGGTCTTCTATCATATTTTAATCTGTGTATTTGTTGTCAAAATGCAAAAATTTCACACTGTTCACAAATTAGAAAAACATTTCTGAGTAATATTTGCTGGTCTTGTACTTTAAAAAGGACATTCTTTTAATCTCTTCTTTTAATCAACTATTTTCCTGAGGATTATCACCTCCTACACTTAATTATATTCCATAAATTATGGTATGAACTTGCATCATTACTTTTAATATTTTTTTGGCAGACATTTGACTTGGCTTTTTCTTCTTTTTTTTTTTATCAGCTTCTTTATCACAGATGAAAATCCCTCCCAATTTAGGGAAATATTATTTTATCTAATATCACTATTTACTATTTTGCTTGATCTTAAAGAAGAACAATAAATCTTGAATATCAGTCAAAAAGTATTGTACAGCACAAACTTGCCTAGGATTTATGGTAACACGATACATATTAATATCCCCCCACTTCCCAATTTTCCCTTTACATTAGGAATACTGAAGGATGATAGACATTTCTTTAAGGAGCTCAGGTTCTTCTCCCTAGTGAGCATCTTCTCCATAGTTGTTCTTCACAGGCTACCTCTGGATAATGGGGCTGAGGAAGTGCAGGGAGGAGGGGATAAAGAACCGTGCTGGGGGCTTGTCTGGGCTCAGCCCCATGCTGGATCCGAGGCAGGTGAGATGAACCCTAGTGCCAGTCTCAGCCCCTGCAGCTGGAGCAAAGCAGACTTGCAGACACAAAGGGGGAAGCCAGGCCCAGCAGGGGCTTGCCCAGGGGCAGTGATTGTGGGTGAGGAGCACGGGGAGAAGGGTTAGGGGAAAGCAAGCATGAAGGCACAGCACCTGTGGATGGATACACAGGGAGAGAAAGAGCAGTGTTGAGCTTGCTGAAGAAAGGCAGGGAAAAATGTCTGCTTATGAGTGTATTTCCATGTGTTAAATGCTGAGAATTAGGCTTAACGTTTCCGTCAGAATGTTTGGAAGATCTGTAGGGGAAAAAAGAACACTCTGAAGGCCAGAGGCCTGCTATTACCAGAAAGCAAAACAAGCTGAATAGGCTCATGAAGAAAAGTCAAGACAGATATTATGTCAATAGATGATCTTATCATTTGCAAAGTATCTGATAAACTGTGGTAGAGTAAAATTAATGCCATTTCTTGTGTGAAAAATTCGCACAAAGGTTAAATTCACACAAACACAGAGGTTCATTCAAAACAAAATCTATTTTATTGGACTATGTATTGTATGTATGTGTGCATTTAAACGACATGAAAAATGCAAGCACTTAGCATTAACTATTATATTGCAAAAACTCTTGACATGTCTCACATACAAAAATCAGATTTTCCAGACTAATCACCCTCAAACCCTTACTTTTCTTCCTTGTGTTAGTGAAAAACAATCTTGCTGCAGTGGTGCCAGGACTACAACTGCAGCAGAGGTCCTCTACTGCATCATCCCCTGAGCTGCTTTAAGTGATACAAACTCTACCCCATAATTCCACTCAGTTGCATATGGGACACATCAGATCTGCCACCATGTTGCTCATGCTGGGAAGAGATCCTGAGAACCCATGGCCAGATGACCAGGACTAGGTCCTGCTGTGACAATTAAAGGTTTACAAGTTTCTCTCCACCATCAGCTCCTTTCAGGACAAATGGCATTAGGTGTCCAAAATCACTATGTTCCAAGTAGCATTTGCCCTTTGTACCTTGGCAGAAACTTTCACTACTCCTCAAGCCCTAGTCCTGCAAGGCATACCTGTGTATAATGCTTTAACTGAATACAGGTCTCAAGCCCAGCTTAATGCCTTGCAGCTGGGGCTTACTAGGAAAGGAAAACCTTATATTTCTTTTTTTCTGCCTTCCTTTTTCACTGTTCTCATCCCTGTTTCCAAGCTTATGGTACATCCCTGCTCAGCAGCATTGGTACATTCCCTCCTCAGAAGCAGCAAGTTTTATGTTGCTTCAGCTTCAATTCAAATTATGGCAAAAAGGAGCAGCATGTCATGGAGAAGCAAATAATGAAAGGAAAGCAGAAATCTGAACTGAACGCCTTAATGAGGTATCTGTGCTTAACATGTTTCATATTTCAAGAAGATGGCATCAATATGAAGTATTCAACACTGCCTTCTTGGGAAAGGTTTCCATCTGCTTAGTCAGTTCAAACCAGGCAGCTGATGAACCTGACGCTTTTCCTCGTGTTTAACCATGTGATTTAGCTTGTTATTCCAAAAGAACAAAGTGGTGAGGATGTGGTTGTACATGCAACTAAACTAGCTGAATTGTAAAATTCCAGGAATTGATTTGCATGCTTTAACAGGGACATGAATTTGTTGAGGATAAATTTGTTTCCCCATGAGATTTCTTCTACAATTAATATTTATCCTTACAAAGAAATACATGTGAGTAAAGCTATTTAATAAAATGTAGGACTTACAGTCTCAGAGACAAAAATATTCTCTATTAACCACAGGAAAGTGATGCATCATTTTCCTGGGCAACTGAAACGAAAACATATTTAGACCCTCTGAAAATAACCCCTTTTCTGGCCTTCACGTATTTCTGTCTTGAGCAACTCAACATGTAGAACCACAGGATATTCATGCAAGTATATTCTCTTGGTTTTTTTGTTTTGTTTTGTTATTTTTTAATAACTCCTAAAGTATGTACATCTGCCCCCAAATCATCCCTTTCAAACATGGGAAGCCCAGCAGTGCCAAACCAAAGACCAACATAAATGATCTTCCCTGGGGTTCATGTTTATCTGACCAAACTCCACTTTACTCAGGGAAGGAAAGAGTATACAGCAGCTTGTGGGCAGAATCTTTTTCTCAGGATAAATGTCTTCCTACAGATTATCTATAAATCTGTCTGATGCTTAGACTACTCCAAGCCAAGATGATCCACATCTCTGCTAGTCACCATCCCTACTGATGTGCCAGCAGAAGCACTTACCTGTCTCCATCATTGCTAGTAACTGTAACACACAGAAGTAACTCTGTGATACATTGGGATCCCCTGTAGACCCCTGAAAGAACAAGAAACTATAGTTGAAAATCTAAACATTCAGAAACTGCTGGAGTTATAGAAAATACAAGTTATAAGAACACATGTGGGACAGAAAAAGCTGTTAAGGACACTATGTGCTCTGGACTTGTTCTTCCCAATCGATGCCTACCCAAAATGGAGGCAGTGCCAAAATGTGAGATGTAAATCAGCTTGCTGCTTAACAATATATGTGGGGTTTCTGTGCAACTCAATGAAAGTAAAATGTTGGGATTTTATTGGAGAGAGCTTGTATAAACAACCCGTTTCCTCCTGAGATGAAATTTACTATAGTCTGATCTTTTGTAGTTTTTAAACTGAGTTGTGCTCTACAGAAATCCAACTACACAAGTACTTGTGGTAACCCAGAAGTGAAAAATTAAAAAATACACTGGATCTTGAGGATAGATAAGACTCTATAAACTGTTGTCATCAGCTATTATAGGAAATACAGTACAGAAATATTCTGTCCTAAAATATATACTACATCAGCTGAAGGTGAATTGCAATAATGGTAATGTTCAATACTTACAATCAATGCATACATATTACAATTTAAATAATTGCATTAATGTTAGATTACAAGTTGCATATATAATTTTAAATTAATTTATAAAGATGCATTTCCAGTTGTAGTTGAAATTCTCTTACTTTAGGTCCTGTGGAAAAAAATACCATTAACTATCTAGAAATATTAAACAGGCATATAATTTCAGTGTCTCCTGTTTTTAACAATGTCACCTAACTATATGGTACATTAGTTAAACACTGCCATTCTCTCTACCAAGGTGTAAACACTCAGCCCCACATCTGCTGTGCGCTGCTGTGCATTGTCTAAATCATGCCGACCCAATATTTTATCTGCTTATGCTCAAAGCAGAAATACTGCTGCTGAGGGAAAAGTCCTGCTGAGGGATAAAATAATCCAGTGCAAAAGAAAAGGCAGTGATGTGAGTGGGAGACAGGGACTGGGAAGGATGTCTACCTCAAATCATTTTTTAATCTGTTTTGTAACATGCTATTAGTAGTACTTACAGGGCACAGTAAACTGTAATGAACAAGTGAAAATGAGTATATAGGGCTGGAATCCTCTTAAATTGAAAATTTTCATTTAACTGCAGCCTTTTGTCCAGCAAAAACCTACACCTGACAGATTAATCTACAATGGTTTTCTTGTTTCTTAAAAACACAATGGATACAAGTTTAGATTAAGCACAGAAGAGTTTATAGAAATCAAGATCCATGCAGCCTACCTCATGAAAAATCAGCTTAGGCTGTCAAGAAACAGAGAAGACTCTGGAATAAACCAAATATGCGCTGACTTTGAAGTGAATCACTTATGACTGAATGTGCTGTGCTGTGGGAAGCTCCTCTACTCCCTTGGCTTGTGCTGCTTCTGAAAAACTGTTTGCTATTATGGCACATGTTCTCACTGAGAGCCCACAAAGAGCTACATAACAGCTAGTTAACTGAGAAACAAACACAATGTGGAACTGTATTTTAAATAATTTTCCTTAATGCTATCAGGTGAGTTGGCACAGCTATAGATCTCTCTTAACCATTTCAATTACTTTACATGCACATAAGTAATGTAGTATTGTTATTGAGTTTTCAAAGTTTAGCTATCATAACATCCAGAAATCAGTATCCTCAGCAATATTCAAACTGCTGTCAGATCAGTTTCTGCTGAGCTGTTCCAAATGACACTGTAGTAGTAATGGGAATCTTTCCCAACTTTCTTTTGACTGATATGTTAAAAATATAGCAAGTATGGCTCCTGCTACCTGGCACTTCCTAGACTATGAAACTCTGCTCTTAGAAAATATTTTATCTCTTAGTCTTAGGATATATGATTTCTGACATTAAATGCTGATTAGGCGACATATTCATAGCAATCTGTGCAATAACAAGGTCCATAGGAAAACCAAACTTCTTCCATTTCTGGTTACACTGATCTGTCCAGTATAGGTGAAGAGAAACTACACAAAGAATTAACAAGAACACAAAGTACACAAGTGTGTTTATTACATTTTGCAAGCACTTTGTTCTACATTTCAAAAACGCCACCATCAAGCTGTTGGCACATTTATGTACAAAACAGATTAATTGTAATGCCTGCTACAAAGCATTCTTTGTGAAAATACAAACTCTAATACCAGAGAAGAGCCAAAAGCATTAACATCATTACAGGAGTTTAAAAGACATAGTTTTAAAAATCAGCACAAACATTTTAAGACACAAAACTGAAACACTACAATATAGAATCCAAAAAGAGGTTCCTAATACTTTTTGCAGAACTGTAATACCGGTACTGCACATTATCAGAAAACTGTTGACCTCGTAGGACAGCTTAAGTGTAAAAAAAATCCAAACCAAAACCGAAACCCCAAATCAAAAACACAACAAAATAAAAAACCAAAACAAGCAAAAGAAAAGAAAAAGAAAAAAAACTCAACCAACTAATACTACTTAATGCATTATCATGCCACAAGTAACTATAGTATTACCTTCTACTTACTACAAGAATTGTTAAAAATTACTGATGATGCATGACTATTAATAGTACAAAGAGTTTTACTCAAGTTTTATTAGAAATGCACTTACACTGAGAGAGAATTCACAATGGTCCAATAAGTGCACAAAACTACCTAAGATTTTTTAACACTGACAAAAATGTCTTGTCAGGCTACATCACTTTAAAAGACACTTTACAGCATTCTTGTAGCATTAGAAATAGGCAAAATAAAAAAAAAAATCCACCAAATTTGGTCCAATAATACTGACTTTTCTTAAATAGGGTTTTTTGTTCTGTTTTTGATACAGGTAATTCTTTCAAATTAAGATGACCTATCCTTCTGATAACATTTTCCTATCAAAATAAAGGTTCAAATATATTACTACACTTTGAAATAATAAGCTCTGTAGTGGTCTTTCACCTTACTTCAACGTAGTACAGGTAAACCATTATGTGTAGAAAAGCTAGAAGCCAAGCTATAACATTTATGGAAGTCTCCTTTAATATATCTTTTACAGTTCAGACAGGTGCAATCCATTTAAATTTTTAAAGCAGGTAAAAAGACATCTGACTCCTACGGTCACTGCATTTTTTGATATATTACTTTCATAAATGTAGCTAAGCAGTAATTTCTTACATCATCACATGGACAGCTCCAATTTAGCATAACCATCATTAAATTAAAGAGAGATTATTCTGTAGAAAACTATGAATAACTATATCACTTAATTAACAGTTGTCTATATACCATAACTCGTTAACAGGTAGCCGTGGTATTGAATTCCTTCAAAAGGCAAGTGGCCATGCATTGTTAGCACCACGGACTGCATGCTCACAATACAAACAGGAATTATCACCCATGGAACTTGAAACAAGAGAATATTCTTTAAAAACATCAATAATACAATGTTAACAAAGATAAGAAGCACTTTTTTCTTTTTTTTCTTTTTTTTCCTTTTTTCGCTTTTTTTTAAATTTTTTACCCACTATTACAAATTTAGAAATTGCACCTTTGATTGTTTAAAACGTTCTTAGGACCTTCATTCAAGTTGATCAGGGTCCCTCTGGCAGGTTTTCCATATATAAAGGAAAGTCATCAGAATGTTTTCTTTATATATTGTACATCATGTACAATGGTCCCTTTGAAGTATACCTGTAGTTAAAGTAGTTACTGAACTCAAAACTAAAAAGTATAAAAAGCTACTTTTTTTCCAAAAACATATAAGAAACAATGCAAAAGGTGTTATGCATAACACATACAAAGTGATTAAAAAAATCAAACACATAGTTGTATTTGACAATAGTTTAGTATCCTTGACCTATCAGAACTAATTAGCTTAAAGGGATTCAGGAAAGGCTATTTACGAGCTTTGTGGTATAGAATGGTCACACAAAGTAAGAACTAATTAAGAAACCAAGTGCTAGACAACAAAGAATTGTATGTAGGTGATATGTAAGTCACCCAAACTATCTTTTGTGAGAAGCACTTTCAATTGTTTTTAAAATGATAGGATGGCCTTTAGTTAAATGACAAAGCATTCACATGTTAGGAAGTAAGACAAGGTTTCTTTTATGTATAAGCATTGAGCCGCTCTTTAGAGCGAGTAGAATGAATATCATGCAGCTCTTGCTCCTCCTTTGATTTAATATCCTCATATTTTTGCATTCTGCAAGCATCTTTCACATAGGCCCAGTTGGCAGACAAGACCATGAGATAATGAACCTGCAAGAGAGGTAACACAGCATTAACAAATAATAGAGGTAGGCAGAATAGAGCATGTGCAAACTGGAAGGCTGTAGGACAGAGACTGGGTTCTCATCAGCAGGAACCAGGCATTCTTGTGTCAAGAAGTAGTATAGGATCAGAATGGCAAATTCAGGCTTCATTAATCTTCAGATTACTCATCTTGGAGCTGTTACTGTTACTATAACTAATAGTTGGTAGAAATAGATATAAGAAAAAAAAACCTGAAACCTGAAAAGTCCACAAATCATCCCTGCATTATTTTTCAGCTAGTTTGCAAAAGTGCATGTAAAAATACCTTCTGGTTATGTATTGTACAGTTTTCCCTACTGAAGAAGTATTTGTTAAAGTGGTTCTTAAAATAGAAATATGCCAAAAACATCTTATGATTGTAGATCTAATTCAACTACAGAAAGTTTTGCTTTTTAATTTCTTGTTTAAATTAGCATTGTCTTTCCATTTATCTATGACTTTTTTCAACTACAATTTTAGCTTTGTATTTAACTACCCCATCTGGGGAAAAATTGTCAATAACTGCAAAATAAGTTCAGTTAGGCAAAATGTGACAAAAATACAGTTGAAAAAAAAAATTAGATGTTCTGTTTGCTCTGTAATTCAGTCAGAAAATAAAAATGTTCCACAAGGATAATCAACTGGTTTATGCTGGGAGTCTCTGGACATTTATTCCTTCCCTAGCAGGCTTTCAGATACTTTCTGATGAGAGAACCTCTTTAATTTATGTTAATCTACTTCCTCAGAATCAATGGACAATTTTGTGAGATCCAAAATATTTCACCCCTCTCTAAGAAATCAAGAAATTATACTGGGAGTCAGTTAATGGAAAATGAAATAATAATAATAATAATAAAATAAATAATAAAAAACCACCTTGAGATCATGCAAATTCTCCTATTCATGTTGTACTGTTGTAGATACAAGTATCTTAGATTCATATTAAATTAGCAGATCCATTCCAATATGGTTTTTTCTCTTTTGAAATATCCAATGTTATTTGGACTTTTTTTCACAAATGTTTGTTGGCAATTGTTGCTGATTAGTACAGGCAAAAGTACGTTTCTTAATCTGGATAATTAAGATCAAGAAAAGCACTCTGAAGCCCTTAAAGAGACCATATATTTTTGCTACCCTTTTTTATCCTCATGCTTTATGCTAAGTTTCCAATTAATCTTTATTTGAGGAATACCATCTTACTGGAGGAGGCATAAAATAGAAGTTTTTCAGAGAATCTGTTCTGTAGGAGAAAAAACAAAAGCTAGAGAGTAGAATTTCTACATATCTTATACATGACTATAGATGATGGAGATGGCAGCATGTTGTGTGTCACTCTGGAACACTCTCTAGTCATAATTTAGTACACAGGAAAAAGAAACACCTTCTGTCCTAGCTCAGCTCTTCCAAAAGCTTTCACTAGGGGTAGTGTCTGGATCAGGCAGTTCTAAATAAAATGAGAGATCCTAATCCTGGGTCCCCATTGTACTGAATGAAACACCTTAAATTCTCCACAGTAAAGCTATTGAGAAAAAACCAAAATAAACAATTTTTTAAAAAATCAAAATAAACTAGTAATCTGAACAATTTTGTCATCTCAGTTGCAATTTGCACTCCATGGAAACATGAATACTGGTCTTTTGAGACTGAAATTTCAGTTAAAAATCCAATCTAAACCTCAAAGAGATTGTAGACATGACAATCCTGAAAGTGGGGGGCATCTGAGCAATGTACTCACATCTTCATGACCTTTTAAAAAAAATTTGCAAGAAATCCTTGCAGCTGAAGAATCTATGATGAAAATGGGATGATGTAGGCACTTTTCTTATTCTCATCAAATATTTGGAAATGACCCAGTAAGAGACAAATTTAAACTTAATATTTTTCAGTTTCACTCAGTATTTTTCTTTTTTTTTAAAAAAATACTGTTTTGAAGGCATATTGGTAACAGTCTAACCTTCATTAAACACCCATCCTTTGCCCATCCTTTACGTACTTACTGAATCAAATACTATAATAACTGTTGAAAATCCTTGGAGTTCATATTCACTGCAAATAAGAAGCCTTGCCAGGAAACACCTACTTTAACTTATAGAATCTCAAATATACATCCATGTTTTATAATGATATACATATTGGTCAGTCCCACCACCTATGTTTTTTATTTTAACACCAAGTTCCCAGATAACATTGCAACACCAAGGAGGTAATTTCTAAGTGGCTGTCTAATTGCATTTCACAATTCTGTGACCTGAATAGCCTGAAGCCAGTGGGGCCCTCATCAAGGCTTATATAAATTGAAGCCAGGCAGCTTCCACAGCTTGCCTCAGGAGGTTTCAATTACAGACATATGCAAGACAGTGCAGGGTCTTTCCATACCTATTCCTGTTTAGATTTCTTTATCATGTGAAAGTATGCTTCAGTGTTTAGAAATTGTGGAATTGCAGCCAGCTTAGGAGGGTATCTGAGGAGGGGGAGGTTGTCGTATTTTCTCATTCAGAACATGTCACTACTTCCCCAGGTAGTCTAAATAGTTTTTCGTCCTCCCTTCACATGCAACTCATACCCTGCAGAAGAGCACAGTCATGCTGGGGAGAAGAATAGATCACTTTACATTTTCCTTGTTCCTATTTCAGGAGAATTGATTGCATTTCCACCCTGCAGGACATAATTTCTGTGGAAGTTGAGGCAAAAGAGTTACCAGCTCCCATGGTAACATTTGAGAAAGGAAATTTTGCATCTCATGATTAAGTTTTTCTACAATATTTTTGGGGAAACATCACAGGTAGAATGTATACTGGCTTTACAATCAACTCTTGAATGCTAGAGCTTACATTTAAACAACTTCATGTGTTCTGTTTCTATCTAACAAACACTGACAACAGTAAAATTAATATGGATTACTTTAATGATCTTTTCCATATACATTTGTTATCCACTCAGACATAACAAAGAACAGTATTCCTCATAATCATATATGGTACAAATTAAATATGATTTAAAAGCCTGACTATTTTTTTATGTAATGAAGACTCTCAAAAAGCATTTTCAACATAAAGAATTCTATCAGGTTTTGGTTCTTTTTTTCCCATTTTGGGTTCACACAAGAAAGACAAATGTTCAAATAAACTCTTTAACAATGTTCTTTAGTGCAAAATGAAACTTTCCCTGACATATACTGTAAAAAATATGAGGTTTTCTATATATCAGTCCTAATATGTAAGACAATTCTCCTTTTGAACCCCCAAAAAACATTCTTCTTGGCAGACTAAAGAAGTACCTACTGAAATGTGAAAAAATTTGTATGAAAATCTGAGACCAAGAGATATGGGGGATTTGTGATCTGTGATCAAATGGTTTTGCAAGTATTAACAAGTTTTGTGCTGGTTTTCCAATAAATAACTACTTTTTAAAAAAAATATCTTTTTAAAACACAGTTTCATGAAAAGTATCCTGGGAGCAGATGAACTTAATATTTCTGAATAAGCTAATTCTTTTGTGAATTTTGTAGAATCATATTGACATTATAGAGTTTAAGGAATCTTCACATATTAGTCTGGCACTTGCAACTGTTTACAAATTCAGAAGTGAGGAGGCAGCTTTGTATATTGATGACATAACTGCAAATGTCAGTTCAGAGAGCATATTTTACCAAGTCAGTTATTCAGCAGTGTCCCTGATGTTACACTTCTGTAAGTGGTTGGCCATAAACACAGTACACTTACCATTTTAGTTAGATAGACTATTCTGGTTTAAAGTAATTTCTTGTTGTCTAAAACAAGAAATGTTTTAAGATGCATTATATTAATTAGCTTCTTCTTTTGCAAAAGACTGGTATTTTAATTTTCCTGCTGAATTTCACAAACATGTTCTGGATATACACAAAGACAAATGCCATCATTTCATATCTGTGATTATTCTTAAAACGGCCCATGCAGTGAAGGACAGAGGTTCTCCAGTGACTGAAATGACTTCTGCACACTGTTTCTCACTGCTGATGCATTGCCTCTGTCTACTAATTTGAGTGTAAGATCTGGAGAAAAAATGTTGCAGCATGTTTTTTTGTTACTATATTTGATTTAATTACTTTTTATATTGTAAAGTTATAAACCNCCATCCCCTGTTATTCAGTCCCTCATTGGTTTATGTAACCTTTTCCCTCCCACTGTGATCCTTTATTGGTTTATACTTTGTAAACCCCTCCTTGTTCTCCTCCCCTGAGTTTCCCTCATAGGCTCATTCATCCCCTCCCTTGCTCCTCCCCCATGGATCAATGGCTGTAATCTGAGATCTGGGCTGTCCTGTGGGAGAACTTTCAAGGGAATAAACCTCTTTGGAAATCCCATGAGAGGCCTCTCTCTCATCCTTGCTCCTGCCCTGGGTGTTTGGGTGTTCACAGAGCGTGGCTCTGAGCCAGCACTTGGGTCCAAGCTCTGCTCAAGGCTGGCCCAGCCCTGGCATGAGTGCCAGAGACTTCCATCTGCTGGGCTAACCCCTTTCCTCTGACACTGCATCAAAAAAAGATTTCTTCTTCTTCCTAAATGAGATAGTTAGGACCCGAAATTAATTTTTCCTCCCTTAAATTACTTTTACCTTGGGAAAGTAAACATCCCTTAAAGGAGAACCTGTTAATATCTGCATGTCCAACCACAAAATTCTGAATTTTCCCTCAGTTTTCCTATCCTTGTGTTTAGGCTACTGTGTCAAGTGTGAAGCACACATCTCAACCTACAGATGTGGTCTGGTATGTTGGTTTTAGAAATTACACTGTGAGAGAGTGGTATGTGCTAGTCTGTAGCAGGTACCTAATAGATCAGAATGGTAGGTTAAAAACAAAGAGTACAGTTACAAACTTAAAAAAAATTTATAGAATTGTCACAAACTTTTAATGAAACATGTCTACCAACACGTCTACCAGTAATTTACTAGCACTTATAACATTAATTTATACTTTTGTTGGAACAGTATTATCATGTCTCTTCTATGTAGTTATAAAATCCAACAGAAAGCACACTTGGATATGGGCAACCCTTCAGAAATATGTGAATAAATGTGCACCATCAAAGTGAATTCAAAGGGTATTTGTGTCTGGTGTAATACAGCTATGGTATCTTTGATATACTGAGCTTTGAAGGTAATTGAATGCTAATTGAATTACCAACACCTCTTTTTAAAAATATTCACTGAAAGTATTATGTATTTAAACTATGTGGCAAAATGTACTTACTTATTTTGCTTTCACTGAAGATGTGTTATTTTTCATTAAATATCTTTTGGTGGCTATTTGGATTCAAAACTGGCATTTGAAATGCAGAATTTTCATCTGAAGAAAATAGCATTTTACTGTATCTACTGAATATACTTCAGTATAATCATAAAGTGGAAAACTAATGATCTCGTGGATTTAATTTCCTAACATTAATGATATATTATCATAATTCCTATATGGTCACCATTTTTGGAACTATAAGCAGAAAAATTTTGGTTTGAAAAAACAATTAAATTTTTTATATAAATGTATTCTACTGTCACACTTACTATTTGTGGCCTTGAAACAAAAAACTACATTGAAAATACATATTTTTCATTTAGCTGTCTTCACTGTTTGCAGGGTGTCATGTAATGAAAGAATGGCAGCTAAAAAATATTAGTGTAAGAGGAGTGCTAGCTTCATTGAATATTTTCTGAAAGTACTTTTTTATAAATGTAATTATAAGGGTAACAAAATAATCAAAGCCTTATGATCCATAAAAAATTACTAGTGTAAGCCGTATATAGTAATCACCACCACTAACCCTTATGAATGCATCAGCACCAAGTAACAGTCACTTTTCATTTCCCATTCCAGTGTGCATAATGCAAACCTACACCAGTACAGAATTGCAAGTCTAAAAATATCTTTATGCTTAAGCAAATACAGCAGAAAAAAGACAGAGGAGCAGGGCACTAGCTCATACACCTTTTTTCTCAGTGGAACCTTCTCATTGACAAAATGTCACTAAATTCAAAGTAGTCTTCATTATAAAGGAGCAGAAAAATTAATCCTGACAGAAAAATCAACACATTCATATATATTCACAGAACTGACAAAAAGATTCTGCTCCTGAAATAGCAGCGTGTCAAGCTCATGAATACCCAGAAAGGCAGAGATCATAAAAGTAAAATACTATGGTTACAACACAGACACATGATTTAGACACTTGTCTGAATATAGCCAGAGAATTGTAAAAATTCTTAGCATGTACTTGAAGGTGTTTTTTTTAATTCAAAAAAGTAATCATCATATTCTACTTCAAAGGGAAGCCATCAATATATTGAAAAAACAATTTAAAAAGAGAGAGTATTGAATTACAGAATTATATTTTAACAATAGCTCTGAATGATAGTACAAAAATGGAATAGTTGATCCTAAGCCAGAACCAGAAGGTATCAGCAATTCAGATGAGGAGTGTTGGGTATCTTACCATAGCAATAACTGCTGCTCCAGCTCCAGCAAGTGCCACAATGAACAAGTGGAATGTCATGTTTAGCTGCAAAGGGAGGCAGAGAAAAGGACTTCCATGGTTGTACAGCAAACAGAAAATGTACAAAAATTCAGAATAACACAGAACAAATAATTACATTCCTGGTGCCACCCTTCCACAAAAGAAATGAATAGGAATATTTTTCCAAGAGATTGATATCACTACATGTAATTGTTCTTGTGCTGGTTTTGTTACCATACTCATATCAGGGGAAAAATATAACTATTTAAAAATACAGCACTTACATAATAAAATTTTAGAAAAGTAATTATTTAAAAATAAACATTCCAGTACATGTGGAGGGTTTTATTTGGGGTTTTTTTATGCTACAATACCACAATTCTACCTTACAAGAATTATGTTTGTGGTGGCTTCTCCAGTGGCAGAGACAGCCTAAGAAATTCCATTTTCCCATCATTAACTATAGCTTTTAATCCTCATATTGATCCACTTTCCTCTCAAATTTGTTCATAGTGATATAATATAAACCATGTTACTTACATAACTCAAATTAACCACTTTCCTCACCTCACCCCAAACCAAATGACTACATTTGCTTTTCATTTTGGTGACCTGGTTTATGCAGCAACCACAGAGTCAACTGCATCACAAGAACTGCATTTTCTAAGATGGTTTTGGTAGAAGGGCAGAATGTGTACCTTCCCTTTAAGATTTATTCAAGCATAGCAAGACCAAATAAAACACTTAGCAAATGTTGATCCTTCTGGCTTCAGAGGGATCAACATTTTAGCCTCTCTTTGTTTTAGGCAGATGTAATTTTGTTTGTTCTGTCTTCATCCTTTATCATTTAAAAACAAAACCAGAACCCTCAGCTGCACTGAAACAGGTGGCATTTGCCCAAGGGAAAAATACAAAGAAAAATATATGAAGAGCTACTATTCTAACACTCAAGAAGGTTTGGACAAATCCATTTGAAATCTTTACTCTTCTGTCACAACAGTAATCATAAGCCCTTCAATCAGTGATTCATTATATGCACTTATTCATTGTGCAGCAGGGGCATTAGCTTTCAAAAACATCTCAGTAACAAAGAACAAGATACTTGAATCATTAAAAAAAACCCAAACAAACAAACCACAAGTATATTTACAAAACAAACGGATGGAGAAATTGCACAGATTAAATTTGGTACTTGGTAAAAGACTACGAAAACTACTTGCTTGACTATTTTCCACTGTGATTTAATTCATCACCATAGCTAGAATTAGACCATTAGCAGTAAGAAAACATTTATCAGCTACTTCCAACTATAACATGTATTATGGATTTGCCAAAAATACTATGATATTTATTTACCTCATTAGAGTCACACATCTTGATGAAACTTTCTGATGAGGTGCAAACCTTCTTTTCCTCTCCAATAGTTACAATACCTGGAGAAGAACAAATATTCACATTATTTAGAATTCCTGGTACAGATCAACTTCCTTCTTATGAGAAAAGCTAAGATCTTATTTTAACAATGATATCTGCATTTTGTTGACAATCAGGAGTCTGGAACAACTGTCCTGTGAAACAAGCTGAGGCAGCTGGGATTGCACAGCCTGCAGAAAAGAAGGGTCTGTGGAGACCTTATAGCAGCCTTCCAGTAATGTAAAAAGGTCAGTCAAGAGAGTGGAGAGGGACTTCATATGAGAACATGCTGCAGTAGAGCAAGGGGTAATGGCTTAAGCTGAAGGAGGACAAATTTAAGTTAGATGTAAGGAAGAAATTCCTTATTGTGAGGGTGTTGAGGCACTGAAACATGTTTCCCTGAGAAATGGTGGACATCCCATCCCTGGAAGTGTTGATGGACAGGTTGGATGTGGTACATCCTGATCTAGAGGAAAGTCTCCCTGCTGCATGACAGGGGGCTGGAACTTGTCTTTAAGGTGCCTTTCAACTGAAACCATTCTAGGATTCTATTCTATTTCAGCCAGAACAAAACAAGCACATCATCTATTTAGTAAAAGAAACATGTAGGTAACAATTTTTCTGCCATTTTTGAACATATCTTTTTTCTCTATTTTGATCAGCACAACAATAAAAAACCTGAAATTATTTGCAACCAGTTTCTACACTTAAAATGTTCACAAACATTCTCTACCCTCATGTGGAGAAATGTGCTGTATATTGGTTTCAAACATATTGATCTGGTATAAAGCTTCTTTCACAAGTTATGAAAGAGCATTACACATACTTTATTGTTTCTCTTTTCAGCAATAATAAGTAGAATCTGCTACCTTGTTTCCTTTAGCTAATGTCCAGATACTAAATCAAAGACTAGCTTGAAGAAAAAACTGGAGTTATCTCAGTTATCATGAAAAATGGCTCTTTCCTAATATTAATCAATGTTTTTTGAACTGATTTGCACTGTGCAGGAAACATGTACATTTACAGAACATATATTGTATATGTTAGTGTTCTATGAACATTCTAAATAGAATTATAAAAAAATAGTAATGAATATTAACAAAATAAATAGTAATAGAAAAACAAATTAACACACTTGGTGGGATCTATACAGATAATTGCTTTTTAAACTCACCTGCCATGCTGTTTAGAAAAAAAAGACAATAAATAATAAAAAAACGCAGTTTTTCTTCCCTCTCATGAAAGAGGAATGTCAACTATTTTATTTCAAATTAATTTCAATGTTTACTATTAATTGTACTGTTTCTTTGCCATCTTTTAGATCTCCACATAACAATTAAAAATATACTGTGATTTTATTTTAGGCCAAGGAAACAAAAGAAAGATAAGAAACTCTGTTGAGAGTACGATTACCCAAAGCTCTGTGGGTTGAGAAATCACTAAGACAATCAGAATTGTATTAGAAGAATTAAATGTAGAATCAAACCAGTCTAGTAGGAGGAAGGAATTTAATTACCATCACCAACACAAGATTTTTTGACATTTTAAGATTACAAATCCCTTTCTATACAAATTTCACATCCTCTCAAAACACACATAGGTGCATATCCCCACAATATTCTAACCTCTACCATTCAGGCTTTAATATCATTCCCTCTCTATCTCTCTTTCCACCACTTAGAGTGTTACAATCATTATTGTTGTAACCTCATCCAGGTTTTTGAAAGCAATGAGTCTTGTGTCCCAATTCACCTCTGCAGAGACAGCTGATACCCTAGGACCTCACATCTCCAAGTCAGCATCCTACCACAAGATTAAAAGTCATTCTCCAGATAAATAACTAATTAAACATTTCAGGCAAGGTCCAGCAATTTCTAAAGAAGAGACTAGGTCAAAGCCCCATGCCATTACTAGATTTTCATTACTCTGGGAAGATGGACAAGGTTGACTCAGTTTTTTTCAAGTCTGGAAGTGTTCATCTTTTATACACTGCCTAAACTAGTGGGCAAAAGGGCAGAGAGAGATACTTAACAACTGCTTCAGAAACACTGAATAGTTCATTTCAGATGCATGGAAGCAAAGCAGTGGAATGCTTTCTTTTGCAAAATCTTACTTCTCATTTAGTACTTTATATTTACATACCATACTGGCGAAGGTCCAAGCAGAGATTAGCTCCATCCACTACAGTGGCATTTCGGCAAATGGTCCACAGATTGAAGTACATGTAAACAGGCAGAGAAGTGAAAGCTGTAACTCCAAGCCAGGCCAACATAAAGATGTATGTCAGCATAATAAACTGCAGCAAAAGAAGGAAAAACAATACCAGTGGTAAGTCAGAATTTAACTGATATGCCATTGGAAAAAAAGGAACCACAGAGAAGTAACAAACACATTTATGGCTGGCTTTGTCGGTTTCTGTCCTTATTTAATTTATGGTTTTGGCCCGATAATCCATTAGTGATGAGTCAAAATAATGCCAGAGCACCAACATGATGTTTCTGAAGAACAGGAATTATGCTTCCAGAAGTGTAGGCTTACTCCATATTCCACTCTTGTGGCAAGGATGGATGCAAAGCAGCGCACCTGAAGTACAGACAGCTGCATGCTCTCTGAAACACATCTGTTCTTCGCTCATCACCACTATGTTATCACCGTAGCTAGGACAAGAGGCCCTGTGATTGTACCTTCTACTTCAATCATGATGCAAAATGGTAAAATTAAATACTGTAAGCTTTGCTTCTTTTGCTTTTACAATTGGGCTCTTAATAGAAATGAGCCTTAATCTATGGCTGCCACAAAAATCTCACTGCCAAATCCATTTTCATTGAACCAATAAGACTAGATTTTTGCCATTCTGTTACTGCATTCAGACGTATTTGGGGTCTACATACAACCAAATTCATCATTCAGAAAAAAAATAAGTAAATGTCCTATAAATATGTAAACATGCTATCTTGCTGCTCCTTTGCTAGCCTGACACCGCTGGGAAGCACACTTATTAATAACAAAGTTTTCATTTTATGCTGTAGAAAGAATATGAAGAGGCTACATGGTAAAATGTGGAAATTAGTCACTAAGTATTGAATCCAAATAGCCCCAGCACTGGCTTCAGAAATGCTGATGAATCTAAATAAATTACTGGAAACAAAAAAATTTCATCACACTAACATTTTTCTAGCTGCTAACCTCAGAAAAATAGTGGCTCTGAGAATAATAGATAAGAAATATTTTTTGACAGCTAAATAAGCTGATCAAAAATCTGCTTAAACCTTAAAGAGTAAATAAAGGAAAAACGGAAGAAATTTTCTTGGTTTTGGTTTTGTTTTTGTTTGTTTGGTTTTTTTTATGAAAGATCCCTCAGTTCAAGTACTACAGGAAAAAGCCTAATATAAGTATAGATTTTAGTTATGGAAATCAAATAAGGTCAAA
>VWYI01031676.1:254635-272216 GCA_013399455.1 Anthoscopus minutus | reverse complement strand
CCCCTTAAAAGATGGATAAAGTAGAGCGGTCTGTGCCCGGCCGGGAGTTTCGCTGCGCAACTCCCGGGAGCCGGGACGGGCTCTGCCGGGGAAGCTCCATAGGTATTTTTCTGTGTATTTGATTCACTTGCTCAAGTGTTTGGCTGATGTACTAAATCCAGCAGTCAGGGCTTTGCACGGAAGGTTATATAATGGACCCGACAGTGTAATGAAGCAAGAAATAATAACGTCTGCTTTTTCTACTTCCATATTTCAAATCATTTTTATTATTATTTTTTTCCCCCTTTCCTCTCCTTTCTTACATTTAGATCCGAGCAGAGAAACCCCTCTTTTCCTCTAATCCTGAACTGGATAACTTGGTAAGAGTTAACACTTTTTCCTCTCCCCACCCCCACCCTCCCTTCCCTTCCCATTTATTTATTATTTTTTTAAAACTTCTGTGTCATCTGGAGAGATGGTTTTGTGGTGCTAAACTGAAAATTTTTCACATGGATTTTTAAAAATTATAATTGTTATGATGATGATTTTTGTACTTACAAGTAAACATGGTGTGGTAATTGCTTGGAAGTAAAAAATCCCGTAAGGAGATACATAAAGGAAAACCCCATCCAAAGAGGAGCTGGCGAGCTTGATGGTGAGCTTGCCTGCCCAAGAGGAGCGTGGATTTATCCCTGCTGTAACCAGCCCCTCCACGCACCTTTTAAGCAGCTCGATGGGAAACGTAGAGGATTACAATGGCTGGAGATGCACCAGTGGCAAATTCACTGAAAATGAGGTCGTTTCTCTCTTTCTTTCCTTCCCCCGTTAAGGATAAATATTTTGCCTCCACTGTAGGAGTCCTGCTCCCGCTTTCACAAAGCACAAAGCGAGGAACCAGTGATGGTGTTTAGAGGGTTGTTGGTTTTTTTGGGTTTTTTTTTAAAGAAATGTTTATGATCCATATAATTCAGTTGCTTCGTTGCAATTGGGATTTTTTTTTTGTTAACTCTAGATCGCTTCTCGTTAAACAGCGCACAAAGCCACCGCTATTAAGTTTTAGTGTTATTGCCATAAATCAAAACAACTTTTTATTTACTACTAGAGAAAAGTCAGGCTACAAAGTGCGGCCGGGATGGCTGTGGGAAATATCCCCAAACCCAGGAATGAGGTTAATGCTCATGTTGTTTGTGTCTTTGCAGATGATTCAAGCCATACAAGTATTAAGGTTTCATCTGTTGGAATTAGAGAAGGTAATTTTTGTCTCTGTCTCCTTTTCCCTCCCTCTCTCTCTACCTTCCCCCCCCCGCCCCCCTTTCTTCCTCCTCCGTTTCAGTATTGCTGAAGTTCAGGCTTCTGGTAAATTTGCATAAATGTCTTTCTTTCTGGTAATTAGTGTCAAGACCAATCTTGGCGTCCATTTCTCTTCGCAGTTTAATTACAATTTCAGCCTCTAAAACCGAGCTCTCGAACGCCCAGGCCTTGTGTTCATTGTAATACTTTGCTGGCTTTGTATAAATAGTTGCAGCTCTGTGGTGCCGCGGATGAGACTCGAAATGGTTAGTTCAGTCAAACCCCTGAAATTGTGATTAAAAAAAAAATAGACATTGTTTTTTTCTTGGTGATGGTGAAGAAGAGACTTCAGTTGCAGTTAGTTGGAAGGGGAATTTTTTTTTTTTTTAAGAGCCATCTGCAGGTCAGGCTCAGGGCGCGGATTGTCCTGTAACATTTTGCAGAGACAAAGCAGAGTTGATAGTTCTGTCTGTCTCTTGTTCCTGGGAATATTGTACACCTCTGAGCAGAAGAAAGAGATTGCAGCCTAAATGCAGGATTTTTTTGTTGGCTGTTTTAGAAATCTTAGGAGGGAGAAGGCTAATTTCTAAGCAGGCGGTGTCATCCGAGCTCACGTTAAATTGGAAGTGCGCTCTGGGTTTCCTAAGGATTTTTTACGTGTCATTGATAGCTGGCCTAGAAGAGAATTCCCTTTCTCCTAAAAATAAACATTTTGAGAGGTTTTTAAATAGTTGAAAAGTTTCTCATGAGCCTCAGTCACTTTATCTAACCATAACTGTCAGGTTGTTCTCGCTCTACCGAAATGTGTTAAAATCTGCCCATTAATAAAGGCAGCTCAGGTACAACTCTATCAGAGCAACTGGGGATTTCAGGGCATGGATGCCTATAATGTATTTCAGCCCAGTGCATGTGAGGTTTTTTTTTATTTTAAATCCTTTTTTCTGTCCTTATACCCCTTTGGAAAGGGTTTATGATGAAATAACTGGATGAAATTAAATAGTTTACCTTAAATGTCACCCATGCAGGTCACCTCTCTAATGGCCACAGCTCCGGGAGCAGATGAATTTTACACGGGTGTTGAATATGTTGTAGCCTGTGAATCATCTTGTCACTGTCAATTTTCTGGGATATCTCTATTTTGCGAGAAAAGAAAGTTATTCCTAATTCTGGATGCGTCTAGAGGTCTCAGGGGGATAATTGCAGTGTGTTTCCCCTATTTAGGACTTTTGATGTCACAGGGGCGAAGGGGGGAGACTGGTTGCACTTGTCAATTTTACTTATGTATTCCTGATTATATTTTCTTCCTTTTTTTTTTTCCCCCCACTCTGTCTTCTTTCCTTTTTCCTTTTTTTTTTTTTTTTTCTCCTTTTTAACCTCTGTCATAATGTAGGTACACGAATTATGTGACAATTTCTGCCACCGGTATATTAGCTGTTTGAAAGGAAAAATGCCTATCGATTTGGTCATAGACGATAGAGAGGGCGGATCAAAATCGGACAGTGAAGACATAACAAGATCAGCAAACCTAACGGATCAGGTATGATCTCGCCAACGTCTCACACGCTAAAAATTTGTATGCAGATCGCTTGCTGGGTCACTACGCCTCCTTTTATTATTTGCATATGATTAAGTCCCTTTTAGATAAATTTCCATCGAAATGAAAATTTTTGAATAATGTGGCTATTATTGCTTCATTAAGGCTTGCTCTCGGATTCGACCTGGCGAGATGAGCTTGTAAAAGCATCGCCTGCAAACTCGACCTGTTTCTTGTCGCTTTTAATTTTTGTCTTTATTTTATTTACCCTTTCCAATGGTAGAAGTGGTATCTGTGAATCACTGGCTTCTTGGTAGCTTAGGGAAGGAAGGGCTGGAGTCGTTGACCAAAATAATAATAAAATCCGAGATAGGTGGTCCAGGGAAGACAGAGAGGGTTTGAAATCTAGCAAATACTGGCTATTTTCTTCCCGTCTCTACGGTTCATTAGTCCGTCTTGTCAGTTTTCCTTGGCCGAACGCTTTTAGACTTGAGTGAACATTGCTTTGTGCACGCCTGCCTGCTGCAAACGCGCCCATTTTATTTTACTTAATAGAGAAAAAAAAAAAAGGGGAGAAAATAAAATGGGATTCAGGTTTTAAATTCTTTTCCTTGATCTTTCAAGTTTTCAAACCCTCTCTTTAAAAAATAAATATAGTCAAAGCCAAAGGCAAGCCAGCAAAGCCTTGCGTGGCTGTGACGGTTGTCCAGGTTTTGTTTGGGATGGTTCAGACCTTTAATGTCGGCTGCAGCGGGGTGGGAAATGCGAGTGAGCTGAGTGGGGAGAGCTGGCTGTCCCCTCTTCCTTCCCTCCTCCTTCCACTGGGCGCAGACTGGGGTCCTTGCCTTTTCATGGCAGCGTTCGGGGCTAATGCAGGAGGTGCCCAGATCTAAATTAAGCTCCTGGATGATGGTAGTGACTGAGATTTGGCTTTTCTTCGCCTTGGGTGAAGCGGTGGGGTTTTCGCGGTCCGTTTGTTTGCTCTGAACCGAGGGGTAGCAGCGCTTTGCCTGTGAGAGAGGGGACCTCAAGCACACGCACAAAAAAGAAATCCCTCGTTAAACCCACCAAGTTATTTCTTCTTTTTGATCAGCTACGTAAATACAGTGTTAGGAATAATCTGCTCCTGACTCTGGAGGTTTCCTTTTGTTCAAGCAAGGCGCAGCCAAGCAGACAGGAGTTTCCTCAGCTGCTTTGCTGTTATCACTGGCACTGTCAGCTGGGAGTTATTTTATAGATCACCGACATGAAGGTGCATTGCATTGCAGTGTGGGCAGTATCTGAAATATTTTCTCCTGTCTGCCAAAGGCTATCGGTTTGTGACAGGGGAGGCAGACTTGAAGGAAGCCATGAACTTTTAGAGGGGTTTATGTGCTCATAGGTAGGCTGTTTTGAAGGGAATTTTTTTTTTCCCCACCCAATTTTGCTGTGCCGGGGAAAAGCTTGTCAGAGTGGGTGGAGGGTGGTGCGGCAGGGAGGTACCCGGGGCTGGTGAGGATGCTCTGGAAAACTGCCGGCCCCGCGCAGCACCTTAGAGCGAGGGGAAGCCTCCAGCCAGGGTCTAGCTGAGGGAAGCTCGGCTCGCTGCTGTTGAATAAAAATTGTAATCCAACAAGTCTAACTAGAAAATGGGTTTCTAAAAGCTCTGGAGTGCTGGGTACATAAAGCTATTTGAGCAAATTACAAGAATCGCTCAGGGGCACGAATGAAATCAACACTTTAATTGCCTCCAAAATGAAGATTTATACCCCATTTTCCCAACGAATCATTATTTTATTAAAGTGAAAGCTAAAGAAATGTAGCTTCAGTTTTGGGGTTGTCGGGGGGTCCGTGTGTTTCTCCACCACCCCGCGTCCCCCTTTTTGTTGCCCGGAGCGCGGAATTTGCGCCGTCCCCTCTCTGGCCGCGCTGGGCCGCGGGGCTCGCCGGCTCCGCTCCGGGTATCGGGGCGCGCAGCCCCGCACCTCCCCGTCCGCACCCGCGCAGCTGCGCGGGGAGCGGCGCTTTGCTTTCCCCGCTGAAGGGAAAAGGTGCAAAAATGCGCTTTCCCACCTTCCTCCCCCCCGGGCGATCAGGCGGCGGATCAAACCTGCGGAGATTGGGCTGGCGGCGCGGGGGGGTTTACCGGGGGATGCGCAGTCCCCCGCGCCCTCCGGTAAACTCCGGTGCCAAGCTCGGCCCCGGCGCGGCCGGCAGTATCGGGGCCCTAATGGTTCAATAATAAGGTGTTGAGTGCTGGTCGCCGGGGCGGCTAATTAGGATGTGACTGCGCAGGGCGCGTTTATGGCTGCGCGGCCCTGGGATGCGCGGGCGCGCAGGGCCGGGCGGTGGGAGCGAGGGGCTGGCTCCGGGCGTGGGGCCCCCCGCCTGCCCACGACTCTGCTTGGGAGAGTAGTAAAGGAGTAAGTATTTAAAAGCTTTTATTATGGATTTAATTACATTTTCTTATATTGTGGTAGTAAAGGTTACAGTTAACAGGGTGTTTTTTTTCTTTAAATTTATTGGTTTCCCCTTATTTATTCTTTCCCTATAGGCCCCTCAAAGGCAGTGCCTTTAAGTCCCCCTGGTTAACAGAAAGCAATGACACTAATGCTAGATTTTGCAAAGTAAAGCCCTATAACACTAACCATTGTTCAGTGATTTAACCAGCTCAGTGGCACTAGGTCACTAAAATAGCATCCTTCTCCCACGGGCTCGACCCCGCTGCCTGCCAGGGTGAGATCTGCGGAGCTGGTGTTTACCGTCATGGCTCCACAAGTACAAGGCAGGAGTTTGGGCTTTTTGCTGGGGAGAGTTGAACTCAAAATCGCCCAAACCCCAGGACTTTATAAAACCTAGCTGAAGTATTGCAGTCATCCTCAAAAGTTTCAAAATAAACCTTTTTTAATCATTAGCTTTTCAAACATTTGCATGTTTAACTTTTCAGTGTTTGTCAGAGCCCAGAAAGATTTAGAACGCAGCTGTTGTGTGATGTGTCTGGGAAAACTCCCTCTGATTAAAAAAAAAAAAAGCCCAAAGTCTGCCTGTAGTCCAACAACAGAAATTCAGTTTCCTAGATAATCCTGAACTGTTACCGTGGGGCTGTTTCTTTGAAGCCACACCTTGGCACCCAGGTGCTCTAGTCCAAACTATAAAATTCTCCTACAAGAGTGTGTCTACAAGAAAGACTTTAGAAAGTCCTTAAAGGAAAACGCATTACGAAGTACCCACCACATCCAAATAAAGTGCATTAGCTGCGCAAGGTAGCTTTTATAGGGACAAAACAGTATTTTTCTTACTGAAAATAAACTTGTTGAGCCTGTCCACAGTAGCATTGTTTGACAAAAATTACAGTTTAATAATGCACAAGCTGATTACAGATGCAAAAACTTTTAAAGGCAAATCGGCAAAGAGCCAAATTCCTATAGGAACTATGAGGGAAATGATCAAAAAATGAACATGAAATAAGACTTCCTGCAAGGAGGTCCATAATTCAACATTATTTGACTCTACTGTCAGGGAAATTGTTGAAGGATAGTAAACCGATACTAGAGTCTCAGTCATTTTTGTTACAGTCTTAAATGTTTGCAACTGTAGCGTTTTAGATGGCCCTTCTTGGGTGATAATATATCACATATATACACACGTATATAATAAAGCAACACCTCTATTTATGTTGCAATAGATTTTATTTTAATGTGTGCAGTTGCAGAGTTGCTCTAACAAAAATGTGGATAGACAGCAGCTTTTTTTTTTTAGTGGAACAATTACTTAAAATGTATTTTTTACAAAGAAAGAATCATAAACTGGAATCCAATATAAAGCATAGTTGAAGGTGGTGGAATTGTTCAGGGCATCGACCAGTTATGACTAGACTTAACTTTCCAAATTCTCAAATATATCAGCTATGCCTTGTAGCCAATACAAAAATAATGCCTTGGGGAAAAAATAACTGAGAAATACTTTTTTACTTCAGGACTTCTTCACAGGTACTTTCAAACTATATGTGGTTTTAAAGACGAGAGCTAAGAATATTGCTGCCCTTAGGATATGTGGTCTGACATTGGAGAAACAGGCATCAAAATAATAGATGTGGTGCAGAGGATGCAAGGTAGAACTCACTTCTGCATAATAAAAGAGTTACAGAAAAGTAGGACTCTGAGGAGGACCAATAAAATAATGTTTAAAAGACTCAATATTTAATTTTCTTCCTCTGACTTTGTCACTTTGAACCAGTGAATCCTTTTTCTGTTTGTTTTTGAGTAACTTTTTATTAATGTTGCTGTGATATTTAGAAGCTTTTACCATGCTCTAGTTTGGCAGGCTATTTATATGAAGATAGGATACGTTAATTTCTGTTCCAGACATGTTTTCATCTAATACACTGTGGCTAAAATTGTATTAGCAAAATAAGATTTTCTTTGCCTTCCATTTCTTTAAGTGAGTAAATACATTGTTGAGTAGACATAAGATTGAATGTATTTTCTTTAGTTTATGATTTCAGTTCATGAGTCTTTGGGGTTCTTTTTCATTTTTTAATCATTCAAGAACCCAAAAGGCCATCCTCACAGCTGGGTGTAAGATTTGCTGCCTTACTGAAGCTGCATGCTCAGGATTAATTTCCATGTAAAGTTTTCCAAAGTGAAGTCAGCTCTTGTTGTAAAGGATAGTTTAATTCCCAGACTTTTTGGGAATTCTTTTCAACATCAGACCTGATAGAGCTGAGTTTAAACCCCAGTTAACCTCAGAATTGATCCTAAACATTTGCGAGTGTATCCCGAGGTGTTCCTGTAAGCCAGAGCTCACCGCGTCTGCGTTAGGGACCGTAGATTGTTATTTTGGGGCAACTTGGAGGCCTGAAAGTTAGGAAAAAATGAGTTTTACCTTAAGTTTAACCTTTATGGCTGAGGGTTTGAGTCTTTCCATGGCTGCTGGTCCACAGGTAACAATAAAGGTAATGGGCTCTGCATGTGGAAGGGTTACTGCAGCCCCGCGTGGGCAATGGTAGACTTTAAAAAAATCAGATTATATTGCACTCAATCAGAATGAGTAAGTGTACATCGTGCTGATAAATACTGCTTTAAAAAGTGCTGAAAATCTGGCACAGCTTCTTTAAATTAGGGAATCTTTCTTTTGTTTTGTTTTGTATTTCTTCGTTTGGGGTTTTTTGGTCACGTGAGCATGCAGTTAGGATCTATCTTGTGTAATCTAAACAAGTTTAAGAAAATAAAGAGGAGAGTTGTTTCTGGTCAGGAGCGTTTTTGAAGGTTTCTGGAATTGTTTCCTGGTGAGGGTTGTGCAGGAGAAGGAGAGACCAGGGTGTGCTGCAGCGTCACCTCATGTCCTTGGTGTATTACCTTCTTCTCCACATACTCTGTTTCTCGTTGCAGGCTTTGACTTACACAGCAAATTGGGAATAATTAGTGGTTATATTTTTGTTTTTTTCCTGCAGTTGCAGCAATATTTGGAGAGGGTAGCTCTAAGAGAGCACACATTTTGTGTTTGGACTTCTTTGAGTGTATTTCCGCCCCTGATTAATGGCTGGGTATCTAACCCACCGCTGATACTCTGTAACGCGTCTGAAACACAACTTGTCGGCAATTGCTTCAGCTCTCCTTTGACCTGCTTAGAGCGGTTGCCTTTTCACTTTCACTGCCTTCAAAGGGCAAAAATATGAGATGTAACCTGTAGCATAGTGAGAGCAGAAGATTCCTGTTTTTTTAATTTAGATGAAATTGCTGGAAAGCTTCAGTGCCGTGGCAGTGGTGGCTTGGTCTCTGTTAGCGAGAGGGCTGCCGGCACAGGGAAACCCCATCGCCCCTGAGGGCTCAACTCCTTGAGTTGCCTCGCTGTTTGCTGCTGGTGTGGGCTCATTTATTTATTTTTGGGAGTACATATCCAAGAGGTAAAGAGCGATATGGAGATTTCAGGCTTACGTGAGTGAGTCATTGTGCGTACGAAAGCAATAGCGCAGGCAGCAAGTGGTTTCTGGAGGTTATTATGTTTTGGAAAAGGGAGTTTGAGATTTGTCAGTAGATGTCTGGGGAAATGTTGGAAAAATTTAAATGTTGGTGAGGTGAACTTAAAAAAAAAAAAAACAAACCCCAAGTTTGTCCTGTAGGCAAAGGGTCTGTTTGCAATTTTAAAAACAAAAGACATGTAAGAGTTATAATACAGAGACTGCCATTTTCTTAAGAACTTGCAGGGCATACAGAAGTTAGGTTGGATTTTTGCCCAAATTTGGCCTCTTCTGTTGGCAACAGGATAGGCTACTGAAAATCATGGTGTCTTCTTATTTTGCAAATGGTTTTTATTTTGCAAGAGTCTTCAAATCCAGGCCATTGAAGAAATGTTTCCTCCCTGCCCCTGTCAGAGGTTATACGTAAGTCATCCATGAGTTTTGGGGATCAATAAAGGGATAACTGTGAAAGGCAATGGCCCATAACACACGGGGAGTGGGATGAGTTGATCTAATGTTCCCTGCCTGGCCTCAAAACTCGATGAATCTCTGGGTTTGTCCACACAAGGACACTCAGGAGAGGTAAGACAAATTGATTGGGTGTAAAATTAAAGTGCATTAGTTAAAGTGCATTGGACTATTGTGTGGATGCTCTCATTCAGAAGTAAAGTGGCCTTAGTTCACTTTAGCCTAATCCCCTTTGGAGTAGGCCACTTTTCTTTTGAATGAGAACATCCACATTAACTTTTAGTTAATTCGTCTTTCCCGAGCGTCCTGGCGGCCTCGTGCCCGGCGCTCTGGAGAGGTTTGGCGGGCCGGGCGCTGGCTCCCTGCGAGCTTTAGGTAAGCTTTTCATTAGGCATATTTCATCTCCACAGCAGCACTTAACTGCATCGCCCCAGCCAGGGCTCTGCACCCTCCTCTGCTCCTGCCCCTGCAGCTCAAGAGCGATGTTGTTGTGAACGCCGCCTGGGAAAGGAATGGGAAAGTTTTATGGTGGCAGGGATTTGGGGAAGGATGCGGCTGAGGTGGCGAGGACAAGGGCTCAGCCGGGCTGTGAGGCAGGGGGAGAGCTGCCTGCACCCTGTCAGGCGGGGCAGTGGTTTGGGCATTGTGTTTCCCAGGTGAATTTGGCATCAGGCTGGCACGCTCCCTGCATAGATAGTTTCTTCCCTGTCCAGTGGTTTTAAAGACAATGAAGAAATCTAGATTCTCTTTTTTCGGCTGGTATTTCTGACAAGAAGGCCAAGATTGAATATTAGCCTGTAGGAGAGCTAATTTACCTGGTGGAAAACAAATAATGGTAAGATAGTTTTGGAGCTGTTTTATATTCTTGCTTGAAGTTCACTGAGCCTGAGTTTGTGTTAGAGATACTTTCAGGTGTCTTCTAGAGCTTATAAGTAACCTATTTATTTACTTTCTACTGGCTCGGCTGTGTGTGCATACGCTGTGCCATGTCACACGCTTGCCATTGCCCCTTTCATTCATAATGGAATTTACAAGGCTTCTTGCATTAGTAAGCAATTTGCTATTGGAGCCTTTCCTAGAAATACAGAATTCTATTTCACCAAAGTATTGTGTTTCCTCTTCAATCAGTACTGAGGTGAGCTATTTTCTCAAGGACTCTCCAGGCATCTATATGATATTCCCACTTGGGCAGATGATCTCCAAAACTGCATTACCTACTTCTTCGTCCTGAAGGGCCATTGTAGTAAATTAAAATTCTCTTATTAGCTTCACTGGACTTTGAATTTGGCAGTTATTTTTGTTTGAAGCTTGGCTTTCTTTTTCTTCTGTTTTTCATTTTGTTTGGTTGGGGTTTTTTAATATAAAGCAAATACACATCCAGACCTTCTTTGCTGAAGTAAACTGGCCAAGAAGAGAGATAATACTTTATTTGCTTAAAAGAACTGCCTGTTTTAACTTCAGAAGTACTTACCCAGTAGTGTACTGTATTCAAACAGCTGTACGAAATGCAAAGATGTGGTATTAATCCTGCCATTCACAGTTTATTTAAGTTTTTCAAGCTTCTCTCATATGGGCATGGCATCAATGTCTAATTATGCCTCCATTAGGGTTACTGGGCCCTTAATACAGAAAATTATTGTATTTAAACTTTGGAAAGCTGCATCGATGTAATGTAAGATTCTTGCAGCTGGCACACATTCAGGGAAAGCAAACTTTACCTTGTAATTTTCTTTTCATTCAATTGGTCTTTATGTTTTGGTCCAGTTTTGTTCCCGAGGTCAGACCATTGCTGATCTTTTTAACACTGGCTTTAAATTGCTCCATTTAAGTTTCTGCAGCTCTTGGGAGAAGGAAGGGTAAAGAGCAAATTAAAAACCCATGGCTCTGCTGGAGTGTGGGGCTACAAGTGTCTGTGCAAATAGAAATGGTTGAACCTATTGTCTCATGGGTGTTTTGGCCTGCACTGGGCCTGGGCCAGCTGTGTCAGGACATGCAGGGTTTGATCTGTGGACGTGAAAATCTTGACCCATGGCAAGGCTGGTGGTACCTGTTGCACTGGGGTAGGGTGTGCAGGGAAGCCCCTGGCCTCAGCTGGAATATCACCTGCTTGCTGGTGCTCAGCAGCAATCTGAGCTGTGTGTTCTCATGTGGGGATCACTGGTTGCTTGCAGACATTTGGATTAATCTGGTGAGCTGAGTATTAACCATAGCCAGCCCCTTGCTAGAAACTTCAGGAGGACGCAAATGCTGTAGACTCAGTAGGTGGCACTTTGGTTTTAGGCTTGAGCCAGTGTAGGGGACTCTTCTTGGGGTGCAGTCACAGAGCTACTTTGGTTCTCAAGCTCCTACACTCATACCTGCATCATCAAGTTACCTTGAGAAGGTAGAGTTGGCCAATTTTTTTTCATGAGGGGAGTGTCCCAGTGGCTTGTGACTTACAAATTTTCTCTTGTGTGCTGTATGGTTGTGCAGTGTCACGGGGGGTAGTGTCTCTGCTGTGTTTTGGTGATGGGTAGAGTCACCAAAATCACCTCCTGTCACCAGGAGGTCATTTGAAGTCCCAGCTTTTCTCTCCCCTTTGCTTATGTTCACACAGACGTTTTGGGCAGCATTTGACATGGACAGGGACACATAGCTGAGTGGCACCACTGGGCATTGCTGTGACAGGAGGGTGATGGGGAGAGAAGCCTTTCAAATACACGCATGGGTCGGTGGCAGGCAGCTTCCCATCATGTCCCGGTATTGGTAGGGATGCTTGGGAAGAGGGTCCCTGTGCTTGCATGGATGCTTGGGACGAGATGCTCGTGCACACTGATGGCATCTTAGATGTTCTATTCGAGCTGTTCCCTCCTTTACCCCTCTCTGCCTGGAGGATTTTGCAGCTCTGTTACCCCTGCAGGCTCCTGGCCCTCCTCCCTGTTGTGCAACCAGTTTTACTGGCGTGCCTTCCACCTACAATGGGAGCGTCCCTGTGCTTTCCCCGTGTCCGCGAGGCCCATGGCAGCGTTTTGTGGCACAGCTATGTAGAAAAAGCTGAGTATGTACAGACGTGTCTTGCTACATTAATCTACCTCCTGTGAGGGATCTCTTTTTTCATTTACTATTTTCTGTAAAGCCAGAGTGATGGTATGCACATGACTACTATGTGCAGGGAGGATTAATTTTGTTCTTAAATGCATATGTGTGTGTCGAGCCGACGTTTGGCCCTCAGTGACAAGTGTTTGAGAGATCCTTTGGGTGAGAAGTGATAAAGCAATGCTGGAGGGGCAGGGGTGGGGAATGCTGTTCTGCTGACAGCATGAGGCAGGAGGGGAGATGCAGATTCTCTTCCCAGGTCTGTCGCTGAGGTTCTGGAGTGAGAAGATTAGGAGCTTGTGAGCCGAGATTTTTCTACTTCTCCTTTTTCCTTACTGTCAGGTAGGGCTGGTATCTTTATATGTTATCTAGTGGTAGTAAGGTATATATGGAAGATATTTAAGAATAAGCCGTGATATGTTATAGTAATTATTTCACTCTGTGGATAATTGGAAGAAAATGTTGCCAAGAAAGCAAAATGTTTCTGTTTGGTGTCATAGGAAAGCACTATGCTGAGTTGGAAGGCTGATGGTAAACATTGCTTTTGGTGGCTTTATGCTTTGGCTTTGGCCTCTTCTGCTATTTTCCACTTAATTAGCATTTTAAAAAAAGTATTTAAAGGAGGAAGGGGATAAACTGAAGCTCTGGATGGAATAGCTGCCGTGCTGCCGGTAACTTGTGCAGAAGGAGCAGAGCTATGGGGTTGACTGGAAACACTTGTGAGGTGGTGGCTAGTCTGCCTGTCCTGAGGTCTGCCTGTCCTGAGGTGTGCCTGGCCCGAGGCACGGATCCATGTGGGGCCCACACCATGAGCCCTATGTTGCTACAAACACCACTGGGTACTCTGGAAGCTCCCTGGGAGGTGCAGTGGGACCACACAGACCTCTCAGCCCAACATTTTTGTGTGACTCTGGCAGCTAGCTGTGCTTCCAAGCCACCCCTCAGTGGGTGGGTGGAGGCATCAGGGAGCCACGGCTGCCTCAGCCTGGCAAACCAGCCCTGGAGCTCACGGGCCTCTGGCTCCCATAGCTGGGCTTGGTGTGTTTTGTGGCTACTGGCTCGCTGGCATGTGGCTCGCAGAGCTGAGCCGTGCGGCCGCTTCTGCCGCGCTGCAGATTTGGCTTGTTGTGAAATGGGAGAAAGTGGAGGAGCTGCTCTGCAGAAGGGTTTGGCCATGAGCGTTGGAAAATGTGAATCACGGCGATTCCAGTTTTAAGGCTTCTGGAGATAACGGGCAGCACGTACCGGAGTGCATGACTTACAGAGGGCCTTAAAAAACAAGGCGGTGGCCTCAAGATTAAGCAACTGTTTTTTAATCAGGAATGCGTTTTATACCCGACACAGGCTTTGCAGGTGTCACATCCATCCAGACAGAAAGGTGTAGCTGGAGCAAAGCTAATTATACTGCAATTTAATTTTGGTGTTGAACAGCAATGCAAGGCGAGCGGGCTCTTGAATCCTGCGAACAATGTGCCGTAATCAGAATACGCTGACTCCGAATGGCGTCTGTTGTCAGTTAGCTAAAAACACCATTTGATATTTGTGACACTAGCTCAGGGTTTTTGCTTGCAATGGGGCTGGAGTGAAGTGTGGCTGTTGCAGAGTAAGGGCTGTGCTTGTGCCTTGCCTCCCCAAGAAGCCCCTCTTGGGCCAATGGGATGTTGGAAGTCCAAACTTGGCATTTAAGTAACACAAAAAAATTTGCAGCGGGTGCCCCAGTGGGTTAATTTTTATCTTCCCAAGAAGAGGTACCATCCCTAAAAATCTGTAAGGGGAATGCTTAGAGATGTAGATTTTGCTGTAAATAAGCTTTTGCTGTTTGTCTGAGTCCAGGTATTCAGGGTGAAGGGCACATCTCTCCTCAGCACTGACTCCCACTGAGGCTGCCTGGTGGGACAGAAGGGAGAGGGTGGGAGAAGTTGAGGCCTCCCTCCTACTCAAGTATGTCTGGATAGTCCAGTTTTGGGACCTCAGCCAGTCATCTGACAGCCTGTGCTGTCTCATTTGTACCTGAGCATCTGGCAGATCCCTGTCTAAATGACTTTTAACACATAAATGCAGTAAAGGGAAGGGACAGCAGGCTCTCATTTTCAGGCTAAGTGGCGAGATGTTTTTCCTGTTTACACCTTTGGAGGAATCATTACATGAAATATTGAACAGGAAACTCTATTTGTCTCTGAAGACCTTTTTTCCTGGTCTAGAAAGATGTGGAAAATTCTTCAGTCTTACTAAAATTAGTGGGAGCCAAGGAGGACCAACACACCTCAAGGACTTGAACACCAGGTTTCTGGATATAGGGATGTTGTTTAGGGCTGACTTTGTGCATGTTTCTGCATGATATTTAAACTAAAAAAAAAAAAAATCTCTGTGGAGCAGTGATTTTTTTATCTCCTGACTGCAAAGCTGTGTTTCCTTGTGTCAGAAAAGGGCCAGGGATTAATGCTATCTAGTGATATGTCTCCTATCAAAGGGAGGAGACAGGTTTACAATGCGGGGTTGCTCTAAATAGAAACTACTAGTCAATGTTTGTTGTGTGGGAGACAAAAACCCTGCATCAACATCAGCTGGCTCAGTTAACCTAGCTGGGCAGGCAGTGTTTACTGTTGAGGTGGGATTAAAAAAAAAAAAAAACCAGCAAAAACGAAAGGAATAAGGTCAGTCAAATTTAGGGCCCATTGTGGTTGAGGGTATTGCTGTTTAGGTGTCCATCAAGGCTACCACATGCAGCAACCTCCAATGGAAGAAGCAAACACTGAAGTCTAAGTGTCTAAAAGCTGTTTGCCAGAGGCTTTTTTTTGGGTGCCTCTAGAGCCCTTTCTCACGGAAAAGTCCATCTGCCTATGCTGTCCATCTGCCCTGGGAGGACTTTGGAGATGACTCCCCAAGTGCAGCAGGTTTGATTTCAGGATAGGCAGAAGGTGTTGGAGCTGTGCTTCTGACTGAATGCAGCCCAGGCTGGGGGGGAGGTCTGCATAGCTGTGAGCACGTGCAGCCCTGTGTGCACACAAACATGCACAAATGGGTTTTTTCAGTCTTGCCCCTGCAGAGTTGACAGGGCTTTGGTGCCTTCTGGAAGAGAAGAGCTGTGGTTTTTCTCCTTCCTTTTTGTCTTTATGTCCTGCCCAATCTGATGATCTACATTTCATTCTCCTTTATTTTTTGTGGTTTATGTTTGCTGCTTCTAATTATTCTTTTCCTTTGGAAAGCGCTATCACCCTGTCCTTTTGCACTCGTGTTTTTCATTCATCCTGTTTTGGACTATCAGGCCCTTTCCTTTCCTCTCCTCTCCCAGCCATGGTCTCTTTTCCTCCGTGCTTTGAGGGTGAGGAGGGTGTCAGAAGGCTGTGCTGTGTTGGAAATGCCTCTGTGGGTACACAGCTGGTGTCGTGCACCACACACCTGGCTTGGGTCAGCGCTGAGGCACAGCAGCAGAGCTAATGCAGAGCACAGGTTTTGTTTGGTGGATCTTGGTTTGGTGACCTTTGAGAGTGTGCAGTGTTAGTTGTGCCTCTGGTCCCTTCAGGTAGAATCCTGGCCTTGTGAAAATCAGTGGCTATTGTCCTGTTTATATCCAGTTTTCTATCCTCTCTGGTATTCACATTGATACCCACTCTCATTCCTTTTACCTACTTGTCTCCCATGTTGCGTGCATAAAGACAGCTTATATCTTATTTTTCGTATGCAGCTGCGAAGAGTTAGAGTCTTACCCTCATTTGCAATAAGGGGAAACTAAAGATAGAAAGCTTATGACTTTTCTGGGGCTAGGAAGGGAATCCAGGTCAGGGCTGAGACTTCCATACAGAGTTTTTTCTGCATTTTAGTTCGCCAGGCCTTGTCTCCTCTAACGCTGCAAAGGTTTCCATCTGTGCACAAGTTGCCCTCGCTGTTCTGCTTAGTTGCAGGCAGAGTTATCACCTGCCTGTCATTTCAACGACCTTATTTCCCTAGTCTTGGAGCAGCGTTTTCTCCATCTGAACCCTATCTTTGTGCCTTTGTTGTTGTTCTATTAAAAATATCTCACCTTTGAATCAAAGCTGCGTGAAGCAGATTATGCAAGAGTTGTTGGCAGTAAAAAGTGTCTTTTTTAGCATTTGGAAGTTTCTACGTGTATGATTTATTCTGACCTCCTTGATTTTGGTTGTATTGAGTATGATGCCCCCACTTGGTTTTGGCAGGTGGGATTGCTGGCTGTCATCCTTGATTAGTCCCTCTAGTTCAGGTGGCAAAGCAGTAAGTGGGTCCTCTCAGAAACTGAAGTTAGTAATGAATCTGGATTTCATGGTTCTCAAAATCCCAAACTGGTCTAGTGGAAGGTGTCCTTGCCCAGGGCGAGGGGCTAGAACTAGGTGATCTTTAAGGTCCCTTCCAGCCCAAACCATTCTCTAATTCTGTTTGTAATAAAGAATAGTATAGAATCAAGGAAATACATGACCTTTTATTTTTTGTATTATAAAGATATATTTTTAATCTTCTATACAAGTTTGTATTTTTCTTCCCAATTAAGAGAAAAATCAAAAAGTTTCTTATATGCTGAGTGGGGAACAGGCTGCCTGAGGATTATTAGCCATTCCCTCCAGAAGTGAAGAGGGAAAAGACTTGTGGATTGTACAGACAGGGTCTATCCTGCAGTTGTAGCTCTAGTATCTGTTCTATAGATTACACACTTAAAGTGTTAAGCAGCTGTATTGAATGTTTTGTCCAAGTGAGCTTGGGGACATCAGTATTGCCAACAAGCAGAAGGATAAACTATTTCAAAAGTAAACCCTTGCTAAATAGGTGGGTTATGTTTATAGGAGGAGATGGATGCCATAACTTAACGAATCAGCCCCTGCTTTTTGCTTCGAGTTCTTGCCTGTACTGAGCACAACTGTTTCCTAACATGGTGGGTCACTGCCCTCAACCTCATGCAGCTGAAAATTTTTAAAAGGTAGGAGTTAAGAAAATCAGAAGAACATTTCAAACATAGCACACTACTTTTTTTTATGATGAATAAGTATTTCATTTAGGAAAAGAAAATAAGATAAAACTTCAGAACAAGAACAATAAGCCCAAATTATGCTGACAAATTGTTGGCAGCAGCTCTGTTCCTCCAGGGCAAGGGGATGAATGATTATACCTGCAGCCAATTCTCTGGTAGCCTAGAGGAGTGAAAGTTTGTCCAACAGGTAAAGGAATTAGCTGTTCCCCATCTCCAGTTGTTACAGAAACACAAATGAGCCCACAAGAGGGCTGTGCTCACAAAACTTTTGAGAAGATATATATCAAAAGATGCTGAGTACAGTTTTTACCACCTGTAA
>VWYI01031676.1:159635-249635 GCA_013399455.1 Anthoscopus minutus | reverse complement strand
AGGTCTATCTTTCTTTTTTTTTGACATTTTTTCCTCCATTTCCTACTAATAAAGGGATTGGCATCTTTATTTCTTTGACCCTGCCAGCAGGCATATGTTAGAGCAACATATGTACCAAATTTGCAGTGTGCTTAATAAAAATAAGAAATGAGAAGTTTGGGGTTTTTTTTCTTCATTCAAATGGGTTAAAAGATGAAATCTTCAAATGTAATTAAGATTGCAGAAATGTATGCTAATATTTCAAAGATGCCATCGAAACTTGATTGCATATAAAGAAGAGATGTTAGCTGGCCCATTTTTCAAAATCCTGAGCTGTGCTTTTACTTACTTTTATATACTCAATTCCAATTTACTCGAATGCAAAAATGTCTGTTTGAGTGCCAGGCCGGGGTAGCTGATTTAGCAGGGCGAGTATGAAATGAGCTTGGTGCAATGGAAGTGGGACAGTTTACAAATAATCAGTGCTGTCCCAGAAACTCTGAAGTCTAAAAAGCTGAATCTCTGGATTTTTTTTTTTGAGAAGCTGAAGCATATTTTTTCTGAAGAGACCAACTGCAGTAGATTTAGTGTTAATTTAATGCAATTAAAATTTAAAAAGGATCCTTAATCTGAATATAAAAGAGAGTGCTTTATTGAAGTTGACTCTGAACTCACAATAGGTATATACTTTTAAATCTGGTTTTATGATCATGTTTCATTCAAGTGCTGTTAGACAACAAAGGAATTGTGTTTCCAAAAAAAGGTTGAACAGTACTGATTAGCATTGCAAAGTCTGCATTTAACAAGATTAGTTTTTAAACTAAACCAGTATATTTTAATTTTTTATATGCATGGATTTAACGTACATGGTGAATAACATCTCTTTATAGAATTTTAAGTATTTGAGACTCGTTATTGTTTAAAGAAAAGTTGCTGACTTCATCGCAAGCGTAGCCTAGTAAAAATGGGGCCTGGAATAGTAAACTGTTGCAGAGCTGAGGCAGAAACTGGTAACCTTCTGACCTCTGACTTTTACTGGAAAATGATATGCAACATAAATTCAGGGGGCCTTTTTTCTTTCAAGTATGTATACATATATATTCTAGTGGTGCTGTTCACAATGCTACAGTTGAAGTGGTGTCAACTTGTTCATTAGAGCCCCTTGCTTTTGGAGCAAACTTTAAATCCATGGGTTTTTTTTAAGGCTGAAAAAGCTGCTTCAAAAATAAGCTTTGAACTAAAATGTGGTGTTTTGAAGGGATTTTTGTATTTGGTTAGGGCTGTTCTTTTATTAGATGGATGTGCGTGTGTTTATGTGGATATGTGCGTGGACAAAACATCTGTGGGGAGACTTGCCAGAATGCTCCTAGACTGCGTTGGAAATTGAGCTTAGTTCCTGGTGTACTTTTGAAGATTTTCAGGCTTTATTTTCTCCTAAATGTGGCATTTTAGTAGTCTGGAGTTCTGTTCATATCTGATGTCTCATTGCTATCCTGGTCAGCTCCTAGCAAGGTGCATGCTGCAGCCTCAGTCAGGAAGGGTTTTCTAAAGTGAGTTTCAAGCCTGAGTCCTATGAAATATCCTCAGAAGGACTTGTCAGTGATGCTTTAGTCAGTTCTGAAACTGTTGCCCAAACCCCAGTGGTTTATTGAGGCTGGAATTGCTGCCAGTGCTTGATAGAGTGTTTTGTGAAGAAGGCTCATTGCATTAAAACTTTGGAGCAGAGTAACCGAAAGCAAGAATTTGATAACAGGAGCTCTCAGGTCAAGTTGGGGAAAGGAATTTTGGAAAAGAGATCCCGTCCTGGAGGTCTCTGTTACCAAGACCTGCCTTAAGGCCACTTGCCACCTTTGGAAATGGCATTGTTTGTGAGGAACAGGAATGTGGTAATGGTAGTGGTGGTCTTACTGAGCCTTGCTTTATGTCTTGTTTACATTATATATTCTGAAGGTTGAGGGTATGGGGGAAGCGCTTTTGTTTAAGCACACCCATGCCTGCATGCACACCTTCTGTTTAAAAAAAAAAAAAGTGATTTTAGCATTTCTCTATGGGGAAGAAGTTAAAAAACACGACCCTGAAGGACCAAAACGGAAGAGACCAAAAAAGATAGCAAATATCTTGCCTCTCCCCAGCTGCATTTAATTTCCAGATGCTGTGATTTGGTGGCTTTTCTTCTGTGGCCTGATGTTAGGAGTGAAACACTGTGTTTAAACCCCTGTGTTCACCGCTGCTGGGTGCTTTTCTTGGCAGCAGAAGGAGCCAGCATGGCACTGCCATTGCAGCCAGGTGCTGCGGAGGGGTGGCAGCAAAAGGCTGGGGACCTGCATGCTCATGCTTGCAAGCACAGGAGTTAACTCGAGATGCATGCATTTCGTGACATATATTTCAGTATATTATGGGCTTCCCTATTTTTAGGAGTTTGTAAAAGTTCCTTTTGGTTCCTTCCATCTGTCAAGATCACGTTTGCCACTTAAAAAAAAAAATTCAAAAAGGGGGAAAAAAAAAAAAGGCAAATCTGATTGCTAGAAATAAAACTCTCTAAAACTATCTGGTTTTAGGTTATTCTCACAACCTGCTTCCCTTGTTGGGGTAGGTAAAAGTACCTTCTGGGCCACATTTGCAACCTGGCTGAAAGTATCACAAGGATGTAAATATAAGCTTTGCATTTTCAGAGAGGCACACAGACCATAAAGCTTTAGCCTTTAGCAAGACTTTTCTCTTTAGTCCTTAACCCAGAGTATGTAAAAGTCTATTTTTTGACTTTTTTGAGATTTTCTTCTTTACCTTATTCATCACTACAAATCCTGCAGTGTATTTTTAACCTATTTATGTCTCAGTGTACAACTGATCATTCACCCTTCGAATGATTGCCTTTGAAATCAGAAGTCGGTCTTTCTTGTAAACATTTTAGAGTCTTTTTAAATGTGTAAATTTATTTACTTAGTAAATAGTAATAACTCCCAGCTGCTTCGATCTATTGCAGAAATCCATATTTAACTGCTAGGGAGCTGTTCTGAGGTCTCGTGCCACTGAACAGCAGGATATGTTATTGCATAGTACGTTGACACAACCTCTTCTAAAGGCCTGGCATTGTGTCATAATAGGGGATAGTTATAGTAGAGGAATGCAGAATAATATTATGAAAAAGTTTTCCTGTTGCTCTGAACTTAACGGCAAAGGCCTTTGGAGGTCTGTCTCCAAATGGTGCAAAGAGATCTGAATTTTCATAGTGGAGAAATTGCTCACTGAATTCTATTTAAAAGAAGAGACGCGGATTCTTATGTACAGGCAGGTGATGCTGAGCTCATGGCAACACTGTTTTATCTTACTGTGTCTTGTAACTTCAAAAGATTCCTGTTTGGGATATTGAGAGATCTATTTTGTTTGTTTTTCAAGTAGTGAGACCAGGAAGATGCTGAACAAAGCCTTGGTACAGTCACTTTTAATCCAGAGTGGAGTTCTTTATTTCCCATGTTTAGCTCTCCTAACAGCTTAAAAGAAAAAGAAAAATAATCCATCAGTGCCACCTTATTTGTGCGTATTTTTTCTTTCTCTCTTGGTTTTTTTTTCCCAAGCTTCAGCCTGTGTTCAAAACATTTTTTTAACCTCCAAATAATTGTTGCTCCTTAAAGCCAGGAGTAGAAAGCAGCGATATTTGTTTATAAAAATGTATCAATGGCTGCAATGGCTTTTTTCCCAAGGTTTTGTAGGAGTTTGAACAAACCTATAGGCAAAAAGGCAATCGGGTTTATTATTGCTGGGAATCTCCAGGCGGTTGTTTGGAGGCTGCAGAGGCAGGCGGCAGAGCCGGGAAGAGGGGGAGAGAAGGGCCACGTTATGTTCCAGATGACTGAGCAAGGATTTATATACCAGCTTGCCTTTTTTTTTTTCCCCCTCTTTTTTTTTTTTTTTTTTTTTAACATGGGAGAAGAAAAGTAATAAGAGCGGGGAGGCATTTGAAGCGGTCAGATGGCCGATGACTAATGGGATAGGTGGGCAGGAGCCCTCGGATTGGGTGTCTTAATGAGCACATTTCGCACCGAGTTTGGGCTGCAGTTCCCCTTCACCTTTGCCCTTTATTGACCGAACTGACACTTCATTTTTCACATACTTCCAATTATGGCTGAGCTTAAGTGTCGCCCTGCCTCCTTTCTTTCTTGCCTATGGATGGCTTGAGAGTGGCTAAGGCCACAGAAGATATTTTAATTTGAAAAACTACCATAGCAAGGCAGGTTTAGGGTGTAACCTGAAACTGCTGTCATTTGGCAGTTTCTCTGATGAAAACAAAAGTTTTAATGTTTCTTGTTTAGTGCTTCACCGCCACTCCCCCCTCTCCTTCTCTGCAGTGATGTGGGGAATTGCTTTGGGGGTGATTGGGTTGGTGAGGGGTGTTTTCCTTGAGGTAAATCCTTTCTGGCAGTACAGGTGTCGTGGGTGGGAGTCACTGAAGTGAAGAGGTAAACCCAGATGGAAAGCAGTGCTGTGCTTGAACGATGGCACTTTCCTTCTCAACACAGCAGCGTCTTCTCAAATAGCTTCTTGTGATGCAATGCCCTGCCATGTCCTTTGCTGGATGTTCCCCTTATGGAAAAGCAAAGCATGATTATGCTTGCACTTCTTAAGCCTTAGACCAGTGTGGATTTGTTGTTTTGGTAATATTTAATGCATGAATGCAGATTTGAGCGTGGCCTGGCTGTGAAGCTTTGAGAAGTGGCTGAAAATGATGCTGGGAGAGGCTGGTAGGATGAAGAGATGGAAAAATCTGCAGTCACCCCTTTGCTATACAAGGAAAGCCATGATATATCTCCCACTGCTCAAGCCTGTGTGCATTTCCACGTTGGCTTTTACATGCAGAATCCTTCCAGGGCGGAAATGTCTGTTTGCTTTCGCAGGGCTTAGGGGGTTTCGGAGCATGCGGTTTTCCTACCAAATGTGGATTCTGTCGGAAATAGTTGGAATAAGTTGTGCTTGCATGGGGTGGGTGGGTTTTAGAACAAAATAGCTGCTGTTAGACCTTCACTTCCCAGCAGCACCACTGGATTTTGCAGCGTGGTTTTCACTACCGGCTCTGTCATGTGAAATTTCAGTGAGTAATGTGTGGGCATGTCACCTGTGTGCCAGTGGTGATTGCTTTACATTTAAATACATGGAGACCATGTTGGCAATTATTTACACCCAAACAGAGCTCCCCTAAACCACAGAAGTATTTATCCCCCCAAAAAAAAAGTATGAAGTATTACCTACTTTATTATGTAGTCCTCTGGCATAGTAATGGCATGGCATATTTTTACTATAATATGGTAATAAAAGAATATGTAAAAGGCAGACAAAGGTTCTGTCTTTTCACTAAGGTGACCCCTGTTACCAAGTAACTGCTTTACTTATGAGCTTATTAAAAACTCAAAAAAAAATGAGCTTTTCATACTTCACAGGCATTGATGTGAAAATGAGCTGTCCTACGAGTAGTTTTCTTGATCATTTTTAGAACAATTGATTAGCCAAAGAGCCGCTGTCATTAGTTGACATTGACTGATAGCAATTTGTCACAAGCTCCGAAGGTCAGCCAGGCAGTGGAAGCTCCGGCTTGTCTTTGATTGACCTTTTCTGATGCCATTATCATGCGATCGGTTAGACTGGATGTGACCCTCGATTAGAAAAGACAGGGCATTAGTCAACAGGGGCTGCTCCCTGTGTTTTTTCTGGCGCTTTATGTATTGTGAATCCCGAATTAGGCGTAATAGGCTTGTTTGGAAACGGAGCAGTATCAGTTTTCTTGCTGAGGCTTTGCCATCCCCTTTTCTTTTCCTGCTGTTCCATCAAGCAGGCAGCGCTTGGTTTGCTTTAAATCTGTGTGAGCACCTGTGCCCTCTTCCTTACCGTGAGATACGAGATTTCAGCCAGGCCCATATTTATCTGAAACGCTTCGTGTAGGTGCATATTGTTCAGCAGCACCAGCATTAATTATTTTTATCTCCCCAGAATCATGTTTTATTTTTTAACAGTGATTGAGTGGTTGAGGATTATGCTCATAACATGATGTCAATTTATCATTCTGCTATAAAGCCGGGGGGCGTGAAACTGGTTTTTTTTTCCTCCTTCTAGTTTAGGTTTTCAATTTTTTGTTTGGTTTTGGTTTTTGTTTTTTTTTTGGTCTCATCAGCCTGATTCAGTTGTTACACTTAGATTTTGGCAGTGCTAAGTCTGTGTGCCTCAGCTAAGCAGGGTTGTGTTCCAGAAAGGTGTATGGGAGCAAGTTCTTACTTAGAGGCGGTTGTCTGTCATGATTTGAGCATTAATCTATTCCCAGTGTCAGGATTTATTTCAATCATTCTCATTAGCTTAAGTGCCTGTTATTAACAGGCATTTTTCTTTTCACTCTGGAAAAGCTAACTTAAATACTTATAAACGTTGCTTATTTTCCCTAAATTGTGGGTAACATCATTGTAAATGAATTCTTTTCCTTGTAAAAAACCTTCCTTCTTTCAATTCGCCTTTCAGGGGGAACCTGAATTTCTGTAAGCACCAACTTGTTTTTCAGGTCAGCCCCCAGAGATAATAAGCAGTTCAAAACCAGCACAATCATTTCAGCACAGTTTAATGTGACTTTCAGTCTTTGCTCAGGGAAAGCTTCCAGCTGGGAGGGGAGCAGAGAGACGACCATGTCAGGAGGCAGATCTTTCAGGCTGAGGCTACTGCCATCATTGGCAGAGCAGAAGAAGGGAAAAAGACTTTGGAAACTGTTTACCTTTAAAGTGGCTATGGAAATACAAATATTCCTGACTTCTCGGCCCATCTGTAATCAAGCAGCAAAATCCATGTGCTGGAGTCCTGTTTTTCTTTTTTTTTCCTATTTTCTTGGCAAGTTTTTTCTAAACTCAGAAATGTCTACTCATTAAACATCTGTGTGGCTGTGCACAAGCCCATGTATACATAGATGTGTATATAAGAACACGGCCCTGACCCTGAACTGAGAACATCCATTGGCTTTTGCTGCCCCCAAAGTGTGTCTGCACAGAACCAGGTGTCTTACTGAGTGCAGGATCTTGAATATGCCAAACAGGGAATAGTGGTGGAAAATAATCACATTGCTAAATCGCATCTTGGGCTGTTAGCCAAAATCTGTGGTGTAGGACTGAAGGGCATCTTGCTTTCCTCCTTGGATGGGGCAGAGGGAGGTTTGGTTTTGTAAGAAGTTGTAGAAATAGGTTTGAAGTTTTTAGTGTCCAAGATGCCTCTTTCAACAGTACCGGAGCTGGATGTTTTCAAAACAGCTGATATGATTTTCTTTTTTTTTTTGGTTTCTTTTTTCAGATATGGTGGATTTTTTCCTACACATCCTGGGTGTTTTCACTTAAGTTGTGAGCTAATGAGCTTCCCATATGGGCCATATTAAAGGCCATCTTAGTATTCCCATCTTATGGGTTCTATCTCATTTGCTTCTCCAGGTCTTGGTGGCTTCAGCTGTGTCTTTTGCAATCTGATGTAGGCAGAGTGGGACTTTAAGGTGTGTGTCAGTGACCTCTTTAACGTGGAGGTTAAAAAAACAAAAGTTGTGATCTTGAGATATTTGTTTTGAGAGACATTTTATCACAAGGAGTATAAACTCATAAACATGCCATATTTCTGGATTAGTGATGCAACAGGGTGTGCCATTAGGCTGCTTGGCACAAACCATTTTCCCATCTCTCACATGAAAGGCTGGGAGGGGAAAGATGACTAAGGTTGGAGGAGAAGTCTTTAAAATTAGTTGTGTATGGAGAAAGTGGGTGCTTGTCCCATAATGCAAGAGCTAAGGGTGGGTGTTCATGGCACAGGAGCTGTTCCAGAGTGTTAGTAGGTTTAAAACAAACAAAAATGTTTTATGTGTTGGGTTAAATTTATTGCTACAGAACAGCATTCTGAGGAGGTCAGAAAGGGACAAAAAGAGATTAGACCAATTAATGGGGGAAAAAAAAAGGGTTCTTCTGTAGCTATTAAAAACCCTGGTCCAGATGCAACTGCTGGCTCAGGAAGCTGCCCAAGTGCTGATTGTCAGAGCGGTGGCACAGCTGCCTCTGCGTGCCCCCACTTTCCGCAGGGTTTTCCTAAACACCCGTTATTGTTCATGAGGCACACCACCACAACACTCAGTTACATGGACAGATGTCCTCTAGTTTTTATGTTAAAATAATTTTTTATAATTCAATTCAGGAAATAAGATGCTGGATATTTTTGTTTATCCCCTTTTCTTTTTTTTTTTTTTAAAGGCTGTTGCTAATGCTGGCTTGCTTTTGTTGGGGAGAAAGTAGACATAGCTTGTATTTTCTTGCCCTTATTACCCTGATGGGGGGGGAATGGTTTGATGCTATTCATTCAAATTTGACAGGTGATTGCTTCTGTAAATGAATGCACTCAAATCATAATTGTTGCAACAGAATTGTTTGATTACCTGGCGGTAGCCTCTTTCTCTCTGATAGCTTTTGGATCACCTGTTTGCTGAGAGCATTTGACAGTCCTCATGTTTATTACCCAATTGAATGTCAGTAGCAATTGCAGCTAAAGATAAACGAAAATGCAAGTACTTGTTGACCTTGACTTTTTTCCACAAGATATTGGACTTGATGGCTCTATTGCTGTTGAACTGATAAGAGTTATAAACAGTAGTTGAAGGAAAATGTTTTATTCCCAGAGGAAAATACCACACTGCTGTGGGAAATGGCATCTGACTAGCACTGTTTGCCAAATTTGCTTGGTTCACCTTCATTTAGACTGTGGGAAAATAAAATCCAAATTTCCCCTTTTATGACTTTAATATCTCTGCAAACATGAATGCCTCTGCTCTTTGTAAAGTTTTGTTGGCAGACTGTGCCAGTAACAGACAGCGAGCACGAGACCTCGCTGTGTTTTATGATGTGCTATAATGAGGATTCTTAATTCTTCCTCGTTTTTGGGCTGATTTGATAATTACAGGGAGGGAACAGAGCTTACTTCTCCTATTCCATGGGAAGCTTAATATGTCTGTAACTGGCAAAGACTGGGAAATGTGTGGCTGTGAGTGGATATTGTCAGACTGGGGCTGTGCTGGTGGGAGGACAGTCTGGGGATGTTATTGCAGGGATGGAGAGATGATACTTTCATAGGTCATGTTTGCACCCACTTTTTTAGGCAAGGTCCCACATGGGGTTCTTTGCTTGTTTTTGGTAGGAGGGGGCTGATTTGGTGGTTCCCCTCCCAGGTGCATTAGGGAAAAGGGAAGGAGAGATGAACTCCTGCCCCAACAAATTCTCCTGCTATAACCCCCTATATATATATTTATATATATTTATTTCTAATCCTACTCTAATATGAAACCTGAAAGAAAGATTTCAGTGGAAACAGGAGAAGGCAATAGGCTTTGAGATCTTTCAGGATGAAAGTCGCTGTATAAACATTATATAAAAAGCACAAAAGACAGTGGAATTATATTCTTTAAAACATAAGTCCTTCTTGTCTCGGCAACTGCTCTGATAAACTCTGTACAGTATTGTAGGAGCTTGTTAAAGCTCTGAAATGCAGGATTAAGCAGTGCTGTAACAGTTAGCAGAGTCAGACGAGTAATCTTATTGCATTGTAATTTTTTTTAGGTAAGATTAAGCCGGCATTGCATTATATGTTTGTGGGCGAGAGGCCATTCTTCAAGGGATTAATTAATAGGATCAGCGCTGTAAAGATGCTGACATAATTTTTTCTAGGCACATTGATGCACACAGGCTTTTTTTATTACTCTTCTTTTTTATTTTTCTTCCAATTTTGAATTCATGAATGAGATGGAGACTTTCTCCAGGCAATCAGAGCAGCCTCTGCAGCTTGCAGCAGCAGTGGTGTCAGAGCCACCTGTCATCCTATAATTCATCAGGGACCACTTCTCACTGGCCTGGTGACCCACTAGTTGGTGACATGAGAAATACCAGAGGGAGATGCCTGATGTCCCTTCTACCCAAGCTGGGGTGGGATTGTAGGGCTGTGACTAAGCAAATGCCTGGCACTGCTCTGGCAGGTCTTTGAATGAGGGTGCTGTTGGAAAAGTCTTCCACCTTTCTACTTTGGCTCTTCAGCCATGATGCCTCCTCCATGTAGCTTTTGGCTTGACATGTTTGGACTTTTGCTGCTCAGGCCTGGAAGGTGGGAAAGGGTGTGGGAGAGGGTGGCTGGGCCCGTGGTGTGCAGTGGGAGCAGTGTGACATTGGGATAGGCGCTGCCACCCTGCCTCCCTCTGTGGCCTGGGAACTTCCTCATCACTCTGGCATCTAATAGCCAATATATAGATATTATACATATACAGCTTATTTACCTATTATAAATATTATGAGTATTTTAGGGGTTATTTTTTGTTTGGGTTTTTTTTTCTCTTGAGTATTTAAAATCTCACACGGGTTATGCAGTCAGGTTTTTTGCAGTTGCACTTTGCTAAAGTGTAATGTGAAAGTGTGGGAAAGAAGAAACAGCATATTAATAAATAAAAGTACAGTGAGGACAGCCTTTTCAACTACTTGTCCCCTAGTCCTTAGTTTTCCTGGGGCAGATTTGTGCTGTGGGTGAGAGATGGCCCTTGCAAATCCAGTAGTGTCTATTGTCTCCAGATTGTAAGTACATCTTTTGCAGAAGGACAGGAGAAGTCCTATTAGAAGACACCACTTATGCCCTTGGAAAAGACCTAATGGTGGCAGACATACCCTAACTTATTTTGAAATCTTCTCCAGTGCTCTGAATAGCAGTGTCACATGGATACATGCTAAATATATTCTGGAGTTTGTAGTGTCCCGATGGACCTCAAAGAAGGCATATCTTAGCTTTCTCTGGTCAGCGAGTGAAGGTCATGGAAGCAAGGCTTGTAGGATGGAGAATCTTTTGTTGGTCTCATTCCTGTGCCAAGAGAATCTCCTCCCTTTCTCCCTCCTGGCCCAGCACTGAGGGAGAAACCCCATGGTGGAGTTCCTGCCTGGGGCCCTGGGTTATAGCACATGCACTGCATCGAATGCCTTCCTCAAGTAGGGGAAAGAGGGAATGATGTCAACATGGCTGGAAGTTAAGTGTCATTTAAAATGGAGTTAAAGTTTCAGGGCACTGTAACTCAGAGTACAGCAGCTTCTTGCTAAAGAGCAGGGGATAAGGTGCAGGCAAATTACAGCAAGGGTAAAAAGAGATGACGAAGTGGAGTTGAAATGTGTTCTTTCTGTACTTCTCCTCTCTTCCCCACTTAGCAGAACATCTATTTATCTCTCCTATCCCCTCATCCTGCCTGTGGCAATGAGAATGCCCCAGGAGAGGCTTTTGTGCAGGATCCTGCCTGCTTTATTTTTTTTTTGTATCTGTCTGCACTAGCACCGTGCAAATTTTGCATGAGGCCAGCTGTGTAAAAGCAAGAATAGTGGTGATGTTAATTCAGTAGAACTATTGGACTGACTTGGTATACAATTTTGTATTGTAGTTCTGTAATGGGGCTGTAGGAAAGCAGAGGGATGTTCTATTGATGAGCAGGCTGAGCTACAAAATCTTTGAATGTCAGTCTATAAATATTTATTGTTTGTGTGTGTGTGTGTTTGTTCATACACATGCTTGGATATGACTACTTCCTACTATTACACTTTTTTATTCTGTCAACCTGGCAAGAAAGGCAGTAAAACAACCACCCTTGTGAAGCACAGGGCATTTTTAGAACCTTTTAGAACCTTTCAAATTTCCTTTACGAGGAACATTGTGCTAAGTTCCTTGGTGTTACAGCTACAAGATACAAATTAGGAAGCAGTGCTAACATTAGTGTCTCACCACATACTTAATCCAGCTAAAAAACCCCTGAGGTGCCCATAATTTACCAGGCTGAAGAGCAGAGAGGGCTGGCATAGCCACCTCATCAAGAAATGTAAAGTGATGACTTGGTTTAATTTCATCCAAAGGTTGTTGGTGACTTGGTTGAATTTAATCCCAATAAAGTAAGCAGCTAACAGTCTGCAGGAGGAGCATGTTAGTCACGACATGGGTTTATCAGCTCTTCACCACCATTAATTATATTGCATCACTGAAAAGCAGAATATGCATATTATGCAATTTTACAGCGTGGCTTCCCATACATAATGTATTAATATAAATTAGAGTTGCTTGGTACAGATGAATTGAAATGCTATGTGTTACCAATATACAAATTTTATTTACAGTTGTAGTTGGTGTATGTGAAATGACAGTATTAAACTTAAAAGTGCCTCTCAAGTTGATAAATGCCAACTTGATACTAAACACATTAATACTCAGTTAAAATTAGCAATCAATTTACTGGGTATTGGAGGTTAGCCAGGGATGGATCTGAAGTTGTATTAGGTATATCGTACTGGTCTGAATCCATCATATGCTGTTGCAAAAGCATTGTGCTAATTTTAGCTTACAAAGAGGATGAAGATAAACTGCCTGCTGCTAGTTTGCCATATGCTATCCTGGTGATAATATTCAAGTCGAAAATATTCTGCAGAGAGTCTTATTGTTTCAGTAAAAGAAAAGTGGAACAGAGTTAAGCAAATTTCTGCTCTGTAAATGCATACAAAATAATGAAATAAAACAAATCTCAAATGCTGGTAGATGAGATCTGTGAAATTTGTTTTGGGTTTATTGGCTTTCATGGGAGTCAACAATTTATTTTAGTATATATTTGATCCAATTGTATCCATTTCTCGCATGTAAATCTTAAAATCAATCTAAATAAAAATCGAACTTTGTTCTGGTAGGCAAAAATATAGTCTGAGTTGCTCCTAACTAGTTAAGCCTCCCATCCTTCAAGTTTAGTATTGGAATAAAAGTGCTGCCGAGCTGATTTTTTCATGAGCTTCTCCCTTTGCTTTGTTTATTTAAAAACACAAAACATGTTCTGGTTTCCATATGGGGAGGATTTTGCTTCTGTACGTTCAGTGAGGAGCATTTGCCTTCTCCATCTGCACCCGTGGCCAGGACAGGGGTGTGTGAGGAGGGGTGCCCGGACCCCTGGGGCTGCTAGGGCTGGGGGGAAGCTTTGCATTAGCAAGTGGTGAAAAGCTTGACCTTCGAGTGACCTGGGTCAAGCAAACCCCCTGCTGAAGTGTCCCATTTGGACATGGATACCTGTGGGGTGAGGGAAGAGATAAAGGAAGGGGGAGGAAGATAAAGTAATCCCATTGACCTGGGAACTTCTCAGATATTACAAGCGAGGGAACATCAGGAATAATAAAAGAGTGGCAATATTTGCCTGCCCCCCGTATCTGTGTAATGTCATTTCCAAAGGGCTGGAGTAGATAATAGCAAATGTGCTTTCAAGTATCAGTTCAATCTCTTGAAGTGGTGGGGAAGACTGGATGCTCTGACCTGGCGGGTGCTGGAGAGTGTAATGCAATCCTCGTCACTGCGGAGAGAATTGTATAAATGTACAAAGATCTGCTGATTACATCTTCTGCTGAAGTGTTAAGTAAAAGATCTGGCTATAAGAGATGGCAAGTCCACTATTGTCTGTCCTCTGGCTTGTTTTTATAGGGGTTTTCACAGGAACAAATACCAATTGCCAAAATAAAAGCGAGCGCTGTGGCCAGTCCCTATCATGGTAGGACACATGCTCTTGAGTCAGTGTGGGCAGGAAGCTTGGCAGGTCTGTCCCCCACCATTGCCATTGCATCTTTATCTCTCTGCTTCATTGTTTGCCACTGAGTGCTTGAAATTCCAGTTTCCAAGTAAAAACTTCCTGTTTCTTTCTTGCATTTACATTCAGTTTGGTAAGACATAAATTTAGTTATCTAGCAAGGAGGACTTTTTTTTTTGTTTTCCTCTCTCTAGCAAGGCAAAATAGGAAGAAGAAATTAATTATGATTTGGTGATAAGAGGTAGAATTTTGCATTTTCCCAGATTCTCTGTGGCAGGAAGCATGAGGTTGTATTCTTGTGATAAGGTGATGGATGGGAGCTAAATTCAGCCTTTCCATCCTGAGTAATTTTAGAAAGAGCCCTGAAGTCCAGATCTTGCTTAGAAACAGAGATGGGCATATTCAGTCTTCATTAGCCATAGTTTCCTTGCTAGAGCATTGCTGCTTGTAAGTTTTTACTGTTCTGTGCAGAATTCAGAGCTAATAGTGCACATATTCTTGTAGTCATCTCAATCCTGAATTTCCCTCCCGAGAGCTTCTTTTCTCCACTGACTATGAAGGGACTCAGGGAGGACTAATCACCTCATTCAGACACTTAGCTTGGCAGTCTAACTTAAATGCTTAGAGTGAGGAGGGATGAAACTGTGCTAAAACTTGGCATTCCTTTAGGAAGGAAATGTTTGCTCTTCGTGGACAAGCAGAATAAAGTGTCTTGTGCTGCTGAAGATTAGAGGAGTGGGCTCAGGTATTGTTTGTGCAGGTGAGGCTGTGTCCTCTGCAGCTCCTGAGCACTGTGGTCTGAGCATCTCATGACATTTGTTGTGTTTGCAGACCTGCATGGGTAACTGAAGTGTTCAAAAATCTTGGCATTCATAGAAAAGAAATGCACATATATGCACTTTATTTTTTTTTTTAATATTCTTTGGGGAGGATAGTGTCTCTATTCCCATGCCTAGCTGTAAAGAAGCCAGGATTCCAGCTTTTCCTAACTTCAAGAGGTTGCTTGCTTTATTAGTGCATACATGGTTTTGGTTGAAGGTTCTCATATGACTCTGGGAGCTGAGGGCTTAAATATAAAACATGATGAATGGGGCTTCTGAAACTGTGTAGCAGAGCCTTACTCAGCCTCCTACTAAACATCATTGAGGGCTTGTGTGAGATGGGAGGCTCCTTGAGGGAAGCCTTGCTGAGTTGAGATGGTAGGAATGGCCATATTTAGCTTTGTTGTGCTGTTTGGGCACAAGGTCCTTTGGCAGCTGGCACTGAATCTGTCAAAACTTCTCTCTGCTTTTAAACATGAAATCAGAGTTTAACCTACTTTTACTCCAGACTAACAAGATGTACACTGGTACATTTAAGTGTACTAATACACATTCCAAACATCTCATTTTTCCACTTTGTATTCGTAGCAATCCTAACTAGCACATGAGGCAAAGAGGTAAGAGGTTAATAATTTTTATGCAGAATACTGAACTCTTATTTCTATTTTCAAGTCCACTTTGGATGCTGTCCTGAAAAATATTTCCAAACTGTGCGCTCTGTCCCCACTGTGCCCCAGAAACGTGAAATGTGGGGCTTGCTTCCCTGGGAGGCTGTGAGTACAGAGCCTAAGGACAGAGGTTTTTCATCCTGCTGGAGGTTTGCAGGCGTGGAGGGAGGGCGGGTTACTGGCAGCAGCAGTGTGGGCTTTCATTCAGCACCTTGTCAGCATGCTTTATCTGGGATCTTGGGGGATGGCTCTCCGGGGTAAACCCAGGGAAGGGAGCTGAGTGGGGTGTTTCCAGGATTGTCCCAGCAGAGGCTTTCTTGTAATCCGTTCTGCTTGCTCTGCAGGAGTCATAACCAGTGCAGATACTTGCAGTGCCTTGGCTTTCCAGCATATTTGTTGACTGTTCTGAGATTTCGACCTCCTTCTTTACAACTCATATAATCTATGGATGTGACATCTTGAGCCTCTCCTTTCATGCTTTTTGGTGAGGTTCATGAGCAGCTTTGAATATGCATTAAGTCTCCTGGGCTGGTAAAGGGTGAGCTTAAAGGATAGCTACTCCATGATCTTACAGGCAATTTCCCTCTCCAGGTCAATATTTCCTTGTTCGGGTCACTGCTGAGATATATTCATTGCAAATACTGTGCTTATGTCAAGGTATTTTCCATAGAAACTGTTAAGTATAAGTGAGAATGCTTTTAAGCTGAACTTTGAATTTCAACCCATGATTATAGATGAAAATCGGTCTGCTCATCTGCCTCAGCCACGAATTGCAGGTGCAGCTGGTGAGGCATTTCAAATGACAGAATTCAGAGTTGCTTTGCATAGGAGCCAGCATCACGATTAGCAATGGTTCAGAGGCTGGCATTGTTGGTGACTGCTCAGATGACTCGCAGGTATTTGTGAAAGCCTTTTCCAGCCTCAAGAGAATCACCTGTTTGGCATCAGTGAGTATTGTTCCAGGATTGCAATGGGAAAGAGTGCAGATCAGTGACTAGAGACTCGCTTTTCTGCCTGACAAGCCTTGGTGACCCAGTCTTCAGGCTGAGACACTTGCCTGCAGGTCCTAAGGCATCAACCATACAGCAAAAGTTGTGTGTGGAGGAAGAAAGCAGCTAACATACAGTTGGAAAATTGTGTTTGCTCAACATGTAATGAGTTTATTAGAAGAGACTCATTCAGAGTGGAAGCAGGAGATAGTTTTTACTAGAATTTATTTGACTGCTCCAGGATAATTTGAATACAGGTTTTCAAGTGTTTTCTTTCCTTTTTTCACACATCTAAGCATGTCTCTAATATATATACAACTATAATATATTACAAAGCTGTCCTGACCTTCATCAAAAGTCTGCTAATGTTTTGCCTGCCTTTATCAAATTGCAGTGTGAAAGAACCACTCTGATTCATATTTTTAAGGGATGTTATTCCGACCTCAAAAACTGATACTTCCTTAGCTAGTGCCAGAAAGTCCTTTCTGTGGTTGCAATCCCCATTTTTTCAGCAATTAAGACTCAGGTGGCATCAGAATAACAACTGGTTTTAATAGGCACTTTAGCCACCTCCGTTTTGGGGAGGAAGCATGCAGAGCTCCTGCAGAGCCTCGGAGCTCTGCGGTGTGACCTCAAGTGACCAGACACAAAAAGCCAGCGCAACTCTTGAACGGAAAGGTCTACATCATCCAAACTCTGCTGACTCTTGTCCAAGAACACACTGTTTACCTGTTCCTTCCAAACTGGTCAGTTTTCTACAAGGCTGAGATGTGGGTGTTGGGGGATTTTTTGCTTATCTCAGTGCAGCTTGGCTGGTTTTCACAGAGCTGCTCTTCACTAGCTTGGAGATGTATGATGAGGATTGTGTTTTCTGTTTTGGTGATTGAAGCTGAACATTCCCACTGTTGACCTGAATTTACCACCTCTGTCATGTCTGAGAGCATTTGTATATTCATCTGCAAATGTGCAGGGTGACCACTCCAATCAAAAGCAACAAATCTTACCAGTTAACTCCAAAATGCATCTTGCTGAAGGCAGTGTCAGAAAACACATTGCCATGAGCATGAAGCAGCCAAGCTTCTGTCTGGCCCTTGAGATGTGTACCCAGACCTTAATGAAGGGTGGGGTTTTCCTTATTCCAATAAATAGATTTTGTTTGGAAAGGTGAGAGGCAGAAAGAGAGAATGTATTTTCACAGTCCTAAATAAAAGGCTATTTATGCCTAATACATTGGCAGAATTATTCCAGAGTAATTCATCCATGAGAAAATATGATCCTTGTGTCACTGCCAAGGTCAGAGAGACCTATGGTGATCTGCAGAGTAAGTTCAGGTCACCCAAGTTAAATCTGCCCAGGGGCTGACTTAGCTCACACACCACATTTTTTCCATGATTAATAAAAGCAAACATCTTCTATAGATGAAGGCAGGGCTAAAACTGTGGTCAGCTCTCTCCCTGGAGCCAAGGTCTCCTGCTTTTCCGTTCTCCTTTCCAGGTTGTTCCTTTCATTTCCTTTCCATTCTTCTCTTTTCCTGGCATCTACAGGATGCTTAGAAAAGTCTGTATTTTCCTTTATGAGGCAACTGATGCCTATAAAACCTTCCTTGATAGCTGCATGGACAGGAAGGACACGGGGACATTGCTGGTGTCTGACCCGGCGCAGCGCTGGCGTGTGTGTGGCGCGTCCTTGCACATCAGCTGAGGGGCACATCCTGAAAGCTGAGCTGAAAAAGATGGGGTGCACAGCAGAAATATATTCCTTGCTAGCCTCAGCTGAGGGGGTGCTGTCTGAACAGGGTATTTGGCAGTTATGAAGGTGAAGCTGGTGATTTTGTAGGTGCTGCAAGGCTGCCTCAGGAGGAGACAGATGGAGTGGTGAGCTGGGCAGGTGAGAGTCCTCCTCCATCGCTGGTGGGTGGAAGGGGTGAGACAAGGTCCTCAGCCCTTTTGACAAGGATGTGGTTGTTGCATCAGAAAGAACGAGGTTCTTCTTCCTTGTGGTCTGTACCTGCCATGGGGAAGCTGCTGCCTGTGGTTTCAGCCTGCTAGAACCTGAGGTTTTCTTGAGCTTCCTTGGTTACTCATTCATGTCACTTAAAGTACATCAAATTACTAAAAGCTTTTACACTTTTTGCTTTCTTACACACTTCTGCTGCTGTTGCTCTTAGTGATAATGACAAATGCTGTGAGTTGAAAAATAAACCAGAAATAATTTTGGCTCAATTTTTGGAGGATGTATGCATTTTTGTTTGTTTTTTCTGAGGATATGGATGACTTTTTGCTATGACCCAGCTTTACTTTGAGATTTCTGTAGGATTTTGGTTAAACACTCTGACAGAGTCAAAGAGATGAGCTGGAAATGGCTGAGTTAACTCCCTCTTTTCCTTCATCCCCCTTGCAGCTGGACTGATGTTGTGAGATGTAGTGCACAAAAGATAATCCAATTCTGGAGTGTACCAGAATCTTGTCCCTTTCCTCCTATCAGTTTGCCTATTCAAGGTAATTCTATGCAGAGAATATCTAGGAATATCTAGCAGATAATATCTAGGAATAGAGATGGAAGATGAAAGAAGTAAAAATAAGGTGAACATGCACCTGTAGGTGATATTCAGGGAAAGTTTTTAATTGTCCAGCATTGATCTGACTTTTCTTTTGCCTTCATTGTGTGTTTTGGACTCTAACACCTGTTTGTTCCTGGATGATTTGCATTTGGATTTGCTGTTTGTTTGTTTGTTTGTTTGTTTGAATTTGGATAAAAACCCACACCTTAAATGTATCTGCACTGTAAATCAAACATCAAAACACCAGAAGCTGTAGTAGAAAGTCGTAGGAAGCCAAAAACATAGCAGTGTCATGAATACATTAAGTTGGAGCCTAAGAGGATGTGTTAACTTAGTAGGACTGAAGTTCCTGAAAGGACTGTCACTGCCTGCATGCCCCTAGGTAGGGACCATTGGGGACCTCAGGACCTGAGCCTGGTGGCCAGTGGCCAGCCACCGGGAGCAGGGTCAAGACCACCTCCCCATCACTGTTATTTCTCTGAAGGGCTCTCCCAGCCCTTTGAATTTTCAGGCTCTGCTATAGAGGCTGAGTTCAACTCCCCATGCCCAAGGAATATTTAGGGGAAAAGTGTTTGCAGCAGCAGAAGTGTTAGTGGCCTGATCACCATGGTGGTCATTGCTTGATCCCTCTCATCCTGTGGAGCCACAGAATCTAGGCAGGGCAGAGGGCAGCAGGAGCTGTGTGAGTGGCAGCAGTGTGCCTGTTTGCTGGCCATCTGACCCAATGTCACCATGCCTTCACCTTAAGGCCTGACTTCAGGATTGTTTTTTCCTACAGTGCCTTTCTTAAGTGCCACCTTATCACAGCAGATTTGCTTTTTGTGCTGGGAGAGGAGCAGTAGTGGAAGAAAATTTTATGTGAGCTTGGCTCTGCCAAATTTATTCCTTTTGGCTCCTCATCCCCTTCCTGAGGAGCAGCCTCCAACTGTTGTCATGGGTGCTCCAGAGGAAGCACCTTTTGCTGGATGAACGAGAGAGCTGGAGTTAGGATGTTGGACAGCAAGGAGCAGTGGGGAGAAACATTAATCCTGTGTTCACTTGAAAGGTCTGGCAGAGGAATGCGTGTTTTATAATTCAGGTGCTTTTCCTGGGTTCATGACATGCATGGTAACATAAGGTTTTGTCTTTGAGGGGCAAAGCAGGCTGCTTCTGAGCATCCCAGACAGCGCTAGGACAGGACGAGGGGAGGAAGTTCCTGGTGCAGTCCAAATGCCATCCATTCAGTTTGTGCTTGCAAAAGTTTCTTATAGTTCCTTAGGAAACAGGAGTATAATTGTTTTGAATCCAACTTTTACCTTGTTCATATGAAGCCCTGGCACTGGAAGATTTGCAAGTCCTTGTTGTTCTGACCCTCTCTGCCCAGTAGTTTAGGTCAGCAGGCATGTGGACCTCCAAGACTGCTTGTGGAAGTGATTCTTCTGGGTGGACACAGCCAACCCCCTTCTCTGCCCTCTTTTCTGTAGCTGTGAGACACAGGGTCATGCAGTGGGAATTACTTCACCAAGGTTTTTGGATTAGTACTCCATAACAAATCAGAATAATCTTCCTCTTGCTTTAAGAAAGAGGAAATAATTAATTTGTATTATGAGTTTAAAGCCAGATGTTTTTTTGCTAGCTGCCCAATCAGGAGGGTCCAGTGGCTGGGATTTGCTGGAGCAAGTGGATCTTTATAAGGCTGTATGATGTGATGGTTGATTTTTAACAGTGGCACTGGAGATGTTGGTACTGTCAAAGGAGGAAAGGTAGATAAGATGGGGGCATTTTATTCTCATGGCTTTTAGAGCTGCCTTTTGCAGTTGCAAAATGACAATATATGTCACTGTTTGTGGGGAAATAGAGTATGTGATGCAGCCATGGCATGCAGAGTGAAGTTCAGTGTCAGTTTTTTTTCATTTTTGTCTTGGTTTTTATTGTCAGTTGATGTAACTGATGGATTGGGGACAGGGAAAATTTTTTGGCTTTGATGCTACTTTAAAGTGGATGACAGTAGAAGAAAATACACTGTGTATCCACAAGAACTTTATTATTTGACACAAACCACATGGCAATGGGAAATAGGAAACATCTCATGTGGGTTTGGTAGGTCATGAATCCTGACTTGCCTGAGCTGCAGCTAGACTAAGCCTCCCCCGTTCATTATGGCTGAATGACTCTGGTGGCATAGGGATGCAGCTCTGCAAAAGAGTATTTGGGGCAAACAGTATCTAAACTATAGTTCATGCAGTGCAAACTGCAGCTTGGGCCAGCACTGATTGGTTTTGAATTGGCCCGAAGTAAAATGCTTTCTGTTTTGTTCAACAATCCCAAATATTTTGTTTTATATTGCCCAACTTTTTTCTTTTTTTTTTTTTTCAATAGAATAATCTCATTTTGAATTATTTGGACAGTGTCAAGATTCTGGCACATATTTTCTGTTGCAAAACTGGAAATCTACAGCATCTTCTCCTCTGGAGCAGGCGTGCCAGCAATTTAGCCACGTTTAGGGAAGGAAGCCTACTTAAATGCCCCACATAATAAACTGTTTCTACAGATAACACATCCCTTAGTTTATACATGATATGCTTCTGATCTTTGCTTTGAGCCTCTTACAGCTGCTTGTACTCAGTCCAAGAGTCAAGTGTCTTAGCTGGATAAACACAAAGATAGAGCCAGTTGTTAAGGAGCTATAGAGATTTACAGAAGTTGGCCTCATGGCCATTTGGGGCATTAGTTGGGCATATTTCCCCCATGGTGGAGCAGTCCTGTGCTCCTGCTTCTTCTTGTGCTCCTGCTTTACAAGGAAGTAAGCCTGCTGGAATCCAGTAGTGGATTTACCTGTGTCTCAGTCATGTGTAGTTGACTTTTCATGGAGAATGCAACTGGTGGGACTAGTTCTCCTGATGGGGTTGGACACAATAGGTTTCAAAATGACTGTCATTTAAAAAATGACTGAAAAACAGCTTTTCCTGAGAAGTTGTAGAGACATCGTGGTGTCTTTTTGCTTAGGAGGAAAAAAACCCTACAACCTTTTTAAGCCTTTTACCATTCTTGGTTAAAGCAGGAAGTTTTTGTTTTACCAGATACTTTTCTGTAGGGTATTTGCTTCCAGCTGCTCAAAGTAAACTTTTGTTGCTGGCAGCAGAAAGTTGTTTTCTTCCCATACAATGAATTGCTTTCTTTTAGAATTTCATTCAGTGATGCACAGCTCCAGAAATATGTCACAGCTTACCCATAACAACGTAGTTTTCTGAACCTCATTAAGAAGTGCTACCTGGTGCAAGAGATGAGGTTTCCTTCATTTCAATTATAAAAAGCTGCCATAGAAATGAAAATGAGTAAAATCTGTGGGTTTTCCCCCATTATTTGTCAATGCTGTTTTTACTCTGCATAGACAACTAGCTCATTGCTTGCCTGAAGGGAATTCAAGTCAGAAAAAGATGGTTGAGTTCCTAGGAAAAGGTGCTCCTGTCTCTGAAGAACAAAGTACAATGATTTAAGAAAAAACTTCAAAATTTGCAAAATGCTAGGGTGTAATCTATACTTTTCCATGTTTTAATATCTGTAAATATTTGTGTAGGATATTTTTGCAACTGTGTCCTTTAGTATCTTGTAAATATGGATGCTATCTATGACTGACAACTTCCCACTGTTTATGTCATGGTCTGAATCCATGCTTGAAACATGTACTGCATCTCCTTAAGAGATGTGTGCACACCCAGACATGTGGTATTTGTTCCTTGCTAATGCTCATTTTCAACCTTGTTGTTCCTCATTAACTTTTTATTAAGTATATTTGAGAAGGCTTTCTCCTTAAGGAATATGAAAAAAAAAATCCCTCATCAACACCACTTTTCAAATTCACAAGCAGAGCTGCATCATCATTGTAAATTATTTTTGGGACATTCTGTAGGCCACTCAGTGTGCTGAGATGATTGCCATTGACCTCAGGAGCTCCAGGAGTGGGTGCTTCCTCACATCTAACCATGCAACCAAAATAATAGAAAATGCTTTTCCTAATAAGGAAATGCCATAGTTATTTCATGTTTTCTGAAGTACCTTTTCGCTGGCAGTCCCATCCTCAGCTCGTGTGCCTTGCTTGGGCATTGGCAGATTGAGAGCCATCAGTGGGTTAATGTTACATATACATGTGTGTTTGCATTTTAAAATAATGACTTTTTGGGAAATATTCTAAACTTAATGGCCTTTTAATGTTAAAACTTCTGTTTCTCCTCAATGGATAGGTACAGCTTGGTTTAGCTGCTGGGCACATACCCACAGAGACTGTGTCAGTGCCTTCCAGCTCTCACCTGGCATACCTGAGCACTCAGCCCCTGTGCTGCTCAGCTTGCCTGCTTAGCCACCTTGCTCTAAGGAGGAATGATACTTCCTGAGTGGTGAACTTGTCCTTCAGTACTTGTGGACATGAATAATAGCTGCACTGACTCACTTCAGAGTCATTTGGGTGTGACTTTTGCTCACCGCGTTCCTGTGCCAAGTTGGAGCTGGTTGTGTCAGAAACAAATTGAAAAATATATACATATAAAGAAATTTCCACATTCTTTGATTGCCAAAGACCATTCAAAGCTGGTGGTCTGAAATCATGATCCTTGTTCTATTTCCTGTGAACAGTATTCCGTCTCTTGCTTAACAGAAAAGCTTGTTGCATCTGTGGACTTGCCTTTTTTGTGAATTTAATTTTGTACCTTATAGGAGTATTTCACACATAACCCAGTCTTTGCTCCACAGAAAGTTTTCATGGTGGATGTGTAGGTATCCAGCAAACTGGAGTTTTGTTTCTGTAAGGGATAACATGGGTAAAGCTGTGAAAATTACAGTAGTTACTCTAAATTGGTATATGACACAGAAGAAAGGTTAAGGAAAGCAATTTTGCCTCTTACAATCTCTCCAGTACATTATGTTGCTTGAAGCTAATGAATCTTCCTTTCCAGTTACCTGGAAAGGTTACTAAAGAGATTTTGGTTCTTGGAATAGTTAAAAGAGAAATGAACCAACAGAGCTGTGGATGGACAGTGAGCAGTTAAATATTTGGCTTAGGCAATTTAGGATTTCTCATGCTAACAGAAGCAGGAACTTGAGGAACTTGTATCTAAATGCTTGCATAAAAATTATGGTAGAATTAAAAAAAAAAGACACTACTGAAAAGACCATGAACTTTGGGCCATTGTGTTAGGTGTTTCAGCTCATAGCACTGAATACATTATAAATCTAGTACAGAAGTTGACAGTTTTTGTCCAAACACAGTGTATATTTAAATTATATTAGCTCATGAAATACAATAGTAAATGCAAACCGTAATGTTCTTTGAGGAGGCAGAAACGGTTTTTAACAGGAGACATTTGGACACATACAAATAAGTTGAACATAAGGAGCTTTATTCAGTCCACTTAAAAGTTGCTCCAGGCCTTTCCTAGGGCTTCTGGGTGCACATCTTCCACATTTTCTCCTGTGAACTCCTTGAAGCAGTGTATTTATACGCCTGTCTAGAACTGGACTATATAAGCTGGAAGTGTTCATCATATTGTTTGGTGTACCTCAGCAAAGCCTGTGCACTGCTCTTACCCCCTCCCAGAAAACTGAGCAGCAGATCCCTAAAGCTTTCTCATATCTCCTGACAGAGGAATGGGAAGCAGGCTTTTTAGAATAATTTGGTTTTCTTTGATATAGAAAATGCTTGTAGTCCAAATGCAGACTTGATAGTAGGACAGGGCTATGTGGAGTGAGAAATAACCTGTTACATCTCGTGAAGGTACTTCTAGTAAAGCTGTATTTGGAACTTTGATACTGAGGTTTCCAGTCACTTAAAATCATTTGAGGATGTTTGTCTAAAGAGCTCCATGCGGAGACCTGGATTTTGTAGTCAAGCAAAGGGCTTTTTTAGCCTTCTGCAAAAGGTTTTTAGGACATCTGAATTTCCCAACCTTTCAGAAACCTTCGTGACTTGGGATTGGGAATATTTATGTCATATCTGGACAGCATTGTTGGTTGAGGTTTAAGAGTAAATCTGAGAGCTGGAGTGGCTGAAAGCTGCTGTGCCACAGCTGTGCCACACTGCCAGACTTAACCAGCGTAGCAGGGTGATGACATTTAATTTGGGTTTGGTGTTGGAGCGAGGGAGACTTTGAATCACAAGTAAACTGCCACGACCATGGCTGCTGAAGGCAAGTGCCTGTGCCAAGCTGCTCTCCAGAAGCACCTATTTTGTCAACAAAGGTTTATAACATATCACCTGTGACAAAGACAGCATTACCCACTTGAGGGGCTGCTGTAAAGTTGCTTGCCCTTTGCTGCTTCTGCCTCTGATTTTTGGGAGAGTGGGAGGGGAAGTCCTGAGGGGCTATGACAGCAGAGAGGGGAACGCAGTGAGAGGAGCCCCTGCTGGCATGGCCAGTCTGAGCCATTCAGCGAGACTGAATACGATAAATGCTGCTTTATCCTTTCTTGAAAGGAACAAGATAGCACAGCCTAAATGCCTGGGTGTGCTGAAATAGGCAACTCTGGGATGCTGGAGTTGAGGGCGTTTGAAATCGGAGCTCCCCAACAGCCAGGCTGCTGCCACAGGTCACCTGCCTCGCTCCATGGGGACTGGCCCAGGTCTGGCAAGAAATCGTCCACGGACGAATTGTAGTACAAATTCCTTTCTTTGTTGGTTGGCCTCTTTCACTAGACCATGGCCTATAAAAAATTGTGTAAAAACAATTCTTAAATATTATTTGAAAGGGCAAACGGCCACGCTGAAAGGTTTGACAGTTTGACATATAGCGCCTGGTTCTGCTCGCCAGGGAACGGGAGTGCGGAGTCCGGGCTCTCCTTCTGCTCCTTACAGGCTCCACATTTGTGGGGTTTTTTTTTTAAATAGCATCTAGTTGCTGTGCAGAGTTGCTGCGCTCCTAGCAATTTGACAGGCAACGAGTCTGCTTCAGTGATCTTAAATCCTTTTAGACTAATTTGCGAGCGAGCAGAAAAACAGCTAGCACCTTCGGATCCAGCACTCGAAACCAGGGAATCAGGTATTGCCAATTAAAGTGCCATTTCCAACCATCATATCAAGACAGATTACTTGCAGTTCCTCTGATAATGTCACGCCATGCCTAAAGAGAAAGTGAGACAGAGTTTCTCCATGGACAAAGGATCCACACGGACCAAGCTGCTCGGCGGGCGGGGCAGAGGGAGCATGATGGGGATCATGCACACGCCCATGCATATGTGCAGCATAAAGGCGAACGGCGCGCCCGCTTTGACCCCAAATAGCCATGGGCCATTCTGAAGAGCCTGTGGCCCCTCAGTCACTGGCCTACTAGTTAATTGCCACACGGACTTCGTGACACATGGGCAGATAATATGACATTTTCGGTTTCTGTCACTAGCAAACGCCACGGCGTTGCTTGCACTAGTTGCTAAGAAGCTGTCAGAAACCATTAGCAGCTGGCTAAAGTTGCCCTATGGCATTTCCTCATGGCATCAGCAAAACAAGCATAAATCACCCAGCGGAGCCTCCCGCTATACTAATGAGGCTGTAAGCTTGTTTATGGACTAGCATCATTTCTATGATTATTTCCACCTTTTCAGTTCGCCTTCATTTGGCAGCAGGAGAAGTCAACTTCAGGAACAGAGTTGCCACCGACATTTTACAAATGCAGTTCGTAGCTGCTACCGTGTGGCTGGTCAGTGGTGCTTCAAGTTTGTTTAGAGATCTTTAAAAGGAGGAAAAGAGGGGGGGAAAAAAAGAAAAGGAGGGGGGAATCTCTGGAGACCTCACAGAGGTGAGTGTATCAAGTTGCAAAGTAGATGGAAATACTAAAATCCACAATTGACCATTTAGACTTCTCTCTGTGGTTTGAGTCTTTACGGGATCAATTTTCCATTTAAAAAAAGTGGAAGAGGTTAAACAATTTACAGAAGTCTACTGAAGCATTTGCTCCGAGGATAGCCAGGCGCTTTCTTATCCTCTCCCTGCTTTTCACTTTCCCTAACTTGTGTCGGTCGAGGCCAGGGTTTATTGTTTTAGGCTTTTCTGAACATACACCAGTATTTACACTGGATTGAAAGCATTTGCTTCCAATGAAAATCTTGTCTTAGATTACAGCCCAGCAGTGTAATTTCCCTCCCAGATGGGAGTAAAGTAGCAGTATTTGCCTAAAAACAGTAGGAAGAACAAACTGTGCATTAAGCCAAGGCTGTTTTTGGCTTGAGCTAATGATGTAACAGAAACCTTTTATTTGGGATAGGTCACTGCCCGGGATTGAAGGAGGTGATCTGGCTCGCGCTTGAAAGGTTTCTCCATTGTATCTACATAAGTCTTCACTTAAAAAATCCTGTTCCTAATGCTTCTGCTTTCATACAGCAGAAATAAACAGGAAAGGTTCTGGGGAGTGTTATAGGTGGAATGCAGAAAGCTTTTCCTCCCCTAATGGAGGATATAATTCAGGTGCCCTGGAGGCATGCTTTCAGGAATTCTCTTGCCCGAGGTAATGGGAAGCTAAGGCTGCTTGAAGGCCTTGATTATCTATTGATGCACAAAGCTGGAGAAAAAGTCATCTCCCTTGGATTATAGTAGATATTTCCATAAATTATCAATGAGTCCTCCTCCCGTCAGGCATGAGGCAATGCCTGCTAAATTAATCTGAAGGGGGTTTGAAATGAGTATATTTTTTAAAAAAATGTGTTGGGGGATGAGGGTGGGTGGACGATGGCAGGGAGGTGGTGAAAGGCTGTGTCATTAGGTTAGAAGCTTTTCATTTTTAATCAATGAATGCGTAATACTTTTCTTTTCCTTATTTGCCTCTCACAGACAGAAAGTAGATTAGCCCGTGGAATTTTAAATGCTGTTGAGTTGTTTCCTTTGCTCATGTTTCTTTTATGAATTATTATTTTATATGGTGAATTGCTTCTCTGTATAAAAGCCCTTTTTTAGATACTGGGCTTTCAAAGAATTCATTGGATATCTAATTTCTTCATAAAAATCTTGTGTTTGTAACTACCCATGGTTACAGTTTCATTAAAGACACAGGCCAAGTCATAAGGATAATTATAAATTTGCCATGGTCAGTAACATGCTAAGAATATAATACTAATAATAGCTTTTTTTTTTCTTTTTTTTTTTTTTTGGTGCTGAAAGCTGTTTAACAAATCACAATTATGACAGTCTGCGTCCCTTTTTTTTTAAAAAAAAATTATTTTTGGTCCCTAATGGAGATAGTTTGTATTCAGGCAGTTTGAGATTACTTTCTTCATCACTCCTGCCCAGGGGTACAAAAAAACACTTGCCTAATAACATCACAGCTCCATGTTGCTTCAAATATAGTGTCTTTGGAAGCCAGGATATGTTGTTCAGTCCACATGCATTCAATGCAAAGACTTATTTGCTCTGTGGGCTTGTTTATAAACTGTTTTCAGTGTTTGTAACAAAAATTGCATGGGAACTGCTAGGCACTGCAACTTTTGTTTTCCCTTGGCTGCTAACCCATCAGCCCAGACCCAAGCTGGCTGCTACACAGTGGCATCCTCCCATAGATGTGTTGCTAATTTGATGAGAACTGTCTGAGACCTTCTCAGCGTTAAGAAAATTCATTCTGGATCAGTGGTTGTTTCACAGAAGCAGACACCTATTACAAATACGGCACACTGGCACAAAGCAGGGTATTAATTCCTAATGGTGTATATCAAATTGGTGCCTACTTATCCCCCTCTGAATTTCTTTTGGCTGGGGCTGGGCAGAGGGGAGCCAGTTAGCTACAAACCTCCCATCAAAGAATCAGGGGAAGTTGAACATCTGTAAAAGACTTAACATAAGCAATGCCTCAATCATCTGGTTTTTTCTGAATTTGCTGAGAGGATTTGCTGTTGCAAGAGAGCTGCATTCACCCCACTTTTCACACCCCAGAGTGGGATGAGGCACCCAGCTTCACACATGTCATGATCCCCATCCCAGAACACCGTTGATACTTTCCCAATTGTCAGCTCAGCCAAAGTAGCTGATTGGGATGAATCTTTGGGAAGTGACCTAATGTGAAGAAGAGCCAACATTTCCATCTTTGCAAGTCGAATGCTTGCAATTTTTTTTTTTTTGTAATTTGTAAGCACTTTTTGTTCTGGGTTACAATGGCAGAGATGGCCACACTGTCCTTCAAAATAAACCACAATGGGGCCAACACATTTCTGAGCCCCTCCCTCTCCCCATGTCTCTCCCCTCCCCTTCCCCCATCCCCTCAACCCCTGGTGAATTACGGTGTTAAAGAATTTATACCTCATTTAAATATTCATGCAGTTTATACCCAAAGCCAGGCTTCGGCTGAAGTATATAAAGGTAGCATAAGTCAAAATTTGATTCACTATATTTACAGGTGACGGCTTGGACAACAGTGTAGCTTCCCCCAGCACAGGTGATGATGATGATCCAGATAAGGACAAAAAGCGACATAAAAAGCGTGGCATCTTTCCCAAAGTAGCCACAAATATCATGAGGGCATGGCTGTTCCAGCATCTAACAGTAAGTGAACTCTAGATCACATATGCAAAATAAAACATGGATAATGTCATAGTTGTAGTAGTCATAGAAAGCAAAAAATACGTATGATGTTGCTGCCAGGCAGTAGAGGGTCTTTTCCGAGCAGACTTGTTGTTGTTGCCTCATTTGCTAGATGCCAGGGGAAGAGCATAGAGTGTATATTTTTATGGTATGGGGTTTTTTTCGTGTGTGTGTTGTTTTTAGATTTGTTTGTTTGTTCGAGACGCAGTCGTTAACAGGACATCACTGCCAAATGTGATTTTTACTTAAAGCTTGTATGAATATAACCTTGCAGACCTGTCCTGCTTTGCAGTGGGAATCGCTGCTTTGGAGCACAGAGCAGCATTTGGCCCCTGGTTCTGTGCTCCAGAGAACTGCAGAAAACAATTGGGGAGATTAAAAAACAAAGCCAAAAGCAAACAAAGACCTTATTCAGATGTTTGTCAGAGATCATCAGAAGCTTCATGATGAAAGGTCTGAATGTATCTGGTTTAATAGCAAAGTATAATTTTTTTCTTTGAGACGTTCTCATTCCCAGAGTGTAAGTTACCCCTGTATTTAATGTTAGGAAGTGGTGGGGGTGTGTGCAGTTATTTCTGTTACCACAGCTACCTGTATGGAGTTTTTTTTATTCCTGTGATTAGAAATCAAAGCTCTGGACAGGTGTGTGGGGTTAAGCTGGATGCTGGAGCTGCTTTCAAGGCTTTGTAACATGTAACACGCCTTCAAACATTAGCATTTAGAAAAGTGTTTCTAATGCCATTCTCCTTCTTCATCAGATTGTGGTGATCTGTCACTGTGTTTTTATCCGCTGCGGGGATCTGGGCTTTAAGCCCCAGGTTCTTTGCCTCAGCCTTTCTGTACCAGGAGGATGAGGGTCAGGCAAGATTTGCTGGGGTGTCTGCAGCTGGTAGTGAAGATGGGCTCTTGCTTCTAACCCCAGTAGCTGACTCTTCTGCCTGTAGCTAGGGTCAGGATGAAACTAGAAGCTGGCCAGCTTGCCCAGCCCCGGTGGGAGCTCTGCCAAGGGTGCACTTGTAAAGCAGAGCTCATGCACGTCACCCCTCCATCCCCAGCTGAGCCAAGAAACCAGATATCTGCCATGACTCTTGTCAGCACGGGGATCAGGCAGGGAATCCTGTCCTGTGCAGTCCTGGGCTGCTATGAATGAACCTTCATGTTGGAGCCCTACTCCTCAGAGGCCAGAGAGGGCCTCAGATATCTCCAGGTTAATCTCTCTCCCTGGCAGACTCCATGTCAGCCATGCCCCAGCTTTGCCAGGCCCTCAGCCCTGTCTGCTCTGTTCAGTGCCATCGTTTCCAAAGGCTGAGGTCCCTTTGGTGTTGATGGCTCCCCCTTTTTAGGTCCTCACCCAAGAAGTGTTGACACCTGGCATCTTTCTGCAGGTAGATGTGAGGTTAAGGACGTCCACCCCCAAAAGAGTCCATGGGTGCTGTGCCAGCAGCAGAGCTCACACCAGCCTGATGCACCTGGTCTAGGTTCAGGGATCAGGGGAGGCCCTGGAAGCTCTGCAGTCAGGACAAGGCACACCAGGGAACACTGAACAACTGCCTGTCAGTTCCTGTAGTTTCCAGTGAGGAACTGCAAATTAAGTAGTATAAACATTCTTTTTCCTGAAAGTGGCCTGTTGCTGTGTTTGTGCCAGTAAATAAAACATCGCCCAAATCTGAGCACAGGAACACAAAGGTCAGTCCTGGCAAGCTGTTTGGGCAGTCTTCAGTACACTCCTAGCCTGGACTGGGTACATCCCCTCCAAATGCCCTCCTGGGAATATGGTAGAAGGCTACAGGGTGTCTCTAAAAATCCTTTGTGGTGGGAGCCACCCTGTGCAGAGCATTTAACTACATGAGCTTGACCTGACCCTGTAGCTAATTCCATGCTTTGTCTCAGGACCAGAGAACAGACTGGACAGACCCCCTCACTGTTTCACCTGGGTTAGGTGCAAGGTTTTAGTGGCTTTTCACTCTTCTCCTGTGTGGTAATAGTGTTCAAAAGAGGAGAGTGCTTGCTGAGTTTGCTGCAGGGCTCCTAGCAATTCCTAGGAGACAGCATCTGGACATCTGCTTGTAAGGTTGTCTCTGCTTCTGGAAGACCCAAATACAGAAAGAACTATTCACCCCAGGACCTATGCAATGTTACATTTTCTACCTTGTAACACTGAGCTAAAGCTTTCTTTAAAAATCCACCATGCCCTGTGCAGAACCAGCCCAGCCATGTGAAGCATGCAATTTTTTTGCAGGGCAGCTCTCTCCTCTCCTGGCAGCATGGTAGATACAGACTTACCTGATCAATTCAGTAAACCAGAATTGGTTTATTCAGTCCAGCCTTCTCCAGGCAGGATCTTGAGGCAGACCTTAGGTAGGGTCTTGGACAGTTTCCTCAAATTAAAACATGTCTGGAGAGCATTGTGGGCTCTTCAAGCACCAGAGCAACGGAGCACGTTTACATGCTGCTTGGAGAGCTGTCCTGGCTGCAAAAAAAACCAAAAAACCCAAACAAACCCAGGCCCAAATAATGGCTACAATCAGAGCTGAGGACTAATGAGGGGATAGACTGAAGGAATTAAAACTCCTGTTCATTTCTGAGGGCATTGGGGCTCTATGGCTGCACTTATGACACTTCACAGTGGTGTTGGTGGTGTCCCCACCTGATGTCCTTGCTGCAGGAGGGAGATCATCTCAGGGGAGATGCAGGGTGGTGTCCCCACCTGATGTCCTTGCTGCAGGAGGGAGATCATCTCAGGGGAGATGCAGGGTGGTGTCCCCACCTGATGTCCTTGCTGCAGGGGATATGTCACGACTGCTGATACCTACTTTTTGCTCCCAGCACTTTACCTGCCTTCACTTTGCCATCTGAAAAGTGGCAGAGAAGAAATGAGCAGCAGTTAGGTGCAAAATCCAGCATCCCCTTGACCATTGGTGCTTCCTAACTGGGGTGTTAGTTTGGAGTCCTCCTTTTCAAAAGCAAATTTTTTTCACAGTTGTAATATTAATACACATCAGTGGCATGGAATTATGTAAAATAGACGGTAATTGCTGTGTCTGTCACACTAATGATTATTGGTTGGAAAGACCTAAAATAAATACTGGACAAAAACAGTCTTTCAGAAGTGGATAGGTTGGGTTAATTCTTTCTATGCAGTTATTCCATCTCCAAGAGTTTTAAGTCTTCCTCTGTGGACTGACTTCATTTCCTAAGGTTTGTCCCCTAGTTCTTGTTTCACACTTAGGAGGAAATTTATTTTTTTTCTCTCTGGATGCTGAAGTGTTTGGGCAGTAGTTCCCACTCCGTGTCAGGCTCCAGCCCCCTGCAGTATTTTGACTGATGTGCAGAACTGACTTGACATATGCCCAAAGGGTAGGCAAGCACTGTCCTCTGCAGATGCAGGCAGTATGCTCTGAAGCTTTTCAGGGGATAAATTCATCCAAACTGCCTTTTTTTTTTCCTCCCTCTTGGGTTAATAACAACAAAAACAATCAGCTAAAACAATTGCCAAAGTGCTGACCAGACTCACACTTAGGAGTTTGCAGGATATTTTTTTAACTGCTTGCTGTTCTGATTTAATTTTGATTAAACACCTGGGTTGGAAGAGCTGCTCAGGTGGGCTGTTAGCTGGGCAAAATGTAGTTGTGGAGCTTGTTGAAATTTTTTATGGTAGCTTATGACATGGTAGCATCTGGCAAATTTGGAGTTTTATAAAATCTATTTTTAGGATTTTGCTATAAATTTGAGATGGAAGCTTGTTACTATATGGAATAAAAGAGGAAAAAAAAGATAGAAGATGAAGAATTTGGTGAAAAACTGTTAAAGCTGAATGAAAATTGAGAAGAGGCTTGTGGAGTGGCATCAGATGAGCATCAAATGCCACGGCAGGGGCTGGAGGAGGGACTGGGGCAAACCAGTTCTTTTTCTGGGGCTTCATTTCAGAAAGTCACCCTAAGGATAATTTCAGGGTATGTTGCAGCCCAGAATGTTTAGGAGGCCTTTTAGACTTCTAAAAATTTGTTTTAATTTTTTTTTTGCTTGATCATTTAACATTCAGTGTTCATCTTTCCCCCCAAATTTTTCAAGCATATCTTCTCAATGTAATGCACATCCCCCAGCAGGGATTGTGAAACAAGGGAAAAGCTTGGGTGAATGGGAGGAAAATTAAAAAATAATCTTGCTTACAGTTAAATCTGTGTAAATTTAATTGTTGGGAAGTGGGTTAGTTTCTGCTTCAGCCCATCCTAGGCTTTTGTCCCAGCAATGGTATTATTGGTATAAATTGGTATTTGGAATTGGTATAAATTCCTTTTTGTCCAGAACTAGGAGAAGGGAGTTTGTGGGGTGTTGTTTCAAGTTTTTTTTTCACTCATTGTGAATACTCTGCATCCTTTAAATCCAGCTTAATTTAAAATGTTGGGATTCAAACCTCATTTTGGGGATTATACGATGTAATTGGTTTGTTATATGATGAGTATTTGATGATCTTCACGTTCATCATCTAATCAGGCAAAAAAATGCCATAAAATTATAATCCCAAAAGATGTTTAATAACAATTTAAACTACTGAAAGCTTTATTTAAGCACATTAGGGGATTATAAACTACTCCCTTTTAATGGTGCCAAGAGGTAGATTCAAGGACTTCAAACACCTTTTAAAAAACAAATTGCCATGATTTAAAAAAAATGAATGGGCTGAGGATTTCTTTCATGGAAATCCCATAATTTAATCATTATTTTTAACTGCTTTTAAAACAATTTCCTTAAGAGGTTAAATCTTACTGAAAGGGGAGACTGAGCAGAAAAGTAAAAGACATGGCTGAAAGATGTTGAATTTAAAGTGAAAGGATTTTTTCTATTATGTATCTGGATTTTTGACCTTTATTGATTACTTGATGCTGTGATATGAAACAAGAAAATTAAAAATAAGCAATATGTAATCTATTTAGTAAAGCTGTTATGTGTAAAAGAATTTATTGGAAGCAGATATTTTGAATCTAGCTGAGAAAAATAGTCCCTATCTCTTCAAGTATGCTATTGTGATAGAAAACTTACACCATTTAATTCTGTAATTCCATAATATTTTTTATATTAATAGTTTACTAGCTGGCAACTCTGTAAAGTTAAAACAAGTGGATTTCCTGTCTTTTCTCATCCCTCTATAATTATGAGATTTTGCCCTGGGAGAAGCATGGGGTTAATTTGGCTGCCTGCCCCTACTCCCATGTGGGATGCTTGCCTGATTTTGGAAAAGAGCGTAGTGAAAGAGTAGATGGGTACAAAACTAAGGTACTGAAAACATGGAAAGGGGAAAATACTTGGCTAAACCAAATTTTCTTTGTTCTCCTCTTGAGAGATTTGGAAGCATTAAAAAAAAAATAACAACCCTTCCCCCCCAAAAAAGTGCATCTTACAGCGAGTCTCCATCCTGCACCAACTGGTACTTGCTCTGCAAAATGCCAGAGGGCTCCTGGAGCTCATCTGCGTAACAGGGGTCAGATTTCCATATCTTGGACTCAGTATGGGTGGGGGTGTCCTCCCACTTTATCCCAAATATGCAAGTCTCCTCTTTCACTTGACTTTATTGTGGACAAAGCTGTAAAAGGCTTTCTTCCACATCTGCAAGGCTTCTCATTGCCAGCTGTCCCAAATTCCTGGGAAAAGCCAGGCTTTTTAGCTTGCCTTGAGTCACTCATGCACCGCCATCCCCTTGAGTGGGAAGGTGGGAGCCAGGGCTTCTCCTGCTCCTGGCAGCAAGAAGACCTGTCAGAACATCCAACAAAAGCATCTAATACAGGTTGCTGCAAGTAACCGACAAGGAGGGTCCTCAACTCCCTTCTGCTGGGGAAGGTGCTGTGGCAGTCATCTCCAGTGGCAGGAAATGGGAAGTGTTATTATGGGGGAAGATAATTGTTGTGGGGCTCTGTCCCAATTGAGTTGAGAGCTCCAGAAAGGAGGACAAAGAGGGTTTAGATACATGTGTTTAAATTAACTTCTTAGCCCTTCGGCCCTCACAGAGTTTTATGGAGGAGAGTGACTGTTAGAACCTCCAGCATTTCCTTTAATCATCCTCGAATCTGTGGCTTTGACCTGCTGTTCAACATCCAAGGATTGGTCCATTTCCTAGCATGAGGGAAATGTTACCATTTTAAAAGAAAACTGTTGGGTTTTGGGTGAGAACTTAGGCAATGCTGCTGTTGCTCCAGTTTCATGATTTCTTGGAAGGAGCATGTCTCATGCACTGTCTTGCAGATTATTTAAGTTGTCAGCGCTGAGCTGTCCTACAAACCTTTGGTTTTAGGACAGAAAGAAAAAATAGAGGATGCTTTAGTCAGTTGAAGGAAAACAGATTATTTACTTAGGCTCGTCTCACATTTGGAAGTGTGGTGTAGTTACGGCATCTGTTTTTTTAACACCTGTGATTTAGCTCCATTTCTATTGAAGACGGCCATCATGTCTTAAACTACAGGGTATGTGTCATCTCATCGAGGCTTCTCACAGGTCTTGGGAATGGCAGTGATCCAGGGAACTATTTTGGCTGAAATCAGAAGGTAGCCAATAACCCGAGCCAACAAATTTTTAGAGAGAGAGAGAGTGTGTGTGTGTGTGTCTGTTCCCAAAGGTCTATCCTACCTTTTTCCCAATTTCCCACAGTTTCTTGCTTGGAGGCACTATTGTGCCAATGTGGAAGCTACTAGCACATTAAAGAATTTGAATTATTTTGAAGCTGCTGAAACACATTAGTATTTAGACACTAGCAGAATTTTACATCTGAGTAGAAGCAAGGGAATACTGAAAAGTTGAAACATGATAAACATTAATTCAGATGCTAAATTACACTTGCTCTGGTTGTGCTAGAACTCCTTTTGTTTGCATAAATATTCTCGGAAATGAGTTTACCAGCAAGAATGTTTGCAGTAATAAGAATTTTTAAGTCAGCAGTAGATGCTTTGCTTTCTTCTCCACCCTCTCCTTTCTTTTTATATTTGCAGCTGTGTTATTTTGTGTGTACAGCCTCATTTTTGAAATTAGCCTCCTCCAGTCAAGACAAGGCAATGTGTTACATGATGCACTGTCTTTCTGCAGTTAAAGCAGACGTACAAAATTCAAGTGTCACAGTTGGAAGGGGCACAGAGAGGGAGGGAAAAGGTTTGGTCACCAGTTATTAAATCTGGAAGTATCCGTGGAAATATTTTGGCGAATAGTTGGCGATATGAAGTGCATTAAAGGCAGCAACAGTATCTTGGCAAGCAGTGGGTGAGCAGGAAATGAGGATAAATTAATGGGCTCAGTTGTTCATTATTACTTGTTTATTTAGCTTGTCCTCTAACACAGTTGCTACAAAAGAGCCTATGTTGATTCTCAGATATGCTTATGTATGTAAGTGCCAGTGTTGATTTTTTGTTGGAAATCTTACTCTTGAAGCAGTTTCACAGCATGCCAGTGTGCTAGCAAATGACTTAATCAGATCAGGTAAAGTGCCAAAATATGAGGCACCAAACCAGTTGGGCGCATATCTGATGAGATGTGTTAATCTGTGGTGTAAGATAAGCTGCCTTTCAAATAGGGTCACATTTGGAAGTGGTACATCAAGTTGTGTAAGATGCATTCCCTTGCTCTGGCATACACTATCCTACATCTGTTTGCATGAACTTAACCCTTGTCTGGATCAGCTAAAGCAGTGATATTGTGGTGATTATAGTCTATTTGTTGCTCCAGGACAGGCATGAGAAATGACTTGGTTTTTTACCCATTTAAAAAAAGTTTTGTTTCTCTTTTCCTGCATTTACCTTCAGCTACACAGAATCTGCACTGTTACAGCTTACATGCTTTTTCTTGTTGCATATATTCAAGAGGCTCTAATTCCTAATAATAATAAGTACTTGTGTTTACTGCCTGCCCATCAAAATTACCCAGAGAAAAATTTTCCTTTGGATGGAAAACTTTTTCTTGGTGGTGTAAGTTAAAATTTTTCACGGCTAATGCCATCCTTTCCAGCAAAATGTTCAGCTCAAAATCCGATTTTCAATATTCATAGAGTCGTTATTCATGGAACAAATGTATTCATAGAATTGTTAAGGTTGGGAAAGACCTTTAAGATCATCAAGTCCAACCAATCTTACCTTATTGATGAGTCATCATTGTACTTCCAGCTCCTCACCCTGTAAGCTACAGCAGTGCCAAATGTATGTGTAGAGAGAAGGTAAGTAGGCAGAAAAGGGTTTAAGTTAATATGTAGTTATCTAATTTACCTCGCCTTTTGCATCATTGCCTGATTTAGACCCAGAGTATTTAGTGGAGTGCTTGTTTCACTTCAGTGATGGGCCATCATTTTAATAAGGCAAGGTCTAGGAGCCTTACCACTTCATCTTTTGCTTTATGAAGCAGAAACTTCTGCCCAGAAAATACTTCTGAGATTTTAGATATAGCATTTATATTCTTTTTCTTGGCTGCTGATTGGCCCTTTGTAATCCAACTTACACAACGTTAAACATTTGGAAGTACTTTTAAAAAAAACATAGCCACAAAAAAACTTATTCTCACAATGGATCCTCTGTCCCAGTGATCCAAAAAGCAAGGTAGTCATGTTAGTGGCACTAAGGAGGTCATTTGAGTCACATTAGTAAGACCAAGGGGCTGTTCATGGTATGAAGATGTTTTCCAAGAACTGTTTTTGAACTCAGAAAGAAAATGGTGAGACTTTGCATTGGGCACTTTGTTCTGTTGATTGCTCTAAAGTCAGCTTTGAAGTGAAACTCTTCTTTCTAGGCCATCCTTATTCATATCAGACAGAGCTTTTGGTGTTCCTAATGATATTTTTAGAAAGGTAAATGCCACATTAGACCATCTGGCTAGTTATGAGATTCACTGGCAGAACTCCCCTTATTTGCCATGGATTTTGTGCTGATCCAGGAACTGTACTGTGCTTGTGTGGGAATGGCAAAGAGGATAAACCCTTGATTTTGTTGCTGAAACCTGAGCATGGGTCTGTCAGTGCAGCAGGTTGTAAACCCCAGAGGGCCATAAGCTGCAGTTGGGGTCAGAATAATTTTGAAACTGGTAATAACCCAAACCTTAGGATTCTTCTGAATAAAATGCAATTTTAATAATGTTTTCATAAACAGCAGTAATGGTGGCATTTTAGTAAACAGTGGCATTACTTGCATCAAAATTGCACCACATTGGCTTTTAAATTACTCCACCTGTCTGTATGAATAGGATTTTCAATGTCGAGGCGCACAGACAGCTGCTGCTAATGTGTTTTATTTATCTCTCTATGTAGATAGTGTTGGCAAATCTGCAGCCATCAAGGCTGGTTTCTGATGTAAAATGGTACCTGACCTACCGGCTTTGGTGCTACAAAAGGAGCAGCTTTAATTACTAATGGTCGTGTTTTAGTTTTGTACTTGTTGATGTACAAAATGTCATTTTAGAGCAGTGTAACCTCTGGTTCACTTCCACCAGCGATGGTACACTGGCTGCAATTATTTTCAAAATAATTTGTGTTTCTTGGTGGCAGCTTGCAATCCTGCCTTGTTAACTTTCAGATAATTAGCAGCGGTCTGGTCCTCCAGGTCCCTGTCCCCCCAGTCTCACTGGTACCCCACACCTTGGGGGACTGTCCTGGATAAAAGCAAAATTGTGCTTGCAAATCCCACCTGATTTATTTCTAGGACTGTTCCCTCCCTTGCATTAGGTGGGTGTAATACCCAGGAATTCATGGAATCAATTTTGTCCTGTAACCCCTGGTAAACTAGAGGGTTTATGTGGAGGCAGAGTCGTAGCGTGCTGCCTCTCTTCCCAGATATGAACAAAAGGATAAAGCTGATGCACTGCCTGGTGCTGTTTTGCTGGGTTGGGTTTGGTCAGAATGGTCCAGTTACCAGCCTCATGCCAGGCCTTGAAAGGGTTAAAGATGTTAATGGTGCCATTAAAAATCCAGCTTGCCAATGAGCTATTTTGTGCAAATGGTATAAATGTAAGATACACTTGTCTGGCTCATTTGCAAGCATTCTTTTTGACTTCTTTCACACAACTGGTGTTTTTGTGTTTAATTTAACAAGAAATGAGTAGTAAATGAAAGCTGCTGCCTGAAATCCCACTGTGAGCGTGTTTTGCACTTGGCTCCCCAGTGAAAAGGCAATTTGTGAAATTATGTGATAGAGTAATTAGATGAAGCCGGGGCTTCTGATTGTTGCCATGCTTATGTGGTAAAGGTTTGCTGGGGGAAAAAAAAATAAAAAACACGGATTATTACCCTGGCAAGTTGGCTCAAAGCTTCTTCATTTATTTGTAAACAGAATATTTAGTGACCGCATAGGAAGTAGCTGTAATCACCAGCTCATAAAGAAACCACAGCAGAGCTTTTGGATTTTTACAGAGTGCTCATGTAAAATTTAAGCTGGGAGGCAGAATCCCTGTTAATGTAATTAGGATCTAATTTACCACCCTTTGCACACAGATGTAATAATGTCTAGATATTTATTCTATCTTTAAGCACATTACATATACCTCAGTGCAGCAGTTACTGAACAGAAACAGGTGTGAGCACTTTCCGGATTCATTTTTACACTGTAAACACACAGCGACTTAAAGGGAAATATTTACCAAAAAAAAAAAAAAAAAGAGGGTAAAGAATGTCTGCAAATGAGGCAGTAATGGACAGTTGCCCTTTATGTACTGATGGATTTCTCAATGGTTAAGTAAATTAAAGCAAATGCTAGAAAAATCAATAGGCTTGCAGAGTCTTGGTTGTGCCTCATAGACTTCAGGACAGAATGACAGATGTGGTGCATATGACCCATTTAAGTATTAATGCTTGGGAAATTGCCTCTGCGTGCAAGGTTATAGGCCTAGAAATATTGTTATATTAAATTACAGACAATGATATTTTTAAGTATATATGGAATTTATACGTTTCAGTTTAGTTGCTCTTCGGCATTACATTTGTCCTGGAAGATTAGTTGCGGAGTTGTTTCTCTGGAACAGTAAATCAGGTTTAAAAAATGTTTGAACAGTGAATTGTCTTTCCAGGGCTGCTGCAGACGGGCGAGTGCGTTGCACACTGTGGGGGGACAGTGATCGTGTTAAATAACAGCCACACAGCCAATGTGTTCACTAGCAAATGTAGCATATAAGCAAGCCTAAATTAAATATCATTAAAAGGCAGCTTTTGAAATGGTGAGAGGGCTGGCGCGGTAACAGAGGGTCTTTGTTAAATTGGTGTGTTCTGTATGACTAAACACAAAGTAAAATCTAAAGTGCGTGGTCAAGATGAGTTAAGTAAGGTAGCCACCAAGAGGGATCTTTCTCACTGTCTTCCCCACGTGCTGCAGTTAAAAGGGGCAAGTTTGCATGGGCAGGATGAGTAAAAAGTGACCCCACACAGAAATTCTCCTGAAATAGAGATGTTATGATTAATCCAAGCAGGCAGACGAGCTGTAGATGAGAGAGTGTTTGCCATCTCTGATTTCTGTCATTTCTTGCTGTACTTCCACCCAGGCAGCAGGGAAGTAGACCAAGTTAATTGTCTCTTTGTGGCATCTCTGGCAGGAAGAGCGTGAAAATAACTGGGACCCTGATTTTGGTGTTGGCGTGAAGGCAGAGCAGTGTGTTGGCCGTGCTTGCTGTCAGTGACAGCCTGGCGTACCTTGCCAGTTATCCTGACTTCACCCCAAACACCTGTTTCTGTGAAGGGAGCAGCGGATGCATTTTATATACAACTGCCATCTTTAATATATTGAAAGGAGCTTTAGACTTTGTCAGTACCCCTGCTATTCCTTGTTGAAGCCATTACATAGGAAGTGTTGTTGTTTTCTTCACAAACATGAATTTTCATGTTTTACTTCCATTTGTTCAACAGATTTTTTCCCTTTTTTTTTTATTTTGGTCTTTTTTTTTTTGTTTGTTTTGTTCCTTGATTAACTCTGATATTTGATGTGTGGGTACAACTGTCTCCCTTCTGGTTCTCTCTTTTCTGACTTTTCCCTTCCTTTTTCCCTAAAGCACAAAAACTCACTGTGGAATAAAACAGTACCATCTCCAGAGGGTGTAAGGGCTGCACACTGCTTCTGGGAGTGCCAGTGAAATGATGACATTGTGGAGGATTATTACTTTTGGGCCTGCTGAGGACCTATTTGTGTATTGAGGCTGGATGAGAGCGACTGGTGCTGAGGGCTGTCAGGCCAGGGCTGAGTGATGACAGACCCTTGTCATTTGCCTGCATTCAGCTTCATTGCTATGGTGACAATATGCAGTGATGAAAGTGGCCGCTGAGGCTTGGACAGCATCCTCCCTGGTTGCTGTAGCCGACAGCATCTTTGCAGCAGCGTGTTTGAGCTGCTGATGGCCCTCGGTGTCAGAGCAGCATCAAATCTCTAATGACAGAAACTCTCCACAGGTTTTTTGGGTCCACAGGGATAGTGCCCATGGCACCATCGCCAGTCTTAGCAACTTCTTGCATCGGTGACAAAAATTGTCTTTACCTGTTTTAGTCATTTTTATGTGCCTTGTGGCGGATTTCCCTGATTTATTTTGTGTGATATACAAGCTAGGTAAGCTGGTGCTTACCTGCACAGCAGCACAGGGTGGCTGTAGTCCTCCTCCTGCTGCATGTAAGGCAAACACATTAATCAGCATATAGGCAATGGCTGCTTTCGTTAAATATACGTGTGAGGGGCCCTGGTGAACGGGCTCTTTTGTTCCTGACCAAACCAGAAGGGATCAAAGGTCAGCAGGAACCCAGAAGTCATCAGACAGGGCGGGTTTTGCTGGATCCTGGGCTTGTCAGCTCCCTAGTCACCCCTGGCAACTTGGGCTGCCGCCTGCTTGCCTTCCCTACTGCCTGGCACAGAAGTGGAGCATCCGGTCTCTCAGTTGCTGTAAAAAGATGCTGACACAAAGTCAGCATTTGAAATACAGTGTGAGCATTACCATGCTCCTCTTTGTTATCCAGGTCATCTGAGAGTGAGGTTACAAAAACTTATAAGTTGGCTTTGTAGAGGTCTTTTTGCTGCGTTCATCTTTAGGATGCATTTTAAGGCTGCAAATTCGTTTTTGGTTTAGTGGCAAATGGCAACCCGGAAAGAAGCAGCAGCATACTGATAAAATGTGCTTCTGTGCTTCTGCATATAAAAGTTCACTTCTAAAAAAACTTCTGGTATGGCATTTATTTCCTTTGAGCAGATCGATTTATTTTCCCTCCCCTCCCTGTGATGTTAAAGTACATTTGGCAGTAATCAGTTTATCCTTATTAGAAGCTGTGGTAAAAGGCAGAGTTGCTGAGTCAATTCACTCCATTTACTTCCCCTATTGAGCCTTAATGTGTCCCAGTCCCCACCCCTTACAGTGAAAACATCATCAATTATAGGGCTGACAGGAGCCTGGGACTCAGTGTAAGTTGCTCCTTGGGGTTGTTCATCTTGCACCAAAAAAACTGGCACTCAGCAATATTCATCACTTCCCCCTACCTAAAATGACTGAGTAAACAGTGAGGTGAATTATCAGAAGGGTAAAAAGGCCTCCAACAAATTCAAATCTAATTTTGATTTTGTTGGAGACAGCTTTGGGCTCATATCTGGGCTCAGGAGAAATAGAACCATCAGCCAACATGCAAGCTCCCCGTCACTGTTTAATATTGCTGCTGAGGCTGGAGGGAGGCTCAGTTATCCTTCAGCCAGACACCTTACTGCTTCTCATAGCCTGACCTGCAAGAGCTTTTCTGTTTTGGCACCTGGGCTGGAAAAGCAGCTTCAGCACTGATTCAGCAGAGATGTGTTGGGTGCTCCTTAGGGAAATACATTTAAAGCACTGCTCAGTTTACTCCAGTTTGATCCCATTATATTTGTATTTATTCCAAACATTCTGAATCCCCTCTGGTGGAAAATAATCCAACGTGGGAACCTAATTTTTAAAGTATTTTTGTAAATGTGATATGGTAAAGACTTTTTCTCCAAAACATCAAGAAATAGAAAAGCATGGAATAGAATGTGATTTGTTACCATTACCTCCCCTTCCTACAAAACAAAGCAAAAAAAGCCCATCCAACCAAGCGAATCGAAACATGAAAACCTCAAACTTTGGGCTTATTTAAATTTTCAAAGTAATCTTAAAAGAAAAAAAAAAAAAAAAAGAGGCTCTGCTTTGCTTTACCCCCAAAATATAATGCAATCATAAGGGAAGAGAAATTCCCTAAGCCGTACACCTGGTTTGTTTTTGTGCCCGGTGCTGCGGTCAGATGGTTGTCTAAATAAACAGAGATTAGGTGGAGGGCTTTATCTCAAAGCTGGCACTGGTTATCACACTGCTTCCTCCCACTCCCTCCCTCTGATTGAGAGTTGTATAAGAAGACTTAGCAAGCATAACTTAGAGCTGATAACCTTTGAATGTTAGTTCAAGGAAGCTGTGCCATAGTAACAGCAACAAAAAGAGAAATTATGCAAACTCTGCCGCAGACTATTCAAACAACTGGCAATTTGACCCTAATTCTGGTTTAAAGGAAAAAGTATTTAGTAAGTTTTTTTGCTACTACAGTTCTATTTGAATTTAGCGTGAACAATAATATTAATATTTGAGCAGTAGTTTAAAAAAAAAATCCAGGAATAAACTCGAGCTTATTCTTCAAGTTCTCTCTCCTTTGGTGTTCTTACTTTATAATTGCTTTAACAAAAGGTACCTGCAATGTTTCATTTGGCCATATTGCTCCAGCCCTGCAGTTGAGGGCTGAATTAATCTTGATGCAGCCCCAGAAGAAGACACTGCTGACATTTGTGTTTGATGGTAAATGAGACATATATATATATATATATGCACACAAGCAGGGGACATAGGAGAGGCTGCCAGGTGATGGGCAGCTTCTGGCTCTCTGTGAAAGTAAATGAGAGAAGTCCTCATGGTTCTGCATGGGTGTGAAATCAAAATACGCCTTTTCTAAGTGTACCTTGGCGTGCTGATGGGCACCATACAACACGCAAAGAGGAGGAGAAGGGTCTTCGGGGTCTTTTCAACATAAAAAAAAAAAACAACCAAGAAAAAACAAACCAGCAAACCCTATCCAGGGAGAGGGGAGAGGGAGGAGGGGGAAGGCGTCCACGCGCTACCGCAAGGCAATGTCATCACGATGTTGGGAAGCCAACTCACAGAGAGCGGGTGAGCGCGGGCATCTCTGCCCTTGTCGTTCGCATTACCGCAGTGCCATGCGCCCAGTTACACAATGCATGAAGGCGAGGGTTATTTCTAGGACAGATAATTGAACATTAATACTCGTTGACATTGTCGTAGGAATGATATGTCAAGCTGACAGGGCCTGTGTGCTCGCATCTGCTGATCGGCTGCAGACGAAGGGGATGTTTGGCAGATTAGACCCGGGGCCTCGCCGCCACCGAGCCAGGGATGATACAGCCATTAATCCTGAGCTGCCATCTTGGGCTGCCCTCCCAAGAGCAGTTGGGTTCCTGCTTTTAGGAGTGGAGGGCATGGTTCTCAAAACTCCCATCGACCCCCATACACGTTTGCACACCTCTGCAGGGAGGTGCATAAAGATTTACGTGCACGTATGAAATGTATTAAAGAAGAGCATCCTTGATGCTGCATCCGCATGAGTGCCGCCGTCCTCTGAAGCAACTGTTCTCAATCTAACGTGAGAATAAAAGGAAGCGGAATAAATGAGAAGTTCTTCAGAAGCATTGAGAGTATGATCAAGTTTGATGAGGTGTTTCTGATTATCTTAGGAAGTAAGTGATGTAAAAATGGTGGCAGAGTTAGTGCTTTTTTTTTCCTAGCATGTGTTTTGTGTCTCTCTTCTTCTGGATGTCAACAGACCCTTCAAGGCAAGGGTGCTGAAGATAAAGTAGCTACGTTGCAATCACTCCTGTCCCCTTCCAGCCAAAATCCTACAAATGGTGCCTTTCAATATAATTTTGTAAAAAAAATATTCAGAGAGCCAATGCCTTTGTCACAGCATTTCTACAGCCAGGCTTTGGTGTACAAGAGGCATGAGAAGCAGATGGAAAACAATTACAGAGGCCTCTGACACTGGAGTCAGTTCTCCTTTCTTAAAATAGGGCTAAACATCATGTTTGTAATGTCTTGCATACAGTTTGGCTCTGCATAAAATGCTACAAAATAGGGCCCTTGAGAACATCCATTATCACATTTTGGTTAACATCACAGATTTTAAAAATCCCAGTTGCACTGAAGCCATGAGATAAAGCTTTCATCTGTAAAGATCCAGTTTCTCTTTGTTATTAAAATAAACTAAGCCATTAAACAAAATATATGCATATAATAGTAAAGTTCATAATCTCCTATCATCCAAATGATAAATTTGACTTTTTTTTTTTAATTGGAGCAGTCATCTTAGAAAGGTTCCTGTATAGAACAAGATCAAATGTGCTTGGTTGCTCTTTCGTACTTTGTAACTTGTTAGTGGTGACATTTTTTTGGTCTTTAACTACTTTCATTTAGGTCTTTCTAAAATAGAAATGAGTTTTGTTCAAAAAAGAGGGGAAAGCAGAGGGGGATTTTTGAGCTTGAATTGAAGAGATTAATTGATTATATCTTGTTACTGTTCTTATGAATTGTTAATGGCCATTGCATCCTAAATGTGCTGAAAGCAACACACCATCTCAATGCTTTTGCTTCCAAATATGTGGATTGTCTCTTTCATGGCATTTTCTGTGAAGGCATCTGCATGTGTGTGGTGCTTTGATGTGCTCAGATCTTGAAAGAGACCAGGCAAGAACAGGATGCTCAGGCTGGGGATGGGGTGGGCACTGGCTGCTTATAGCTGACTCTGCACTTTTGGAAGGCCCCTTCCAAAAATCCCTGTCCTGGCCTCATTCATTCATCATCCAGCAGAAGATGCCCCCTGAGGGTCTCACAAAGCTGAGGACATAGTTTTCCAAGATGGAAGAGTCACATCCTAGTCCAAGCGTTTTTAATGATGTTTTTATAAAGATGAGAATCAATGCATAGTGAATTTGTGGGCAAATACATGTTAATTTAGGGCTGAATCTGGAGATTTGTAGAATTGTAATATTTTCCCAACTCTCTGGAGATACAAATCACACTTTTTTTTGGTGCACATTCTTGTGCATAGAAGTATCAACCTGGGAACATATATCTGCTTTATTCTGAAATTTGTTATCATTATCAGACTCGTTTCTTTGGGATGTTGCTAACATAGTTAATTAAAGCATTTGTTTTCTTTTGGAGACTTCTCAGTTCATCTCTCAGAGTTAAATTTTAAGGCCAGGCTGGTCAGAAAGTGGATTTCTGTACAGGCCTGTGCCTCTGAAGCAAGTCAAAGAGATTTCACACAATAAATGGGTGTAGATAAATGAATTCTCTAGCCAAAAACCAGAATTGCTTAGTCAAGTTTACTGAGTTAAAACTTGTCTGTATTATTCATATATGCAATTGCACTGAACTTGGGTTATTTTAACAGAAGAGAATTCATTAGACCTAAGGAATGAAGGAGAAAATTTATGAGGGACTCTCATTTTAAAGGTAAAAATAATGGGGAGTGAACTTACAGGGAGGTGAAAGCTGGGATGGATAAAATGAGAGCGCCTGAAATAGCTAGTTGGATGCTGGAAAGTGAAGCCCAGCTCAAGCCCAGGTAAATTGCATTTGAATTTCAACCTCAGATCTGTATGCACTCTTCTTTGGCAGATGTTGAATTGATAATGCCCGTGTGTTAAAGAATTCTGATTGTTTCTTTTGCCACCTTCACAGCTTATGAAAATGCAAGTAGCCCTGCCTAATGAATATTAATAAGAGTGATAGCTGGATAACACACAAGCCTGTGGCTCTTTGGAGCTTGGATGGGGTTAGTTGGAGGATGGTTGTGACTGGGAATTTGCATGCTTTTTAAGAATAAACTTCCTGAAAGCTTTTACATTCTCCTTTAAAAGCTGATGTTTGTTCACAGTAGCGTGCTCATGTATGCATGGGTTTTTTCCCACTTTCCCTTTCTAGATACATGTGAGATTAGTACTGCAGATGGCATGTCCATGTTTTTTAAAACAAGGCAATTTATTAGATGAGAAGAGAAAGAGGCCCTATCTCTTAAATTTCCTTCAGTCCAGGGTTAATTGTATCAATAGCAATGGCTTATTTTATTTTGCTTGTTTATTTTTGCCTTTTCCCACACCCCATTCTCCCAGGCAGCTGTGGCAGTTATTAGCTGGACAGGGAAATGACACTGATGAATGCTGCATCTCCAAATGTCCTAGGAGGCTTTAAAGCCCATTTCATGCAGTTAGTTAATCGGGCAGCTCGTTAGGCCCATTGCTGGACCTCACACATGGCAGTCTAATAGCAGGGATATTTGTGGAGTGGCTGGAGGATGGGAGGGCTCCCACGACCTGGCTCTTCAGCTGGAGCCCCATGGACAGGCCCTGCCTGGAGCTGGTTGGAGCTCCCAGTGATGCCAAGCGCTGTTGGGGCTCAGTAGTGACTCTGGCAACATCACTCTGTTTTTGCCAGTGCTGCTGCTTTCTCCGGCTCTGCTGGAGAAAACCTCTCCAGACCTTTGTTTACTCACTTGTAAAAATACCTCTTACCAACCTTTCTGCCTGTGTCATAGATCCCATATGATCTGCTCTTCTTCCCCCAGACTGTTCGCAAAACTACTAATTATGAAAAAAACCAAGGTGCACTTTTTAATAGCTTCCTGTTCATTGAGAGCTGCAGGGGCAGACTTGAAAAAGGAGAGTTAGAGTGGGTCAGAACTCAACAGGCAAATTAGAATCAGAGAGGTATTTATTTATTATTAAAAGAAACCCACAGTCTTCTCTTGATAGTATGGACTGCTGTGATGCTACATGGAGTGGATTTCTTTTTCAGAGTGGTGGTTTAGGGCTGGGATACTCTTGGAGGGTTTCATGAAGGCTCAGTGAGGGGACTTAGTGAAGATTTAGGGATTAAGATGCCACTGCATTACCATTTCTGCCAAATATGTAAAAGGACCTACTGTGCATTCACTCTACAAGTAAACTTACTCTTTCTAAACCTTTGATTCATGAGGGAAACCCCCAGCTTCAAAACAGAAACACATGTATGCGGTGCATTTCCCCTTTTGCAAAAGGCCTTTTCTTTCCCTTCTCTTGTCATGACAAAAAGCCTTCATTTTTTTTTTTAGCCAATATAAGGGGAGAGGGAAGAGGGGGAGAGTCATTAAAATGCAGTTCTTTCAATTACGTCCCGTTATTTGTCATCTTTATTGCTTTTCTATAGTTTTCATTGCACCTTTAATAGCACTCCTGGTCAGAAAAGGTGAGCTGGAATGTGAACGCACTTGGCTGTGCCGCCGTCAGCGCCTACGAGCTGTGCTCCAATCCCAGTCCCTGTAGATTTTAATGTCCCCGCAGACTGCTGGCAGCCTGCTTCCAGCTGTGGCAGGCATGATGCAGTGAATTGCTTTTCAATGTTCTTTACTCAAATAGGCAGTAATTACAAGCTTAAAGAGGTTTAGTGGTCCAGTAAACTACATAATCACCCCTGAATTAGCCTGGGCTCATCAGTTGCAGTCCAGCAACCTCAAGACTGCTGTTTGTATGCAGGCTTTATCACGTAGCAACCTGAGCAGCAGGTGTGGAACAGCAAGAATCCCCCATAAACACAACTGTCTACTGGGGACAATGATCTCTAATGAGATGAGGCTACAGCATCACTGTAATTTAAGTGGGAAAATTAACGCCAGAGAATGCGCACTACTTCCAAGAGTCTCTGCTTCTTCAGAGAACAGTGGTGTTTTCCTGGCTTTTTTTTTTTTTCTTTTCCCTCCTTCTTTCTTTTTTTTAAACATCTTTAAATGCATCTTTCTCTTTTTTTTTTTTTCATGAAGAAAACATTGTGGTTTTGCTTATAAGTTGAGTGGTCTTTATTCTTTTACAAGGATATGTTGTGAATATTTAATGGTGGACAGGGCATCTGTTCAAGGACTTTCCATGCCAACAAAGCAGCATTGCGAAATAGCGGCTTTATCTTTTCATTTCCTTCCTCAGTGGTAGTTTTCTTTTTTGTTTGTTTTGTTTTCAAATAGAAAATGTAAAATAGAATGTAACCCCCCTCATCTTGGTGTTGAACCATTGGCACCTCAATGTGTTGGTTGCCTTGAACTCTCTTTGTATGATGCCTTGGTCTCTCCATGAAAAAAGGAGTTCAAGCTCCTGACAGGAGACTTCCCAGATTGCTTGGTGGCTGCTCCTTAAGGCTGCTACCACCTTGGGAAACCTGCTTAATGCTCCTGCTCCATCCAAAAGCCCAAGGTTCATATGAGGATCTGGCTGAATAGAGCAACCCTCCATCAACCTGATCACACAGGTGATAGGTGTGTAGAGTAGGGGATGGAGCCATAGGGGAGTGTTTTCATCCCTCACTTAAAAAGGGAGCTCCTGATGTACTGAAGACAGCCTGGGAAAAAGAGGAAAAAGCACAAATAAAAGCTTTCAGCTTAACTCTATGGGATTACAACTGCTGGCACTGGAGTTTCCCAGAGATTGTAGAGTTATTTCCAAGCCCACCTGTTTAGAAAGTCATTTGAGGTAGATAAGGACAGTGACTTACTGCTGAGAAAAGGCTTCTGGTTAGGAGATATTTACCTGGGCTAATCTGTCTTAGGCTGGCTCTAAAAACAACAGCAGTGCTTTTACGGAGTTATCAGGTAGTCGGGATTTCCTTTGGCGTGCCGGTGATATTTTTTTCTTCCTTCCCAGAAGCTGCTCACCTGGGGAAGGTTGGGGTTTGCCTTTTCACAGCTGCCTGATAAAGATGTTGGCTTAACTGAAAAGCTGGGTTTCAAGGCTGCAAATTTTAGCTCTAAGGCGGTTGCAGTCAGATGATGCATTTCCTCAGTTCCTTTGATGTCACTTGGCTGTAGTGTTTCATAGTTTTTGGCTGCGTGCTGCATTGAGGAGAATTTTGCTAATCTTTTGGATGCAATTTTTCTTTTAATTTCCCTGCTCTTGGTTAGTTTTAGGCTGTGAATGGAAAGCAATAATTAATAACAATAATAAAGAAAAATGGCAGCGGTTGTAAAAGTGCATCCCCCATGTCACATTAGCACAAGTAGTCTTGATCCTAGAATAAAAAATCCCTTCTTAAGTGTCTTAAGCAAAGTTAATTTGTATGTGCAAGCTGTCTGTGTGTTTCTGTGTGGACATACATACATACAGGCACCAAAGGAATGTTTAACATGGGAAAAGCTCCACTCAGTTACCTGGGTATGGTATGGGAGTGTCTGCACAGACTCAGCTTGAACTGAAAACCAGGAGCCAGAGTAAACTCCAGACACTGAGATCTATCAGTGTGTCTCCAAAAGGAAATAGCAGAAGCACCGTTGCTTGGACTAGCTAAAGCTCAACTGGAAAAGGCAGTGGGTAATAATATATGGTATGGAAGGAATAATATTGTAGCAGCCAGGAGATGGATTAGATGAGTTAAAAGGTTTTTCCATTTTCTGACTTCTGTAATATCCTGTACAAGGGATGATCTGAACTTTTTTTCCTTAATGAGTGCTCATATTATGAGTAATTTGATGGGGCCACCGGAGAAGCATTGGCAGCGCATCCCAAGCCATACCATGTCTCTCCATCAGCCCTGGAAAGGATATTTATGTTAGTGAGTGCCAAAACTTGTTCACAGACAACTCTTGCAAGAAAATTATTTACAAAAGGGCAAATGGGAAAAAAGGAGAAGCTTTTTTTTTTCCCCCAGCATAACTTCTTCATTAAAAAGGGCTGCTGTTGCCAGTACCTCTTTTCCCTCCTTGTAAACCCCCACAAAGGAAATGTCTCCTCCCCACCTCTGCCTGCAAAAGCACCCCAGCTCCTGTTTAATAAGGCTGGCTGTGAACACATTCAGATTTTAAAATTTCTGGGGTTTTGGCTCTGTCTCTTACACTCTTCATTTGCCTTAGGAGAGTCAGATTCTGCCTCCTTTCCTCACCTTCTGTTTTTTGGCAGGGTTGCCAAAGCAGCCTGCAAACCCTTTTGTAAAGGCAACGATAGGCAGTGTCTCAGAGGCCATCTCATAGGAATGGGCTGATGCAAAAGCCCCAAAGCAGCAGCTTATTGGCCTCACCACAGGGATATAGGTGAGAAGCAATGCAGCATCTAGTCACACTGCGTATTTTGATGCATTTTTTACTTCAGAGGACCAAGCTCATCTGTTGATTTTGTGTTCATAGTTTGTAGTTCAGTAACTCCGGCAGCACCAGGATTTATTAACAGTTGTGTTACAAAGAAGGCCTTACTGCAGGGATATTAAACTATTACAATAAGTTGAGGAAATATTTTCTTTTGAAAGAGGAAAAAGCTGGCTTTGTCTGCAGCATGACCGTGTCATATGGACTATGTTTTCTTGCTGTGCTGAAAAAGCAGCGAGGAGCTTGAAATGCCGAAGCCAGCTCACACTTCAATAGCATTATCAGGCTGACTCACTACTCTCAGCCAAGGAAAAGACTGTGCAAACTTTGCACAGGGCTTTTTTCCCCTCCCAGCCTCAGAGATGCATTTCTAATAAAACAGCTTCCTTCTCAGTGTTTTAGTATTTCCTCCAATGTGCATGCCAGTCCCATGGGATAAACAGGATTGAGTTTGCAGCTTCCGAGTTGAGTTTTTTTCTCCCCCCTCCCTACCAGGTCACCTCAAATTGGCAACTTTTTACAGCCTTGTCTGAATATAAAGCAGGTCACAGGGATGGTCTATAAACCTATTCAGGCAGCCTGCAAAATAGGCAAGGGGGCTCCACGCGCTCTCTTTTTCGCTCCCTCTCAACATGCCGGTGGCCGATGAAGAAAGGAGGTTGCAATCTTATGACTTTATGGATAGTGATCCAACCATTTTTTGGCTACTTTTTGAGTGCACAAACCCCTGTTATTCTTTAGGAGGCCAGAACGTGTGAGGATCTGGGACTCGACTGCTATAAATTCAAGCTCTGTTCTTAGACTACACCATGCACTGCTTTTGTAATGCAAATGGAAGGCACAAAGTGTCCCTTTGATAATGTGCAGTCAGGAGACAAAAAAAGCATTCACTGCAACAGTAAAACTAATTCATAAAGCTGAGAGACAATAGGAAAGCATTATGGATATTAAAAAAATAGTAATTTCTTGTAGATCAACTTGATCATTAATGTAAACAGTTCAAATGCAAACCAGAAGGAAGTTAGGGAAGGGGAAAGAGACCCAAAGAGCTGTGCTGCCACCTTAGTTAACCCTGGACAAGTGTGGGTAAAAGCAAGAATTTAGAGTTCAGCATTAAGTCAATGTACAGTTTGTCACTGGAGGGCTGATCCTTGGGCTTTATTCTGGATATTGAGTTAGTCTGGATTTCTCTTCAGAAACAAGAAAATCACAGTGTTGGGATTTTTTCCTTTTTTTCTTTTTTTTTTTTTTTTTTTAAATTTTTTTTAATCTTGATGTTAGAAAACAGTTAATAAACACTCCTGGGGCATAAATTTTAAGGGGATGATTTCTCTTCATCACCTACCAGAGTTTAGCTCAAGGTCATCTCACCTTGGTGCATTACACTGAGCTCTGGGGGAGGCAGAGGGCTGGAGGAAGGGGATCAAAGGGCTCCCGAAATGGTTCTCCCGGCATGGTCAGCCAAGCCATGGCCCTGCCACGATAAGGGCAAGGCTGGAGGGTTGCCACAGCCTCCTCCAAACAGAGCATGCAGCCTTCTCCAAACAGAGCATGCAGCCTCCTCCAAACAGAGCATGCAGCCTTTCTCTTGGGGGCTGCTTGTGCCTCGGTGCCATAGCGGGGCTGGTTGGCAGCCGTGGTGTTGAGCCGGCTCGGTGCCGTGAGGAATTAGTAATCTGGGGGTGAGAAGGGCAGGATTATTTTCCCATTTTTCTGGCATCATTATGAGGCACTGCTGTTGTAGAGGAGGAGGGGAGGGACTGCTCTTGATGCCGGGTTACAGATAAGATAAAGTCTGTCGCTGCCCTGGCATCCAGCATTTGCTGCCTGGGGTGGAAAATCTGTGGAAAGGAGTACATTTGGACAAGGTGTAGCATTAAGAGACAACCTTTCCATCTGTATCTAATGGAGACTTTATCTGTTGTCAAAGGTGATTAAAAAAAATCTTATTGTTTTGCTAAAAATGCTCTCAAGCTGCATTAAAAAATGGGCTTTTATTAAGACTACTGCTCGCTAAATACCATTCATAAAACAGTGATGAGAAAATATGATGGAAAGTTAAATTTTTCTCTCTGTCACTTTGATTTCTTTGTTACTGCTAAAATGACTGCTCTGACTCATATTTTGCATAGTTATTTTTACCTTTTCAAATGTTCCTTAACCGTTCATATTACCCTGGGCAAATCCCCCAAGGATCATTTTCATTTGTATGCAGACTTTGATGGTGTTATTAAGCAATCACTTTCTGTACTAAGTCATTATTAAAAGTAATACCACAGAGCCTCAAAAACACATTAATGGTGCCAAACAATCCACATTTCAGTGCTAGATTTATGGAAAGGGAAAAGCACAAGGTCTCATATCATTCAGTGGATGCTGCTCTATAGCTCTGTAACAGCAGCAGGCTTGATCAGAAAATAGCAGAGTCAAATTCTTATCTGTTGTCAGCCTTATTTCTTTAAATGCCCTTTTTTTGTTTTTGTTGGGGTGTTTTTGTTTGTTTGTTTGTTTGTTTTTAACCTGCCTGCTTCCTACTTGTTTTTCCCCTTGGATTTACCCTTTTCCTCTGGCCTTGGCAGGAAAGCCTGTCTGCAGTCTTTCAGTATACACAAGCTGGGCTTATTCTGGGAAGGAGGGTCAGCCTTCCCATCTGTAATCACCGTTTTATGGCATTCACTCGAGGTGTTAATGCAGATCAAATGGAAAACAGTCCAGCATGAGTGTTACAGCTTCTCATGCTGCCCTGCATAAGGTCCCAATCGTTAATTCTGATTATAAGACCTAAAGGTAATTCTGTTTGTTCTCCTAATGCATTGCCGCTCTCCTGGTGGTCCGGTGTCTCTTTTCTCCAATTCCCATCTTGATCAATTGTTTGCAAATAATTAAGCTTTTAAGAGATAATGGTAGGAGCTAATGTACACAACAAAGTAAAGGTCTCAAGTCACTGTTTATTGAACAGTTTGCCTTGATATCCCAAAGTGATCCAGAGTGATAGGTGGACTTGTCAGCCGGAGTCACTGCAGTGTTTTGTAGTCATTCTTCCCTTTATTATTTATATATTTAGTAAAATTATAGAATATCTCAAGTTGGAAGGGACCCATAAGGATCAAATTCAACTTTCTTCTCCTCACAAGACTACCTTAAACTTAACTATTTGTCTATTTGTCTAAGATAGGTTTTATACATACTCATGCAAATATAATCTATACACACAAATATATATGTATATGCACATATCTATGTGCATTTAAATATATATATATATATATCTCCATATATCCTATGTGAATTTGTCTATACTCCTTCAAACAGCCATTAGGAAGTTTTCAGAAGTCACTGGTCATTCTTGTGCAGGTGGAGTAAAGAGCAACAGCAACAGTTTTGATTGAATTTCCTATTTCTTCATGAAATGGCAGTTCTCAGGGCTTCCCTCTTTCTCTCTGTTGCAATGTGATGTCTGCCTTTGCCTGTAGCACAGGCTTTCCAAGCCCTGTGGGTGGGAATGCAACAAGGCTTTGAATGTTTTTATAGCAACCTAGCCTGTGGCACGCTGATTCTTTGTCATTTCTATTATTTTATTTTATTTTTAGTCTACAAAGGAACAACTCCTATGATCCAAAGAGAGCTTATATAATAATGTTGCTTAGTGTTTAAGATTACTTTAAACCACACAGAATCATAGTTTAAAAGCCTGCCGCATTGTGACCCTTTAGCTAAGAGGGATTAGCTGTGTGAAATCCCAGGCTGTCATGTGATTATGGCAATTACAGATTTATCATGAAATTAAAAGTTTATGCTGTACTAGGATAAGGAAAAAAAAACCATCAGATGACCTTAGACATAGCACAATTTGAGGAATTTGTAGTTTGGGACTTTTAAAGCAATTATTTTTACAGTGACAATATTATTCTGATGGCTAATTTTATCCAGTCTTGTCTATTTAAAAAAAAAATGTCCAGAACAATTGAAAATTGCTTAATGGAGACAGACTTCTCAATTCCAATAGCTAGAGGCTGTCTAGTAATTATTGCTTGCTGCATGAAATTAGACACAGTTTGTTCAATTACTTAAAATTAGATCACATGTAAGGTGGCAAAGCAAAATAAGAAAAAATAAAAAGAATAATTCTGTTCTCGCTTGATAGCAAAGTAATGAAATGAGAAGTAAGCTGTAAAGATGAAAATGTTACAAATCATCTCTGTAGGGTTTGGGTGGGGGTTTTGTTGAAGAGAAGAAAAATGTTGTTTTCAGATAGATGGACGTAAGTATGACTGTTGTGGATGAATATGTGTGGAAGGCAGACAGTAAAATACCTGCTATATTTTTGAATGTGTAAAATGCAAATTGCCCATAAAACAGAAGTCAAACCCTCTTCCCTCTGTTTTTCACTTTACAATTCTGGAGCTGTTTCATGTACACACAGAAAATGCAAGGGTAGGATTACAGGTGTGCAGGTCATCTGTGGGCTTCCTGTCAAGAGTTCTTTTAAAAGAATTGAAAATTCCTCAACATTTTTGGGTGAAGAAAGATAAAAAGTCTCTTATGGAGCTAGTGGCCATAGTAGTGGACTTTGAAATGGATGTATTGAGTTAAGAGAAGTTGCTGGAGTTACAACAAAAATCCCTATTTGATAATGTGAGGTGATGCTCGCATGTAACGCAGCCATGAGATTGGACTATGCTGTTTACAAGAATATGTAAAATCTGCTAAGTAGCTATAATACCTATAAGATTGTGGAATTTTATTAGGTTTTAAATTCTTATGCTTTACAAGGTTTCAGTTTATGTCTCATGTAATATTACACTGAAGAATACATCCAGGGAATAAGGGAATATTTGGGGAGGGAGGGAAAGGATGAATGTGTAACAGTAAATACTTCGTGACAGTAAACTGCTAAATGATGTTGGGATAGGACTAACCAGTTAAATCAACTGATCTTTATTGAAATGCTGTTAGGCACTCTGAAACAGTCCAGGGCTGGATCAGATATGTAATGAGACTCAGGCATCCAGGTGAGGAGCTGAACCAGTTCCTCCAAACAAGACTTTTTCCTTGAAACTGTTACATTTTCAGTATTTGTCCATTTCCTTTTGGGGCAGTGACAGTTTTGCATAGACGGGAAGGACAGAAATTATATTTCTACATTTCAGACTTGGTTGTGGTTTTTGCTGTTGATTTATTAAGCAATCTGTATTCATGCAGAAGCGAATCTTCTGAGAAAGCAAATCAAGTTCTCACAAGAAACTCATGATTGAATTATAACATTATCTTCAATTAAAGGAGTATTTATTTTCTGTCTCTTAGGATTAGCACAGCACAGCTATGCTAATGTCAGGCAAAAATGTGCTGATTGTTGACCTTGTGTTGGCCTGTGTTCAAAACACAGGCATTTGTTTATGTTCAGGATGCTGATCTTATTTGCAAGTTATTTTGGGGCACTGGCAAGTTTTGCCTTCACTATCTCAGAAAACATCAGTGTGTTTTAGTTTTACAGAGAAGTGCTTTACCACATTCTTTGTTATTCTGTTAAAAACTGAAAAAAAGAGGAAAAAATAGACTATTTGACTCTAATCGGTCATTTGAGACAAGTACAAAAATTTTTCAGCTAATGCAACAGATATCCTTCTCAAGTATCAAGGTACTGTCAGTATCCTAAGCAGTTATTTCTCCACTTCACTAATCTTTATAATTGGCTTGTCTTTTACTGCCATTAATTAAGTGATGTAGTAGCCCATTAATAATTATAAAAGAGTGACACACCTCAGCATTTTCACCTTTCAATAATAGATGTCAGGCTTCTGTTTTGGTTTGATTTTGGTTTGTTGGTTTTTTTAATAAATTTAAAATAAAAAAGTAGGCCAAAAAAAGCACACTGTTTTAAATGTTTGTATTTATTTTGGTGTCTTATAGCACCCTTACCCTTCAGAAGAGCAGAAAAAGCAGTTGGCACAAGACACAGGGCTCACTATACTTCAAGTGAACAATTGGTAAGTAATTTTCCTTAGTGTTTCTATATGGCCACTGGCACCTTCTGGCTATTCTTTTGTGGTTTTGGGGACACATCTTGCCCTTGTTGTTCCCCTCCCCAACAGTTTCTTGATACAAAAGTGACATAACCAAGTGAGTGGTTTCAGGTGTAGAAAGTATGAGGTTTGCTACTGTATTTTATTTTCCCATCATTTAGGCAGATCTCAGTGTATTCACATTTGATTCCAGTCCTCTTTCTGGCTAAGGATATCTGTTCTTCAGTTGGAAGGTACATCCATTTGCAGAACATTGGTCTTGGAAGGGGTTCAGATGTTGGGGGCAAGAAAGGGACAATTGGTCCCACTTCTGCTGAGAGTATTTCTATTTGGGGCTGCTGTCATGCTATTTATAGTGTTGTTAGAGGGGCTTTTCTTTTTGACTGACATCCATGTATCTCTCTACCAGTTTGTTTTCAAAATCCAGTTTGTGAATAAGCTTTGAGGACAGTCTGGTTCTTTGATACTGAAGTACAGTGTGGAGCAATTTTATTTATTTGCTCCAGCTAAGGGTTGGTGGAGCCCCTGCTCTGTTAAGTAGTGATTTGTTTAAAGGAAGTCAGGATCCATGCTGTTTCTGCAGTGGATTTTGGGTTGCTAACTGTTTGAGGTGTGCTGAAGGCAACCAGTGAAAATGACTTGTGATTTAAGTGTCATACAGCAGCAAACCTCTTTAAAAAAAGTTTGATTTATTACCCTTTGATATTGCATCAAAATGTGGGTTCCTCCCACTATCCCAGAACAAGTGTCATACTTGAAGTGTATTGCAATCTAATACCTTGTAAAACTAAGTGTATCTAATTAATTGTCCTAATATTTTTAGATTAGTGTTTATGATGGGAAACCTTATCCTCTTTGAAGTAATACCCAGAAAATGGCCAAGGCAAACAGCAAGCCTGCTGGGGAGAAGGGAGGGAGGAATGCCAGTTTGCAGACAAAAGTTGGTGGTTTTTTTTCTTGTTCAATAAGTGTCAGAGATTAATATTACTGAAGCTCTGATTACATGGCCTAATCCATTTTAGTGAATGAATTTGGTCTTGATGTCCATTGCACCTACATTAACAAACCCTCCTCTCTTAGAGAGTGTAGGAGCCTATGGGAGAGATTTCAGATATATTAAACCCCATTACAGAAAATGTAATTTCTGTCAATATAATCCCATGTATTCTTCAATTTAGTACTTCAGAGATAACAAGCTACTTACAATATATTTGCCTTTGGAGGATTAATTTACAAAGTGCACTATCTGGGAGACGCAGGCAGGCTCACATAAGCATAGCTTGTAAGGGTTATCAATTTCTGTGACCCCCACAGCAGCCCTGGGAGATCAATTTTTTGAAGCCCTTTAAGATGCTGAATAAAGGAAAATACCGAATACTTACTGTATATGAAGTATGCTTCCAACATACTTACTTTAAAATGGAGAAATAAAAGGTACAATACATAACATTTACATGTTATAAGGTAGCCTAACCCACAGTATTTTGGCTCAGCCAGAAAAAATTAGTGTTTCCTTCAACTTTACATCCTCCAGGTGTTACCCTAATTTGAATGGCTGTCCTTCAGTTTGACAATGGTTGCTTTGGACCACTGAGAAGCTGTGATACTCATCAGGGTCTTGTTTAAGGGCGGGGTGAGGAATGGATGTGTTGCTTCTGTGGGTTCTGGGAGTGCAGGGTTCAACATGGACAAATATGTCAGTTTGGGATGGTCTGCCAAAAGAAATTTTTCAAGATGATGAACGTAGGATGGATTCAACTAAAGCTGGTGGAATTGCTCCAGAGTGACCTTCAGTGGGTTTTCTTTCAGATTTCTTTCCAGGATGTTTTTCAGTACCCATCTCTCCTTGAATATGAGGAGTTTTTACTTTGGCTTTGTGTCAGGTGTGTTCTTATAAATTCCTTGTGTGCAAGGGAAAAAAAGAAAAAAGGAGGTCAAAATGTAATGTACATTATAACTGAAGTCTTGTGGATGTAGGGCAGACTTCCTCTGCTTGAGCTGGTTCAGTAATTCTGCTGTGGTGTTACAATTGTATAAATTATTGAGACAATTCCCCTTCTCTCCCCTGAGGCACAAGGATTTAACACTATAGAGGCAGTGGGGCTTTCTTAAATCACAGGTGGTGGGCAGAGATGCCAAAATATGGCAATTCAGCCCCTGCTTTTTGTAATGGATGCCAAGGAACAAGGAGACTGTGAAGCTGTTGCTGAGTGTGCAGGTTGTGTGGGGAATACCCAGTCACAGGGTGACCAGTGAGCTTCTCATCCCCTCCCAAATCCTGGGGGCTATGGAGCAACCTTCTCAAACATTTTGCTGGATCCCTTTTCTTCTTAGGCAATGTGCAGAAGAAACTCTTCCTACCTAAATGTTTTGCTGCAGGGAAGAGCTAACATATAATTTCTGGTTAGTTTTGCCTTTCTTAAGCAGGCTCATAAGTCATTCAGCCACAACTCAAAAAAATTTGCGTTTCTCCTTAGATTCTTCCAAACTTGTTAACACACATGTACATTTTTGTATTAATGATGAGTCATTGTAAATCACTGTTGCAGAGATTAAATAAAATGCTGAAGGGCAGGCTGGGTGCAGATCAGTCATAAATTATTGGCAGCAACACAGCATGTGGGAATACATGAAATGTGCATGAAAAACATAAACTCATGTCTGGTAGCATGGTCGTTAGCCCAGACTGGGAGTGCTGGATTTTCTGGCTGGAATTAGAAGTTTGCCACAGACCAGTCAGTGAAGAGAGCATTTGTTTTCTGCAGATTGAGAGCATTTCAACAGATTTTTTTGTCATATTTTGAATGCCTTTTCAGTGTGTGCTGGTTGCATGCTTCAGTTCTCTGCCGTAACGAAGAAAATGTTGATTTTCACATATGGACTGGCCTGGTGTGGGGGCTCCCCAGGCTGATGCACATGACCCCTGTTGATGGTGGAGGAGTCACAGGAATGGGGTGATGATGTGAGATGTGCCAGAAAATATATCCATGAAAGGGCACATGTCTTTAAAAATACCACTGTCCCTTTGCCATGACCCTTTTCATTGGTTTGTTTTATTTTTAAAGTAATGAAATAACTCACACAGAGTATTTTTCCCTTAATTTTGCATGTGAATCACCAGCATTGGCTTCTGGGACCATCTTTTTGCCACAGTCAGATGTTTCTGTTGTGGGGAGAGGAAGCCCTTACCCTGTTGCAAAATAAAAATAAATCTGTGAAAGGTAGGAAGACAGCAGAGTTCAAATGTCATTAGTCTAAATGAACCATTCCAATCTCTGATGTGACAGTTGTTTAACCCCACAGCAGTTTAGGGTTCCAAGCACAGTAATATGAACAAGAAGGGGCACTTGTATGATGCCTATATGGACATGCTGGAGACCTGAACAGGTACAGGTTAATAAGGTGCTTTTTCCAGGTGATAAAAGCAATGAATTGAAATATCCAAGTGTGATCCAATCACTTCTTACCTCAGCTGAGAGGCAGTCAGTCTATATTGAACAATCTATACGGTTTTCTTGTTTACTACTTCCCAGCTGAATCCCTTCCCATTAAGAGCTAATGGTAAATAATTACTGGCAGTAGTCTATGAAGAAGAGAGAGCAATTCTAATCAAGGGCTGCATGAGGTGTCAGATGCTTGTTTATATTTTGGAAAAGTCTTGGAGCACACAGATAGATGTTTGTATACTTGTAGAATAATGTGCCTGTATAACCTCCCTATATGTGCATGTCTGTACGTGACTGTCTCTCTAAATAGTGTTGCATCCAACTGCATTAAAATGATTCAAAAAAAAATAAAAATGAAGAACTCAAATCCTTAAAGCTCCAGCCTTTATTAGGTGTTTCCATTCTGCTTTTTCCAAATACCCTTGTGCTATCTAGGGCACAGCCCAGACAATGCTGGAGCAGCTAGTCAATATTTTATCTTGCCCTCATTCTTCCGTGCTTCGTTTGTTGAGCTGTATTCAAACTGTGCTTGAAGATGGAATTAATAATTACTGCTGGGCTTTCCTATGGCACTTACTGCTGTAATACCCAAGTCCTTCCCTGACCTCCACAGGCTTATATATGCATACAAGGTTGTGGGTCTGCATGGTATTTTTACAGTTACCCTGCAAAGAGAAAGAAAAGTCTTGTCCTGGTTGCAGGGGAAAAGGTGAGACTCATAGAAGTCCAGGTCCAGAACAGCCATAAGTTTTGGGTTGGTCTGGTACTGTGTGGTGACTCTGAATTACAGCAATTTATGCACATTTAGGGTCCAACGATCATTGAAACTTCTTGTTTCATGGAAACTCCAAGTTTTGAGTGCATTGGTGTCTTACATTTCCATTGCCCTCTGTTGGGTATGGAGGAGAGCAGTGAGAAATCAGTAACTTATGGTGAAAGTTTTGGGTTCAGTGATTTGCTCAGTGGCTCTTAATCAGTCCAAGGAAGAAGCAGAGCTGAATCCTCTTCTCCAGTGCAGCATTTGACTGTATGAACCAGAACTGGCTTGCTTTTCTTCCTGCCTTAGTCATTCAACTTTGTCAAAGTTTATTACCTGTAGAAATAGATTTTTTCATTTTATAATGCCCTGGCCTGTTCTTAAAACAGACATGATTGTTATTGGGATGCTTGAGGCATTGAGCCCTATCAGAAATGGTAGCATGAGCTGGTGACTGAACTGTAATGAAGTACATTAAAGACTAGGGTGCAAGTAAATCTAATAATATGGTGTCCTAACTTTTGAGTTCTTAATTTTATGTTCTTGGCTTCTTTAAATGTCAGTTTTGTATATAATTTCCTAGGCTTGCAAAAACCTCAAAATAAACCCCAACTAAACATACTGGAAAAAATTATCAGATAATATAATCAAAAAATTTCTCTAATATTATTCTTGGAGTCAGATGAAGTGGATTTTTCTGAAACCTTTTAAGAAAGACATTTCAAAAAGGCTCCAAGACCAGCCCAAAGATGAGTGTGGAAAATCAGAGATGGACTTGGGATAGGAAGACCTGACCACTTACTGCACACCCATTAGCACAGCCAACTCAGAGCATAGACACATAGAAATAATTTATTACTCTTTTAGTCCCCTCACAACTCTCCTCCAGCAGGAAATTTCCTTCTGCCTCCATTTCTTTGCTCGTTGGTAAGACTAGTGGTGGAGCTTTGCTGCAGTAGTTGCATGGGGCAGGGGAGGAAGCTCTTTGCCATGGGACAGGCAGACAGGGTGGCCTGGTGGGGACAGGAGGATTCTGCACTTCTCACAGGGAAGTGCTCCTCAGAACCCAGCAATGAATGGGGAGCACCACTGGGAAGGGTGTCCTTTCCATCTGCTCGTCCTAGCTTGCAGATGGTGGGGTTACAGATGGAACAGATGGGGGGAATGCAGATTGGGAGATGCAGATGGAGGGGTGCAGATGGGACCAGATGCAGATGGGGCAGATGCAGAAAGCCCCTGCCTGCCCCTCCACAAAGGGGCAGGGAAAAGAGGAATGGCTGCAAGAAACAGTCCCAGGCCCCTCTTTTCCCTCTGTGGTTCTTTTATCGTAGCATGCTAGGGGGTTGGTGCATCTGAAGCACACCCAAACACCCCCAAATCCCGCTGATGATGTTGCCTGGTGTTTGCCATGTGTTTAGCCCCATTCCAGACACCTGGAGGGGGGTGGAACAGCTCCTTCCTGGGGCTGGGCATTTAGTGTAGACATCACCTTTGCTCAGTTCCTTCACTGAGGGTGATATTTGCCCTGAGCAAAAGGCCAGCACATGACCAGCGCACTACTTTAGTCCCACTTAAGCACTATTTTTAGGGTGTAAGTGGGGGAGGAGGCCAGCAGGGAGGGAGCATAGCAAAAGCAGGTGCTGGTCCTATATGCAGGGTTGCATTTTCACCCCTGTTGCCTACCAAATTGTAGACTGCAATAAATAGGGAAGGTACTTGGTTTGCCGAGCACATCGCGCGTGGGGATTTTTAGTCCTTGGAGAATAAAATATCTGCTTATTTTCAGATGTATCTATTACTGCTTTTGTTGCAGTAAACAGATTAAATGAGAAAAGGTCAAGATGCAATTTGAATCTATGTAAGAACATAACAAATACTTTTCTCAGTAATCAGATATAGTAAATGCAAGTACTTATTTACTTGTAAATGTTAAAACGTTCACAAATTATCCTCTCAACTTCAGCAATACGAACTTAACCATCAGATTTTGGAGAAAATTTCCTTTTCTCCTCTATGTGATTCTAGAATATGTATAGTTGTTGTTTAAACACTGTTTTGTTAATGGGAATACATGCAAAAGCAGGAAAAAAATAGGAATGAGAAAGAATATATGTTTTGGGTTTGACAAATAAATATTGTTTGATATTCCAGATAATAAGCCAGTAGGTGTTTGCTGTATGAAAATCATTCCCCTCCAAGAAAACCCCCTCAAAACACCAAGAACGCTATTTTTAAAAGTATCTTGCTGGGTGAATTGTTACATTGTTTGAGCAGTTCAGAGTGCATGCGGTAAATTAGCTGTTCTAAATGTACCATGTGCTGGGTTTTTCAAGCAGATTTTTGCATTTATGTTTTCACTAAGTCTTAGCTAATTGTTATGCCTTTCACCTTGAATACCAATTGTAATAATAATATTACATCTGTAGTCTATTTCTCTGTTCTTAAATTACAGCAATCAGGAATACTCACTAGGTAAAATCCTGTATAGTTACTCATAAGAAAATATTGAAATCAGATGAAAAAATAATGTTTAGCTTGCATATTGCCTTAGACAGCCCTGGAGAGCTGCCAGGCAGTCAAAGTATTATTAGAAAAGCTGAGCAAATAGCTTACAGGGGGAAGAACCGTGAATGTGGAGCCATCAGGTACTGTTGGATCACTGGATTTTAGGCTGGAATTTCCTTTTTTAGTTCAGTAAAGCCATTTAAAAGTACAGCACAGTGGTTCAAATATGTGGGGTTTAGGTTTGGTGAGTCAATTTAAGGAGCAGTGGTGCAGTTTTGCCATGGATGTTTTTCCAAAGGGGTCAGGTGCTCAGGGGAGGGCGAGTAAAGTGTTTTCTTGGGGAAATGCTCCCCTTGGTCTCCAGGACTTCAGGTGGATGAGAAGATGGAGACCTAACAGACCCTGGGTTTCTTGTTCAGTACAAACTTGTCAGTCTCCACATCCCCCAAACTGTCCCAAAACAAGGGTCATCCCATTCAGGAGCACCAAGGAATGTTTCTAACCCTTGCTCTGGCAGCCCCTGGATTCAGACTGGGAAAAACCAGCAAAGGAAACATCATTTACTTCAAAAGTAAATGTGAAATCATTTTGCCCAAGCTGACAAACTAATTAGTGACACCCTGAGCACTGAGCAAAAAAAAACCCCAAAACCTGGTATTACTTCAGTCACAGATTCTTTTTTGAGAGGAAGTTAGGTTAGTTCCCACTGCAGAGCATCAGACACTGCAAACAGAGTTTACCTGCCAATAGTCCTGACTAGCAAAAGGTTGATATGCAGCCAAGAAAAAACCTCTTTTCCTTCTTCTGAGGTGGCCTTGTACCCAACAAACTTTTTTTTAGTTGATGCAATAATGTTCTGTAACAACAAATGTGATGTCAAGTGCCAGGGAAATAAGATGAGATAGCACCATACAAATATTTGCCACTTGCTCTTTTTTCCTCTCCTGCTCTATCTTTGCTCTGAAGGATCAGTGTAGGGATCAGGATGCTTTGCTTGCTTCTTATTTAAAAATATTGAGATTCGGGAGTGCACCACCTCAAAATAAGAGTTGTACTTTAAAAATTACCCATTAAGGACACGTGTCATGGAACTGCTGCATTGGAAGCAGGGGGAGAATTTTGCACTGTCTCTGTAAGTACAGTTCTCAGGTCTTGGTTTCTTTTTAGTGCAAGAGATATCCTTGATACATATTAAATAAAACACATGCCCTCAATATATGAAAAAAAAAAAAAAAAAAAAAGACAGAAGGGGAGAGTAATGGCTTGTCATTGCTTTGCAAGTCAAGCTTTGGTCTATTTTTGTCATAGCTATCTGAAGTGTGTTTACATATAGTTTGCCTTTCTGGTATTTTGTGCTTGCACAGACCTGATCTCCACCTATTTTGTGTCAACAGTTGCTGAGATTGGTGTAGAGTGATTAACTGTCAGAACTGAAACACCAGCACGTGGAGGGAGGAGGGTGCCCTCAGAGACCCTCTCTCACACTTAAATCAGACTCTTGCTCCAGGCTGCACCTGTGTGAAACAAACTGCCTGGTTCAAAACTCAGCCTGAAATAGTAAATATGGGGCAAATGTTGCCTTTTTTCTTGGTTAAATCAATTTTCTCTTCTCAGAAACGAGACACAGCCAGAGGGGCTGGGTGAGGACGTGTTTTTGAGGGCGTGTGTTTTGCCCTGCCTACTCTGGGATGATTTTGATGTAAGTGATGCATGGCTGGATACACCAGCCTTAGCACCAACCAGGATTCTGTCTTTTCTTTGACTTTTCAAAAATAAAATAAATGGCAGCAGATGCTGAATAAAGATTGCTTCCACAGTTGTTCAATGAAATCTAGGTCGTGTAACAGTTTCATGGGTTATTTTTTCTCCCTTGCCCAGGCACTGTAGTCCTTGTGTCTTTTTTGGCTAAGGATAAAGCTTGATGCCAATAGCTGCTTTTGAATTCAGATTTATTCCAGAGATATATTCAGAGATGTCTTTCTTCCCACCTGGGTTATAAAGGTGATTTGTACCATCTGGGGGCTGATCCCTAAGCATTCCCTGTCCTCTGGTCTCACAAATTCTTTTAATCTTTGACATTCCTCTGACTTGCCTGTGTGTGTGTTTTGTCGGCATTGTTTTCCAAGGGTGTCTTTTCTTCTGTCCTAAATATAATGCTGTCAGTAGTAGGATTATAAGCAAAATGAATCACTTTACTTAATGGGAAATTATGTTTAGATAAAGTAGATTACAAAGTGGGCTATTAGTAGTGGTTAGAAAACAATGTTTTGAAGTGGAATGTCTTGGGGCATGGGGAGTTTGTTCAGAAGTGTGGGGTTGTTTTTCAGGTTGGCTGTGACTAAGAGTTGTATCTTTTGTGGTTTCTGGGGAGAGAAAAAAGGAAAAAAGAATTCAAACCAGTTTTTCAGGTGCCCACATCACACAGAATACATCAATGTGCCTGTATTTGTTGTCTTGATTGTGGTGGGGAAGACACAACCACAGGAATAAAGCTTCCCTCAACACCCCAAACCAGTGTCTTGGGGTATAGACCAGAATGATGCCAAAGCAAATTTCGTGTGCAAAACTCAGGTCCCATACAGGACTTCAGTATATTTTCTCTTTGGGGGTCCTGAGAGTGTTTTCTCCCAAAGACATTTGTCAAGAGTTTTGGTTTGGCCACTCTGGGCTTGCTTCTCCATTTCCTGCAAGCTGCAGGAGCTGGTGTGGGGTGACTGGGTGTGGAGTTACTCCATACTCCTTCATTGCCTTTTGGGGATGAGGAGGATGAAGGGATTCATCCCAGAGCACAGTCAGGTCCTTTCTCACACCCTTTGGTGAGCGGGAACATATTTAAACCAGCAGCCAGGTGTGGGAGCAGCCTCTCTTCTTTTGCTTGGGCCCGAGGACAAGGCACAGCTTCCAACTCCCGTGCTGTGTGTGGGGTGGGGAGGGAGGGGACAGAGAAAAAGCTGTTTGGACAAGGCTCACAATCTGATGTATTGAAAAACCTTGGACCTCAAGGAGGACCTCCTGTGTTTAGAACGCTTGAATGGCATGAAAAAGCTCAGAGATCATGCAAGCACTTCTCACAAGCTCTACATCCCCCTAAAAAAGAGGTTATGCTGAGTAGGTAGAGGACATTAAATTGCTGAAATAGGGAGGAATGTTTTCAAATTAATAGCCAATATTTTATGATCAGCTCTCACCCATTCCCACCTTAATCCCTGCCACCAAATGGGGCTTGGTTTGTGATCTGCTGAAGAAAAGCTGCTGGGTTGCACTGCTGGCGTGCACCAGATCAGCACCCAAGTGCCAGAGTCCAGAGAAGCTCTCCTGAAGCATCAGATGGGAAGTTGACATTCAGACCCTTCTCAGAGCTGTGCAAACACACCAAGCTGAGAGACATGCATCTCAGCCTGGGCTGCTCCCAGAGCTCTCAGGGAGCCTGCACACCCTCTGTTACAAGTGTTTTTGTAGGAGGCAAGATTTTGTCTGCCAGAGTGTTGTGTACCCACACACAGTGCTTTGTGGGGGCCAGCGCTGTCCCAGGCAGGAGTAAGAGCAGCCTTAGTGCTGCTCTACTACATGAATCCTTGCCATATTCCTTAAAGGCTAATTGTGGCACATGGAGATCAGCAGAGTACAGCTGCGCTGGGATTTAGGAGCAGGGAAGAGACGGGAGGTCAGCTCCGCTGGCGCTTTGCCATGTAAAGATTTCCCCTTACATCATCTGGCTGCTGAGGGCGAGTTTACATCTGCTTTGCACCCCGAGGGAATTGTGGTGTCAGGGAATGAGGTTGCTGAGAGTTCTCCCCAGTGCAGCCAAGACCTGCAATGCTGCTCTGACTCCCTGGCATCATCAGGAAGACGCCTGGATACTGGATCTGGATTTTCACTGGAAATGTTCCGTGTTGGCTAAGCTTTTTTGAGGGGAATATATGGCTGGGAGGGGAGAAGGAGGAGGAGAAGAAGGAGAGCATGCCATAAAGATTGACAGCATCTCACCTGTGATGTAGAAGAGCACAGGAGGTGGGCAGAGCAGGGAGGCATATCTCCAGGGTGCCCTTCCCCAGGCACAATGGCTCTTCACTCCTCCCCAGCAAGTCCCTTCCATAATTTTCATTCAGAACTAGCCAAATAAATAGAAATAGGCCTTAGCTCCATCCTGCTGGAGAACAGGCAACATTTTGCAAGACTTGAATTGTTTGCTGCCCAGCTTTCTTCTAGAAATACTCCACAAGCCACAACCATGAGCCCTGCAGAGAGATGGAGCTAAGAGAGTTTGGGGCCAAGGGAGAAGCAGGGCCAGGAGCTGGAGGGTCCCAGCTCAACAGAAAGCCACCAACCATCCCTTCTGTGTCCAGAGGACAGGCCACCACCAGGCTCACTGCTACCCCAAGGCACTCACCATGTCTGCATGCCATGGGACTGGTACTGATAGGACAAGGGGGGGTGGCTTTAAATTGACAGAGGGTAGGGTTAGATTAGATATTAGGAAGAAATTCTTCCCTGAGAGGGTGGTGAGGCACTCTAACAGTTGCCAAGTTCCCAACCTTAAGGGCTGGGGAGAAGGGGAGGTGGCCAAAGGTAGAGCTGGTGCGTGCTGGGCCAGCCAAAATGTAGGGCACAGCCAGCTCTCTTACGAGGAGCACATACCTGAGCTCATCTCTGCTTTCTATTTTTGCCCTCGATATGCTCACTGCATTAGCAGACTTGGCTTGGGGAGAGATTCGATAGCACTCTCCTGCTTGAGAGCAACTTTTCTGAATGCACAACATGAATCCATTGGTGGGGTCACATAGTAATGCTTGAAGTCAGAAGCTATTTTTAAAACTAAATTGCAGAGCCACACATGGCTTTCATTAGTGCTTTACATCAAATTTGTCAGCTAATTAGTGGTTTTTCATCACTAGTTTTTGCAGAGTATTTTATTTAATTCACTCTCCAATATTGTCTTGCAACGCCCCTCAGCCCTACATACAGTCCCTGGCACTGGTGCTGTGCCAGCAGAGGAGGGAGGAAGAGGAGAGCTTGCAGGAGACCTTTCCGATGCTCCTGATGGATGGGCTCTCTCCAATACACTTGGAGTGTATTCCAATATTACGTGTCTGGAGTGGGCGGTGAGCAGCCCTTGTACTCTCTTCCCTCCCTACCTCCATTTAGTGTTGTAAATGATGTATTGCAGTCCTGAACTGTCTTTGGTTCAGAGGAGGAGGAGGAGAAACCAAGAAAAGTTGCCAAACATGATTTCATAAGGTTTGACTTTAAATTGAACAAAGTTTCTTGAGTGTCTTGGATTTTTTTTTTTCTTTACAAATAAAGGGAGTACAGAGAGCATGGATTGCTAATGACTGGTAGTTACGGGTCATTAAGCTCACTAACTGACTTCAGGATCAGAAGTTTCTAATAACAGCAGTAAGCACTCTTTTAACATTTATTTCTCATTTTAGGGATGGGGAGATGTGATTACTATTCGTAAGTCTGCAGTTATTTTTTCTGTTCATAATTACAGAGGCAGCTTGCTATTTTCAAGGCTGTTTTTAAAACATTTGAAAGTATTCAGTGAAATAATTTCTGTGTTGGTATGGGTTTTTTTCTTTTCTTTAACTGACTCTTTTAAAAACCTCTGGAAAACAAACAGGGAAAAAAATGAAAATATGTTAAAATAAGGAATAAAGCAGTTACTCAAGTGTAATAATCATGGTTTATAGCACACTTTCCATTTAAATTGGTTTTATTAGAGATAAACCTGTTAAGCGTTGAGGAATTAAGTGCTGAATAGAGAATGTTGTTTTGCTGCTGTACAAATGAAGGATCCCACTATGCAGAAAAGAGTGCAACTAGTTTTACCAGTGAATTATTTGCCAGTTTGAAGTGCTGCGTTTACTTTGGCATCTGTTATAAAAATGATGATTTGTTTGTTGTCAAGAGGGATACTGTTTTGCTTCTGAGGGACATGAGAAGTTTTAGCACTGGGGTTTGTAGGTAGTGTGGGCTTTCTCATTCTTCTTACGCCTGGTTTGCTAGAAGGAGCTCAAGGAGAAAATGAGGCAGAGAGATTTTCGGGAATTCCTTGGCTCTGCTAGTGAAACACAGGCTTCTGGCATGCAGTGCTTTGGGACAATATTGAGAGGGAGCAGCCTGTGGCTCCAAGTAGCAGAAGTCAGTAATGGTGTGAAACTCCCCTCATTTCAGAGGGCTGGGGGCAGAGAAAAAAATTCAATAGACCGCGAAGTCTCAGCATCTCCTTTCAGACAGCTGTTCCTGGAAAATTTCATTCAAAGACTGCAAATTGGAAGTCCCCACAAACTCTCTGTCGATTTTTGAGCAAAGGTGACTTTGGAAATTCGTGACAGCAGAGGAAGGTCTTGTTTTATTCACTCAACAGAAGTGAAATACAAGGGGAAGGGAGAAAGAACAGATCTGTGTGGAAAATGTCACTTGGGCTGTAACCTGAGCCTTAGCGAGCTCTGCCTTTCGGAGGGTTTGGTGACCCTCTGAAAATCCTTGCTCTCTGGCTGCTATTATTGTAGCCAATTTCCAACTAAAATAAGTCTTTTGTCATCACCAGCCATGCAGCCTCTTGCTGAGAAGAAACAAAACTTGTGCGTGGCAGTGAGGGCAGCCAAGCTGAAGGTCAGAGTGCAGGGGCAGATTGCTGCATCCCCAGAGCTGGGGCTGCAGCTCACCCGTGGGACCAGGGATGCACCAACCAGGGGAGTCTGCCCATGACCTCTGCAGACAGACCCCAGGCCAGAAGCCTAAGAGAAAACATCCTAGTAAAATGCAAATGGGAGAAAAGAGGGTTTCCTCCTCCTCCTTAGGGTTATGCAGGTGGAATTGCTGGGTTTTTCTTGGTTTTTGGGACATGGCAGAAAGTGCAATCCCATGTGTCTGAAAAGAACAAGGAAAATTTAACTTGGATAAATTAGGAAATACTTCAAACTAATGTGTTTGCCTAGTTGTTCAAATGTTTTCTCCATACCAGATCCTTCCCCTTACTAAACAAAAATAAAACCGACAACAACAAAAAATCCCCCCAAAAAACCCAAAGAAAAGCAAAAAAAAAACCAAACAAGAAACCAAAACAAGCAATCAACAAAAATAAATAAATAAAAAGAGGCAGCCCAAGGCATCACTTTGCTGAGTGCATCTTGTACACTAAGGGATATTATGTTGTTTTGCCAGTATTGATCCAACTCTTTTGAGGCAAAAAACTCAAACCAAAAAAACCCCTTCCTCATCAGAGCAAAGATACCACAACACTGGTGTGGGGAAAAATACTTCATGCAAGCCTTTGTGCTCAGTTGGGTCTTTACTCACATGAGTAAGGCTGTCTTGAGTTTTATGCTAAATTGTATTTTGATAATACTCCATTTCAGTAGTAGTTAGTATGCAGATACCTTTTTAATGTCCTGATTTCTCTGAATTTTTAGAAATTAGAGTGGTTTAGAGTTTCTCTTAAGATAGGTGAATATGAGCATTTGGGAAAAGGGGAAGGGAGATTATTCCTGTTAGCTTTTCTGTTCCGTCGTTTTTGTTGATGTTCAAATCAGCCTGGTACTTTGGTTTGGAAATTGAAAGAGTGATCAAAAGATCCTAGCCCTTCTCTCAAAGAAGAAAACTGAGAGTATGAAGAAATTAACCACATTCCCATATATTTCTGCAGCAACAGCTAATTTGCAGCTTTGCTTGCAAAGAGTTCTCAAATGTGATTTATAAACATCACAGCCTGCATTGTGCTCTCTCAAGGCAAGCTACGTTAATTGTTTTAATCTGATAGGTTTTTACAAATTCCAGGTTTGGGATGCAGGAAGAAACTTGAAAGTGAATACTTTCTTCTTTTTTTTTTTTTCTTTTATTTTTTTTTTAAATGCGTAGTGATTTGGAGTCTACTATAATGCAAAGTAAAGCGTTGTGTTACAAAGGCAGGGAGGATGGGACAGAAGGTTAAAGGGCATCCTGGAAACAAACAGCTGGACCAGTTTATTTAAACAGATACAAGGATGGGGAGCTGACCTCCGTTTGACTTCTAGTGGGAGGAGCGAGAATGTCATTTTATTACTTTGCCCAGAAGGAAAATGTTCTTGTGTCTGAATTCCCCCCAAAGACATCCAAACACTGAGCTGTTTGGAAGAATTGCTACTTGTAGAAAATACTTACACGGATGCGTAGGAAGAAGATAACTGCTAAGTACCTGTGTGTAAAATGTTCCTAAAACAGATATCCCAAACCATAGTGTGGGGCAAACAGGTGAGATTATTTTTTACCATAGGCACATCTAGTTTACCAATAATATAGTTTATTCTAGTATATTAGTATATTATTCTATATTTCGTACAGTTTATTGTTTTGAGGCACTCCCCCTTCATCTTAAAAGTGCTTGTGGTTTGGAGGAGAAGGAAGAAAAAGTTTTGAAGCTGAGGTTGTACATGCCTAATGTTGCTCAGCATTTGTTTGGGGTAAAAGTTATTTCAGTGACCAGTCACTCTCACAGCGACCCATCTCTTTCTACTACACTACCAGGTCCTAGCAGTGGGGCAGGACAGGATGGAATAAACACAGCCAGAGCCTTTCCAGACTCACAGAAAGAAATGGCTGAGGCACTAGGGTTTTGTGGTGTTGTTTTACTTCAAGAGTTACTGTGAAAATTGCTTTCTGCAAATGCAGATTACAGATATTAAACAATTTTCTAATTGGTCATGGAGCTGAGGCAGTTAATGGGGGGAAAAAAGCAGGTTTTTTTTAATTGCTTATTTCACATGATGTTTGTGCTACACCTGTGCTTATAATGAGAAAGGAGAATTAGTCTAACCTTCTGCTCACATGATTCTAATTTTCATGGTTTGTACAAGATAATGATAAACTGATTTGCAACACTGTTTGCTGGAGTCGAGAGGGGTTGTTTATTGGAAATGTGTAGAAAAATTGATCCAATACTGTTGCTGACAAAACATAACCTAGTTCAGGTGTAAGGTTTCCAGACTGGCACCCGGGTTTGGTGCCTTTCAGCCTGTTTCCTCAAGACAGATTTGATAAAGACTCAACATCTTGATTAATTTTTGCAGGAGTTTGGGTAATGGGCGTCAGTGGGAAATGGGACATAGGAGTGAGTCTGAAGTCACTGTGCTGGTCTTTGACGAGGGCAAAAGAAACAGCATGGGGCAGTGGTTTGCTATTCTTCTCCCCTCTGGTGTAGGCAAATGGGTAGCAGAGCTGATTCCCATGGAAAGATCCTGGTGGATTTATCTCTGTGGTAGGAGAGCTCCTGCTAAGCCACCCCAAGCAAAGGCAGTGAAAACAAGCATCAAGTACTTTGTGGACTTTCCTATGCCATTTTATAAATGTGCTGTGGTTTAGCCCACACTCACACTTCTTCCTTTACTAGTAAATGTCATGGCATACATATTTTTATTATTCTTTTTCTCTCTCACAAAGAGCGCAAAGTCTGGTTATGCAGATTTGCCTTGACTTAGTCTCAATGGAGGGTTTTTTCAAAATGAATTTTAAGTGAACTTTCTGCTGAGTGAAACCTCAAGAGATTCTCCAGACGGTCTTCATTCAAACAGGTTCACAGCCTCCTGATTTCAGCACCATGAGGAGACATTGTGATCTTCTCCTTCTATTTTGCTCCAAATTATATTTCCAAATAATCATTGCAGGACTAACTGAGGCAAAGAGCTACAAAAACACAAAGAGTGGGGTTGCAGATAGCTATTTTTAAAAATGACTGTACCTCNATAGCTATTTTTAAAAATGACTTTTCCTCCTTTTTTTTTTTTTTTGTCATTTCCAAAGATCTTCTTTTCATTGTTCAGGGGGGAATTTTCAGTAGTCCAGTAATTACAGTTTAACAAGATGTTTGCTGTAAATGGTCAGGCCTAGCTGGAGAAAACAGGATTATAAATTCAATTACTGTAAAGCTATGACCTCGCCTTGACCCCCTCAGACTTTGCATAAAGAGAGGGAGGGGGGGAAAAAGCCCACCAAGAAATGGCTAGGAGGAATGCATGGCTCTGAAGTCCCCAGCAGTGTGACTTAGTGGTGATAAAAGTCCAGACGTTCCCTCATTTGATGGGGTTCTGCCATCACAGTTCATTATCTTAATAGTGGGCATTAAAAGGGAATTAGGTTTGCAAGAGGTAGGGACAGGTTTTGATAAAGAAAAAAATTGGAAAAATAAGTCAAAGGATGTAAGGCAGAAATGACACTAATGAGGGGGGAGGTAGCAGATGCCCTCACGAGCATCTCTCCGGCTTCACAAGTTTTTGTTTTTTTGGTGCCCCATTCTGTATTGAGAAGAGCGTTGCTGGCATTGTTTCCTGAAAACTCAGCTAATTCCCCCATGAAAAGATGAAATGGAAGTGTCCAACTGTGGTAAAAAGCAGGCAAACATAAATCAGCTTGGAAACCCCAAGGTTGTGCTCTCAAAGGTCATCAGGGTTAGAGGTTTAGCAGTATTTGCATCCCCATGCAGCCTGATGGAGAGCACCACAGTAGGGCAAGAGGGCTTGGGTGGAACACATCCCTTCCCTAACCATTTGCTTTCCTCTTTTTTCTTGCAGGTTTATTAATGCTAGAAGAAGAATAGTTCAGCCCATGATAGACCAGTCCAATCGAGCAGGCAAGTCCCTAATAGTAACTGCATTCAAGTCACACAGGCAAAATCCATCCTCACACCATTCACCAGGAGGTCCAGTACCTGATAAGTAAATGAGAAATGAATGCTGGGAGTGACTGACAATTAAAATATAACTAGCTTTCTGTCATTGTGAATCTAATCATTTTGGAAAAAAAAAAAAAAAAGACATTGAAAATTCAAAAAGGGAAACTAAAATGTTCCATTCCACGACCGGACTTTCTGTACACGATCCCAATTATTCTTGTATTTTTTTAGTAGTTGTTTGGAGTTTTCCTTCCCAGCTCTTTCTGCTCCTGTGACCACTCCCTGGTGCATGGCTTGGTGTGGAATTGCTGTAAACTTTATTACCTGTCAAAAGGGCAAAGGGGTCAGAATCACTTGTGGGACTCAGTAAAGTTCAAAGACATTCAATGAGGTAGAGCTTTATGTGCTTTAATAACCCAAGCCAGCTTACTTCTGAAGCGGGCTTTTAATGTAAAGTGAAAACCTCCAGTTCAGGTAGTTGTACTTGTATAGGGTCCTTTTGTCCCTTGGCTCTTCTTTTGGGATTGCTGAGCATTTGCTGTTTACTTTGGGGGTATTTATTTCTATCTTTTTAAAAGACCTTAAGTTTCCACATGTTGGTTCTATTTGGGGCCTTGGCTCACAGCTTTCTGTGGGTATTTGCCATCAGGGATTATCACAGCCTGTTACTCCCAGTTGGTTTTGTTTTCCGAGTCTCACTGCCAAACTCCCCAAATCCATTGTTGTCCAAGATGCCTTTGGGCCACACTTCCTCTTCAAGTACATTTGATTATTTGTCATTAGACATAAATATCTGGCATGGATGTGTTCAGGTCCTGCCCTTTGAAGGCACAAGGGTGTAATTTAACACACTGAGATTTCAGTGTGACTATTCCAGCCATAAAATCCGGCTCCTATACAGGTTTTTGCATTGACGTCAGCAGCGGCAGCAGCTGGAGCCGGGGCTCCTCATGTCTCAAGATTTCAGTTTGCTAACTTCATTTCCAAACTTGCAGAAGAAAATTAAGCCAACACTAAGTACGCTTGTTAGTCCAGCCACTAAATTCGCACAGTAGATGTTTTCCCCTCTTTTTAGAGCCCTTGGGTGGGGGGGTTGTGTCTTGATGCCGCGAGAAGAGGTGACCTTCTTGGCTGTTGCTAAAAGGAAATGCTCTGCACCTTTCCAGTAAGTCAAGGAACACCCTATAACCCCGACGGGCAGCCGATGGGAGGCTTCGTGATGGACGGCCAGCAGCACATGGGCATCCGAGCGCCAGGTAAGCCCCCGGCACAGCATTGCCCACACAGGGGTGGCCTTGGCCACTCCACCACAGGTAAACACACCTGAGCCCTCTGCCTCTGTCCCAGCTGCCTGCCTTGCCTCACCTGTCTTCTGCCTGCCTTCCACACCTCCGAGGGAAACCGGGCGTCTCCTTGCTCGGGCGGTCCTGGACCCTCTGCCGTGCTGTGTTTTGGAAAGGGGCTTTTGGCACTATCTGTTGACTTTGCTCATTTTCTGGCATCTTCTTGGATTTTTATCTCCCTCTAGGACCTATGAGTGGAATGGGCATGAATATGGGCATGGAGGGGCAGTGGCACTACATGTAACCTTCACCTAGGTAACCAATGGCAAAGCCAGGGGGAAGTAAGTACAAACGAGGTCTTTGTTCTCACTTTGTCCGAGGGATATTTGTCTTCTTGCATTTCCCTATGTTCTCCCTGCCCATAGCCTCATGCTTGTTCCTTCCTTTCCATCCATCCATCCTATGCCTGGGCTCCTTTGGGTTTTCTCTCCCTCTGGTTCAGCTCAAGCTTTCCAAGCTCCCAAAACCCCCCGTGCGCGCGCGCGCCGTACATTGACGCTGCTGTACATCGACGCCGCCATACATTGATGCTATTATCCATCCCCGAGCACATGACAAAACAAGGAGCAGCCAGGGAGGTGGGGGAGCCCGTCGTCTTGGCAACAGACTGATTTGCAAAATGTAAGCGGTCTGCAGCAGCGCAGGGAGAGGAAAGAGCATGTCCCCAAAGTGTCATAAATCTGTCTAACCGCAGTTGATGCATGAGTTACATTTCTCCCGCTAACCTGCAAGACACCAAAAAAGCCAAACAGAGACTTCTCATGGGGTAGGAAAAAAAAAACAAAAAAAAAACCCCAAGCAAAACCCAGCAGCTTCACTTAGTTGCATTTTGGAAAGCAATGGACTAAACTTTGATTTTTTTTTTTTTCAAGTTTATTTCTCTTTGTCTGTCCGTCATAATGGGATTACGTGTGGCAAAGGAAAAAGAGAGAATACAAAATAGAGGTGTGCACAGCAGGCTATGGAGCTTAGCCCAGGCTAATTGACTATATCCAAATTAAGTATGCCATCACTTGCAGTGTGACAAATGGATTTGACTTATTCAGTATACAAAAATAGAGATCATTAATGCAATCTTCAGTGGCAGGCCTCGCAAAGAAAGCCTAGAAAAACTGTCCCAGTTTTTTTTTTTTCCCCTCTTGTCTTTTTCTAGGGGTAAATACATTATACAAATTTTTGGGTTTTGTGTTTTGCTTTTTAAACAGTAAAGTGGTTCGAAACACCAAGACACTTGGTACCATATTTAAATGGTTCCTGATTCTGTTTCCCTTGCTCTCCTTCTGGAGTTAAAAGAGTTATTTCAGCACCTTTGTTGTGCCCCCAGCCTATATTAGCATAGGGTTTGAAGTTACCCAGGGCAAGTGTATTTCGTAGTAGTCTTCTCTGAGCCCAAGTCAAAACTAAGTTTTAACAATTAGCTGTGAAAACATTCCTCTGAGCTTGGGAATGCAATAGCCTTATTACCTCATCATGAAAATTTCTAGCTTAGTTAATTTAAATATTGTTTCTTAGTTTCTGGGTCAATTAAATTTAAATGATGTATTTTATGCTTCGTGACCAATTAAATTAATAGGTTATTACAAAAAATATTATCATCTTTTTTGATTAAAGAGCTGTGAGTACAGTATATTTTATAAGCAATTTTCATTAGTTCAAAACTGTTCCTTTAGGCTAGATTAAGCAGCTATTCATTGCTAGAGCCTTGAGACCTGATTCCAAGGTGTTCGGCGCGTTCACAGCGCGCTCTTACTTAGAACTAAAGCCAATTGAACCTACTTAGCAATAGCGTATGCCTTTCACCCTTGATGATTATGGAGCTTATAGCTCTCCGAAACAATACATCTGTCAGTTCCCATCAGCTACAGCAATCCAAGCAGAAGGCAGAGGCCCACAGAAAGCAGGAGGTTTTATTGTTTTAGGTCCAATTTTTTTCTTATTGTTCTCCCAAACCCACTGAAAGGTTTGACTGAGTTGCGCGTCTGATTTTTTTTTGCAGCCAGAGGTGATCGAGGGGGTAAAGAAATAATTGATAACCACTATTGATTATGTGTATATTTTTAACGTGTCTAAAGATATGAGTTTGATTTAGCAATCATACTTTGTAATCCTATCAATTTCAGCTTCATATGAGGCCTTTGTTCAGCGATGTATGTCCTTCCTGGATTGCATCTCTTTGAATGGCACAAATATTTGGGACAGATTCCAAGAGATCAGGCTCGAGAGCTAAATAAATAGCTGTTGATAAACCTTGACACCTATTTAACCCATCGCTCCTCCCAAGCCCCTCGTTAGCTGCTACAGATTCTCTGCCTTGTATTCCCAACGTGCTTTTACGAGTGGGGAGGCAAAGGCAGGTGGCTGGAGTAAGGCCATGGGGAAGGGAGCCCACCTGAGAGCCCTCCATGTGACGTTAGCCATCTTCAGGCTGGCTCTGCCTCTGGCACACTTCCAGATCAGCAACATGTCCATCACACACATTCCTAACCGTAGAAGCAGAAAGCTGTTTTATCTCCAAAAAACTATATCTTTGGAAAGGGGATGATGTTCTTGGGGGTTGGTTTTTTTATTTTTGACCCAGGGGCCATTCCCGTTGCTGTCACCGCGGGTCCATGCGTAGACTCCCAATCCCACAGAGGCGATGGCGCCTGCCACTCCGCACCCCGCCTGGGGCTGGAGCCCGGGCTCCCCGTGCCCGAGCGGAGCAGCTTCGCAGCCCGACGTCAGTGGCCAGGCCCCCACCACTCACCACCCCCTCTTTCTCTCCCTCTGCAGGGCTGCAAAGTATGCCAGGGGATTATGTGTCTCGGGGTAGTCCAATGGGTATGAATATGGGACAGCCAAGCTATACGCCGCCCCAGATGCCCCCTCATCCTGCTCAGCTGCGTCATGGCCCCCCCATGCATACCTACATTCCTGGACACCCTCACCACCCAGCGATGATGATGCATGGAGGACCACCCCACCCTGGAATGCCCATGTCAGCATCAAGCCCCACAATGCTTCATACCGGCGAGCCAGCAGTGAGCGGACAAGTGATGGACATTCATGCTCAGTAGCTTAAGGGAAATACACGTTGTCTGCAGCGATGGTAGATTTCAAACATTGTCTTTCTGCAATGACTATGGAGTTCTTGGCGTCAACTTTGGACCAAGGGACGTTCCAGTTCTTCACAGGGACCCTGAAAAGCAGGAAAACACCAACTGAAGTCAACTTCTGGGGACATGCTAAATACCTATATAAGACATTAAGAAAACAAAGAGTGAAATATTGTAAAATGCTATTATACTGTTATCCATATTACGTTGTTTCTTATAGATTTTTTAAAAAAAATGTGAAATTTTTCCACACTATGTGTGTTGTTTCCATAGCTCTTCACTTCCTCCAGAAGCCTCCTTACATTAAAAAAGAAGCCTTACACTTATCCTGCAAATGACAGAAAGGGCTTATTTGCAGGATTTTTAGAGCATTAAAATAACTATGTCAGGCAGAAGAATCTTTCTTCTATCCTAGGATTTCAGCCATGCGCACTCTCTCTCTCTTTCTCCCCCCTCTCTCCTCCTCTGTCCGTCTTTCTTCCCTTTCTCTCCCTTTCTGCCCGTCTCTCTCCCTCTCTCTCTTTCTAGCCTGGGGCGTGAATTTGCATGTCTAATTCATTTACTCACCATATTTGAATTGGCCTGAACAGATGTAAATCGGGAAGGATGGGAAAAACTGAAGTCATCAACAATGATTAATCAGCTGTTGCAGGCAGTGTCTTAAGGAGACTGGTAGGAGGAAGCATGGAAACGGAAAGGCAGTGTATTCGAAGCCTAATTGTCACATCAGAGCATCCTTGTCCCCATGCAGCAACCACCACCTTGTACATCACTTCCTGTTTTATGCAGCTCAAAACATGGACTGAAGATTTATTTTTAATATGTTGACTTTCTTTCTGGGCAAGACATCGGTCATGTGTGCATTTTTTTTTTCCATAGTCCCATCATGGAGCATTTATGTATACATTGTAAATAAATTTTGTGCAAAAAGGACTGGAAAAATGATCTGTATTATTGCAATTTTTTGTAAAAGTAGCAGTTTGGTATGAGTTGGCATGCATACAGATTTACTAAGTGGGATAAGCTAATTATACTTTTGTTGTGGTTAAACAAATGCTTGTTGATAGCCTTTTTCTATCAAGAAACCAAGGAGCTAATTATTATTAATAATAATCATTGCACACTGAGTCTTAGAGTTTCTGATTGAAACAGTTTGGATTGTATAATAACTCAAAGCCCAGTTGTAGTAGTTTGAGTGCAGTAATGAAATCTGAATCTAAAATAAAAACAAATTATTTTTTGTCATGGTGACTCTACTGCTTGCAAAATTTGTTTCCTGTCCCCATGCAGTATTTGCAGCCATTCTGCCACAGGCTAAGAGCTGAGCAGCTACAAAATTCAGCTGGCTCTGGCGTTTTTACCTACCATTTGCTATTTGAATATCAGCTTCATATTTAAAGAATGTAAAAGTAATGCTATGCTGCATAAAGAAACTTTCTTGGAACTTGCACTGTAAGCTGTCAGGATGGGAACTGTTGCCTGTTAATAAATGTAATATCATAGGGCATTATTGGACAGAAATTTGTAAATAGTGTTACCCCCTCTCCCTCCCAAATTATAGTCTAATACACAGCTTCCAATTACTGAGTTTCTTACTGGAATTGAGCATACTGAGGAAGGAGGAAAATAAAACTTGGCAAACATTGCCTGGGCAGTGCATATCTGTAAGGGGATGAGGTGCTGCTGGACCTGTGCGAGCAGGGCCGGTGCAGACCCTCATTAACCAATTTCCTCGCACATTTTGTGCTTTCTGCACCGCAGCCAGCGAGTGGAAGAGCCCCAGCCAGCCTGTGCTGGCTGCGAGACCTCGTTTGCTTTAACTCAAATCGCAGCTATGGAATCAAAAATAGAGGTTCCCGGGGCTAGGAAAATGACAGAAATATCTTAATTAAGGCGAAATAATGCAAAACCCCCCCTTCCCCAGCCTCTCCCAAGCCAGCCGGCACCCCCCGCAGGAGGTGTCCCAGGCGTGTTGTGGGGCAGGCTCCCGGGGGCTCCTGCTCTGCGTGTCCCCCCGGGTGCCCCCGGGCCGGGCAGGGGCAGGCAGGGGTGCAGGCAGAGCTGCAGGCGGTACAGACCTTTCTCAATGAAGCAAGCCACCAAAGGGGGTCCTCTCCCCCCATGGCTGGCACTTCCTCTCCCTCTTCTTCTTTTTTTTTTTTTTTTTTTACTCAAGAGTTTTTTTTTTTTTTTTAACTCAAGAGTTTTCTTTCTTTTTTTTTTTTCCTCTTCTCCTTTTCCCCCGTTTTTTAAAAGGGCCGCCCTACCGCCAGGGAGGCTGAACATCCCGGCTCCTTCTTTGTGAGGCCGGAGTAGTGACACTTTTCTGCCAAAACGTGAACGAACGGGGCTCCCTTTTTTGCCTTTTTTCTTTCTTTTTTTTTTCTTCTTCTTCTTTTTTTTTTTTTTTTAGGTTTTGTTTTGTTTCGTTTTGTTTGTTTTGTTTTTATGTGTTTGGGGTTTTGGGGGTTTTTTAAGGTTTCTTGAAAGACAAAAACAAACCGCCCTCTCACAGGCGAGGGCACACGCGTCCCTTCTCGCAGCCGCAGCGAAGTGGGGCACAGACCTTCCTCCATGGGACATTTTTTTTTTTTTGGAGGGGGGCACATTTCAAATTAAACCCACGATTACATCCCAAGACATTTAATCAGCTGTAATTATAACACATTCAAAATGAAGAATATGCCTTGACAGTATTTTTATTGTTATTGTTCATCGCATGATGTTAGACAGCTTCAGAGGCACAGGAAAGAGAAGTAAACGGGTTACAAATAGGGAATTATCCCTCGTTTAGCATTAAAATTCATTTAGATAAAATTGCCACAAACATTTAAATGGGGAGATTAGTTCCCCCTCACGCCTTATTGCACTCTCTCAATGGCTCCGTTAAGAACATTTTACACGTTGGAAATTCCGCCTTTTCGGGCCGCTCGCTGTTTCCTAGCTACCCTCCTTTCACCGCACCGGGGGGGCCCGGAGGGGCCCGGGCGAGGCCGCCCGGCTGCGCCTCCGCTCCTCAGCCCGGCCCNGAGGAGGAAAGCCGTCTTCGACTGCCATCTCTTGGGGGCTCGGGAGAGTGACGCGGGGGGGAATGCGGGGGCTCCGGGGCCGCACGCGGAGCGCTGCGCACGTTGCGCGTTGCCGGAATAAAGTTTGCGAGGCCCTCAGCGATGCTCTGTTTTGTTGGTTTTGGTTTGGGGTTTTTTTTGTCTTTTGGGTTTTTTTTTTTTATTGGCCCCTATTTCCCGCGTCCCCCTTTTCTTTTAGTGCGTCCTCCTGGCGCAGTGCCCCGCGGAGCCGGGTGCGTGCGCTGCGCGCAAGGCGAGCGCTGCGCTTTTCCCTCCCACCCCTGCGCAGAGGCGGGAGAGGGGCCGGACCCTTCAGCGCGCTATTTGAGCGCACCGCTGCGCGGGGCCTTCCCGGCGTCTAGGCTGGGCACCCTCGCCTCAAGAGGGTTTTTTTTGGGGGGACGGCAAATTTCAGCCAAGCTTAGCGCGGCTGACCGACCCCAGCTCCAGGCAGAGGGACTCTCCTGGGGGGTGCCTGCCTTGCCGGCTCTGCCGTGCCACCCGCGGCCACAGGTACTTTTGGGCTCAGAAGCGGCGCTTTTCGGCCGCGCCGTGAATATTTCCACCCCCGGCGCTCTTGCGCGAGAAGTTCCCGCTACTGGAGCCTCGCTGCGTGCGTCCTAAACCTGCGTGGAAAATAGATTAGCATTTATCTCCTCCCCTGACCTTGCTACGCCGCCCGTGATGATAACATATATCTATTTATATTTATATTCTTATATAAAGGCGAAAGGACGTTTCCCGCGGGCCGGGAGGAGGCGGCTGTCCCCGGCCGCAGGCAGGGACGGGCGGTGCGTGGCGCGGCGCGGGGGCGATCGTGCCTGGAGTGGGAGCTCCCTGTGCCTCCTGGAGGTGGCTGCTCAGCTCCCGGGCAGGGCTGGTGCTTTGTGTATGACAGCCAGCAAGCCTTCCCCGTCCCTTTAATGCGTGTGGAAATACCCGCATGCCTGTGTGGCAGCTGCTTCCAAAAGCTCCAACTAACTCTTTTGGAAGAGCTGGGCGAAAAGAGTGAAAGGCAAAAGAAAGACTGTTCATTTTTTTCCTTTGGTGCCATTTTGGATGTCATCTGTTACCTTGGTGACTGTGCTCAGCCCCCAAAGCCCCTGGATTGTTAGGGGAAAAAAAAAAAAAGCATGCTATTTCTGCACCGTCATTTATCACTGTCACCGCATAATGATTCCCCTCGCAGCTCCTTATTGATGTTTGTAATTGCATTATCTCATAAAGGGAGGGGGTGGCGGGCCGGGATGATCAATGGAGCCGCGCCGTGCATGCCGGGGTCAGGGGCTGCGGGAGGTGGCGGGGCCCCCCCGGACCCTCCCGGCCCCGGACCCCCCCGGCCCCGCTCCCCGCCTGGCAGACAACAAGTCCCGGGCACCGCCCGGAGCGCGGCCCCGGCAGCCGGCGTGCAGGGCCAGTGCAGCTCCCGGCGGGGCCCTCCTGCTGGGACACCCCAATCTGGGGAGAGGAAGTGGGGGGAAAAAACAGGGCTTTAGCAAGGGAGAAAAATCAAGTGGGTATAATGTGATTTGGCTGGGATAAAAACCATTGGTGAATTCTACCCCCAAATCCCCCGTACGCGCCTGGAGGGCTGCGGTGCGGGGGTGCTGCGGTGGGCTCCTCGGGAGCCCCTTCCCCGCAGGATCCCCTCGGGCGCGGGGGATGCGCGGGGCCCCGCGGCGCGGAGCGGCGGCAGCCCCGGGGAAAGGTCCGGCGGCGGGGAGCGCTGCCGGGCGCACCGGGGGAGCTGGGAAGGGGCGAACAGGATGGGTATGGGCCCCCTCGGCGAGGAGGAGAAGGTCCAAGTAACGCGGCTCGTTTCCCGCATTCAGCTGGGTTTTGTGCCGGTTTCTTTTCGCAGAGCGCTCTTTAGAGACAGCAGCGCTGCCGCAAACCCCCAAACCGGCGTAGCCCACGGTGGATTTTTCTCTTCTCCCTTCTCTCTCCCTCGGCTCTATAAAGACTACCAATGAAGTAAAGATTAACTCCTTTCTCCCCCTCTTCGCCGCGCAAAATGATCTCCATCCGCTGAGCCCAAAAGTTCAAAGAATTATTTTCCAGACATTTTTCCCAGAGGACGAGCCAGTGCACCCCATAACCTGAGGCTTGGGGATCCGAAAGCCGAGGCAGAAGAGAAGGATGCTGGTTTTGCCCCAACCACCCTAGACAGTCCCAGAGCCTCCCTTTCAGGCGCCGCGCTAAACCGAGGGGGAAGAGCAAAGCCTCTCCCGCTTGTCCTTCACCGCATTGATCAGCGCTCTCCCCAGGTTTCCCCCTCTTTAATCTTCCCTTGGAAATTTAGCAACGCTTTAATTTGGAGGTCGTACAGCCTAAGTGTTATTGTTCTTTTTCCTATACATACATATATAGGGAAAAGAAAAATAATGTACACATGCACACACACACACACATATATATTTTTCCATAATTCCTCCAGGAATGAGGGTTGGTGCTACCTTTAGCCTTGTAAAGAAATGCCGGTTGTCTGCGTTTACGTAAACATTCATGATTCTAAATAAACTTTGTAAGGATTTCAATTGGAAAGTGAAGCGGACGGCACTGCAAAGACATTGTACTTGAAATTTCAAATGTGAACTAATCTAACTTAGCTATTTTTTCCCTTTTTCTGGTCTGATAGTTGGCAATCTGGAGTTCCATACATAAAAAAAAAAAAAAAAGAAAATATTTAGTGCCATAGCCCACGGTTAAAATAGTGAAAAATTAGTCTCGTTTCAGAAATTATTTATTTATAGAACGAACATGATTAAAACATAAAAAACACACAAACTGCAGCTGCAACAAAAAAACCCCACCGTGATTTACGATTATTAAATCTTTGATTGCCATGTTAATGTTTCTTTTTCTACCTTTCATTTGCATTTTAATCTATCGAATCTTTACAATTTTGCTGCCTCCTACTCGAATGATTGATTACACATCTGAAAGAGGGGGAAAAAAAATCCTAAGCTTTCTAGGCGAGCTTCTATTTTTCCTCCCCCCTTTCCTTTGCTGGTTTGCTTTCTGAAACCTTCCTCAACAATGTTAATGCAAGCAGGACAAATTAATTATGCTCTTTTAAATGTCAAAGGTATAAATAAAAATGCTTCCACCCCCCCTTTTCCTCTCCTTTACTCCTGCCCCAAATGGGAATATTTTTCCAAGCCGCTTGTTTTAAAAGCAAGAAGGATTCACTCCGGTAAAATACAATTAAAAAAATACGTGCAGCATCCTGACTGTAAATAAAACTGCGTGGACGTTTACCTATGGAATAGGGGGAAAAAAGAACCAGAGAGGCAGCGGGAGTCAGGGAGCGGTGGTGAGAGCTCCCTGGCGCAGCGTCAGTGCTTCCCTTCTCTGCTGAGCCTTTGCTTTGGGGCTGTTCCCCGGGCCCCCCCACCAAAAAGAAAAAGAACTGTCACAAGAAAAGGTGGTCAGCGTTCAGCTCCACACAAGAGAGGAGCATCCCCGTGGGCCGGGGTAGGGGGTAGAAAGAATGGGGTGGCGGTGTAGGAGCGTGATGGTCCCAAAGAGGGGGTCCCACCTGCTGGCACGGGGTGCTCAGGCGGGGCTGCTCATGGGGGCCACCTTCCTGGGGGCCGCCCCCGTGGAAGACCCACACGGGGAATGTCCGAAGGTGGACACTGAGCTGGGAGACCCCCATAAAGGGACCGCGGTCCCGGGGATATCCCCCGGAGGGGATGCCCACGGCGGGGGATGCACACAGGGGATGTCCACGCGAGACGGGGCCCCCCGAGAATGCCCGCTCGGCGCACGGGGCTGAAGGCAGCCCGTGGGCAGGACTGGCACCTGCGGGGGCCGACAGGCACCTCCTGGGGGAGGAATCATCAGGAAAAGGGAAAGGAGAGGGTAGGGAGGGAGAGGTGGAGGCAGCGGCGCGGAGGCTCCGCACCTGCGGGCCGGGAGCGACCCGCGAGGGCCGGGCAGACAGGGAAGATTTAGAGGTGAAGAGATGGCAGATTGTTAAGAAAGTAATAGTAAGGTGTCCCATATACTACAGTTTTATTGTGGGGTAGTAACTACTAGATTTATTTATTGCCGAGGCAATATAATAAAGATAATGACCGCAAACTCAAGATAAATGCTTACGCCCATAGCTGGTCAATTCTTTTTTATTTAAGAGAGTGATCCGGAGAGGTGAAAGTCATCTTCTCCCGACCACAAATATCAGTCTTGGTTTCCACCAGGTTATAAACATGACATGCAAATAATGGAGCTGCTGCCGGGCGCGGAGAGTTTGGGGTCGGCGGGTAGGGAGATGTCCCTTCCCTTGGCATTCGCCCTCTCGGGAGCACCCGCAGAGGAGAGCACCGAGATAAAACAACCGGGGAATGAGTCTCCCCGCGGGAGAAGTTGGGGGGGAAGGACAAAAAACCCCTCACCCCCACAAGCCTGTGGGGAAATGCCACTTGCGAGGGGAAGCGCCCGGGGGAGCGGCCGCGGTGCCCCGCACCCGCCGCCGCCCCCGCGCCCCTGCCCAGGGCGATCGTGTGTCAGCCCCACAATGGGCGCTTCTACTCCCGGGCGCTTTGATCCTCGCACGGCCGGGAAAAAAGCCACCTGACAGCGATCTGCGACGGCCGGGAGAGAGGAAAAGAGAGAGAATGAAAGGGAAAAAAAAAAAAAAATAGAGAGAGGAAGAGTTGAGCCGTGCAATTTCGTGGTTTGTGCGCAGGGTAAAATTATAAGGTTGAAAAGTGCGAACAATCCTCCTCAATCTTTTACAACACCAGCGCTGCTGTTAGCCTTAACCCGAACCTCCCATTCTAGCCGAACGTGAGTTGTCATTTCCCCAGCCTCCTGCCTTCGCTGTCCCCGCAGGACGGGCAGCTCCTCCAGCCGCGCTGCTCGGGCTGCTGCGCCCCGCGCAAGGCAGCGCTTGGGCAGCGGGCAGCGCCGCGCGTTCCCCTCCCAGCACGGCAACTCATCCGTCGCACTTCAAAGGGTGATAACCTAATTGCTTCCAGAGTTTAAAAGTAATTAAGCTATATTAAAGGAACTTAAATAAAACCGGTTTGCCGCGCGCTGGCTCCCCTTGTCCTTCAGAAGGTAAATTGGAATCCCGGTTCTGGAAAAGCTGCATTAAAAATCTTGCATTTATATAACGTATGCGAAAAATGTAAACAGATTTCGTTTTTGAAAGGGTATGGGTAAAGTGGTGGTAATTATGTATAATTAATGCTGAAGGGAAAATGAACACATAATAGGTTCCAAAGATTAAGCCATCTGTAACTATCAGGGGAACTTTTAAAGTTTTTTTTTCCTTTTCTTTTTATTTTTTTTTCTATGAAAAAAATACCTCTATTTCCTTTCACTAAGGATTTTTATATGTTAAAATTCAAGTTAATGTTTTCATCTCTGAAGTATTCTGATTTGAAAAACAAATCCCTAAAACATTTCAATGATTCTCAGTCTACAACTTTGAAGATAATCCAATATAAAAATAAATTGAATGGTAATTTTAACCATTATTAATGTTTGTGGCACTTAATTTAGTTAGGTGCTGGCTTTCCATTTTTGATTACACCATAAGGAAATTATTTTGTTACAAAATGTTAAGATAAAGTATAGGCATTCCCACACATTCTTTATATTTTTTCTGGCATGTATTTATTATAGCCTACTCAACTTATTTTAATTTCTAGGTAATGCATAATCACCAGAGCAATTTTTTTTTTGCCCAGCAAGATGTTTGCAAGGGTAGATGAGAAGATGTAGGTCCTCCACTTCTGTGCACAACATTCAACACAAATAACTGTAAGTTTAAATACATTTTTCCTACTATCTCAGATCAACTTCACAGAGGTAAACCCAGTGCCTTTAACATTTGCAAAGGTAGGACTGGATCTAGCTTTTGCAGCTCTAATAGATGTTGAGATGCTGTGTGAGCTGTAACTTCTGTCAGCAATTGTGCTTTTTCGTTAACAGTAATTCTAAGGTGTGAAGGCAGAGTTGTTAAACCTCGTGGATGAACTGACTAGTTGCCTGACTGTTGGCTTGCAGAACTGGTGGCTTGAGAAAATAAATGCATTTGTGCAGAAAGAACAATTATAATTAGCAGGAACTGAAGCTTAAACTGCTCTAGCAACCGCTTGAGAGATAGAAACTAATCCTCTCCTTTCAGTCCAGGTTCAGGTCTGGTTCTGCTGCTGCTCTGACTGTTTGGGTATGTGAGGGATGTTTTCTTCTCCAAGAGGGAAGGCTAGATACCTCCTGTGGGGAATTCACCAGCTGGCAGTTCAAGACAAGCTTTAGGTTGTCACTCCCACTCCCCAATTATTGTGTCTAGCTTGGAAAAGTAAATTTTGAAGCAACAGTGCTGCTCTTTGATATCTGCCATACTGCAGAAGTTTATATGCAGCTTAACCCCTTAAATTAATTCCTAGACTTGCTCTTTTATGCAGAGGCCAAGCAGCTGAGTCTCAGCTTGGCACTTCTGGCTAACCCAGCTGAAGATGCTGAAGATTCTGGAGCAATAAAGGGGTTTGCCTTTTAGGGGATAATCTACTTTAACCCCAAGAGCAGTTTTTGCGCTGCTCACTCCTCAGCCTACCTGGAGGAGGATGAGCTGCCAGTGGATCCCAGCCCGGTGACTCACCCAATAACTTTTCCTGAGCAACATCCATGTTGTGCAGACATCAAAGTGAGTGCTTGGGCAAATGTTCATATGGGAAGGGTGTGGAGGAGAACAAGGCTCAGATGGGGATTGCAACCTCAGGAGCTTACTTTTTGGGGATGAAAGTAATTGTAAGGCCCGAGTACTCATAAGATCTATAGAGTTTTTCAGAGCTATAAAATCAGTTTGCTACTGAAGTGCTCAGCTATTTGCTGATGACAGCACAAGGGCAGCGTGTGCAGGCAGGTGCAACCATCCCTGGCATTGACCAGCATCTAACAATGGTGGATTAAGTCAGCTCCTATTTGGGTCCTGATAACTCATGCAGCACCAGAAACATAAACTTCAGCCAAAGACTATTTCACAAGCCTGGGAAATCCCCTGCAAAACCTCCTGTGTTCAAAAAAAAACCCTTTCCCCCCTACTGGTGTCCTGGATAGAGATAAAGGATAAAAACCCCACAGTTTGTCACTGTCTTTACAGAGTAAATTAACAGCATACTTCCCTTTCAAATGCCTTTTGATGTGCTAATCATCACGCAGTCTGATGTAGCCCCCTTATTCTTGCAGGGTACCTAATGTGTCCAAGAACAAGTTGAACAGCAAATCAATGGGATTTCAGCTTCCAGGGACACCTTGGGTGCTGCAAAGTCAGGGGTGGGTGATGCTGCCTGATGGGCTGGCAAACTGGCTTAGGGTGCTTCAGTTTGCCCTGTGATGGAAGGTGCTTTGTAATTAACTTTTTTATCCCTGCCTGGTTGGAGTGAGTTGCTGCCCGTGGTTTGAATTGATACCACTGACTGCTGTGAGCATCAAGATGGTGATGGAAATACAGGCCTGGTTTTTCCCTAAAATCTTTCTCTCTCAGTCCCTGTGAGTGGGATTTCCACCTCCCTTCTCAGCTCCTACCCACAGAGGTTTATTTTGGTGATGCATGGCAATGAGGCTGGCCTGGCAGAGCTCCCACACAGCCTTGGGTCCTAGCATGGGAGTAAGCCCTACTCAACCCAGACTGCTGCAGAAACTGAAACTATCATCTACATTTTCTTTTTTGGCTGGATTGCTCTTTTTTTAATTGCACATCCCCCAACCCCTTCCGTTCTTTCTTTCTCTCTTTCTTTCTTTCTTTCTTTCTTTCTTTCTTTCTTTCTTTCTTTCTTTCTTTCTTTCTTTCTTTCTTTCTTTCTTTCTTTCTT
>VWYI01031676.1:9164-159552 GCA_013399455.1 Anthoscopus minutus | reverse complement strand
TCTTTCTTTCTTTCTTTCTTTCTCTTTCTCTTATCTGAAAATCCCTTTGCCCAGAGCAGAATTAACAACAGGCCTTGTTAATGAAGGGACCAGCAGCATCTTCCCTGATGGCATTAAAACCTCCTACCTGGCAAATTAGTCCTCCTGCCACCTCCTTCTCTTCTAACAAAACGTTTTCTTTATTGGAACTTGTTAGCGGTTTGTAACTTGCACAGTAATTACTCGGCAGTAATTACAGAGATGTTAGAGAGGCTGAGTCCAGATTTGGACCCTGATTTAGCTTTCTGTTGAGTCTGAGGAATTGTCTGGCTACTGAATGGGAGCCAGAACTTGCATTTCAATAGGATATTGTGGGATTTTTGCCAAAATCTGACCAGGTTTTCCCCTGAATCTGTGTCCTCACAGTATCAGAATAAGGTACAAGTCCAAATTGAGAGGCAAGGGGTCTGCTTCATTCAGCATCTGTCTCTGCATCTCTGTTGAGCCTGGCAGCTGTGGCTTGAGAGCAGATTGCCCTCTCCTTTGAAGCCATGTTGCTCATGGAGTGGAGGGCATCATCCTGGAGCACATAAAGGCTCTCCTCTGCTGTCCAGCCCAGGCAGCTGCTGGTGAAGGTCTTTAGCTCAGCTTTGGGATCATGGACTAGGAGTGACCAAAATGTGCAGTTCAGGCTTATGATAGAAGAATGCCCTTTTCCTATTGCTGCTGTGTGTCTCCTACTGGATTTATTGGATATACTTCCCAGGGACACAGCCACAGGGCTTTGCCAAATTTCCCTGCCAAGCTGACTGGTGTCACCAACATAGGTAAAGGAGCCACCAAGCACTGGGGCTGCTGAGGTGGAGGGTGTTCAGTGAGGAGCATGTTGTTTACACCAGGAGACAGTAGATAGCAAGGGCTCATTTTGGAGCAGTGGAAAGTCCCTCGAAACACACAGAGGTGGCAGCCCTGCAAAATGGTCTTTGCACAATTGTCTGAACAAGTTGCTAGATATGGTGGGAACAGCTGAGGTGGAGATCTTTGTCCTGGGGAGGAAGAAGGAGCCCTTTTAACGTCTCCATTCCCAAGCCTGGCAGGGACAGCAGTGCTGTGGCTCGCCTCCCAGCTTCCTTCCTCCTGCCCCAGCCACAAGCCCCAGGGCCTGTGCTGGAAGGATTTCTTATCTTGTTTATGTAACGTGAGTGCTGGAGGGGTGGTTCTTTCTTTGGCAAAATGTTCTCACGATGAGGGCTCACCTCCTCAGTCAGAGATTGGGCAGCTACAGCCCAGCATTGTCTCCTTTTGGGGTGATGGGGAAGTTTGGCACAGAATAAAGCAGGGAATGCAGCTCTCAGACACTGGGCTGTAACTGGGAAGCATGGATTTGGGTGCTGAGACAGGTCAGCATTTCCCTTGGGATAGGCACCCCTGCTTTTCCCACCATGAGGACTAGGAAGATCTTGCAATGTAGAAACTGAGAGTGAGAAATAACTGCTTGTTTTATTTTTATTTTATTTTATTTTACTTTATTTTATTNTTATTTTTTTTTATTTTTTTTATTTTATTTATTATTTTTGGCAGGCTTTTCTTTGCATCCAAACAAGGAGAAATGTAGCCATGCAGACCTTCTGTCATTAGAGCAGAGCACGGTCCTTGGGCTTCATCATCAGCCAAGTGATGCCTCCTCTCACCTCTGACCAAGGAGGACCAGGCACAGCCCCAGCAGCTCTAACAAAGCTCTGGCCAGGCAGAGGGAGGTGCCATAAAATCTCCTCCTCGGTGGTGCAGGCTGCAGCCCTGCAGCCCATGACCCCAATCTGCTTCAAATGGACTTTTTACAGCCTTACATCACTGCAGCCTATCCCACCTGCCTCCTTACTCTCAGCCACTAGGTAGGCAAACAGTGAGGCTGATAATCAATGATTTTTAATGCATTTCTTGATTTAAGTCACTGTGGCTTCTGTTTTGTAAAGTTTCAAACACTTGACAGATGCACAGTGTAAATTTTATTTATGTGTGTATGTACATATAGATATATTTATATATTTTAGTCTATATAACAAAGGAAATTTGTTATATAGACTAAAATAAGAATTCTCATTCTTATTGAAATATCTGCTCCATTTTGGAGGCCTCCAAAGCTGTTCAAGTCTGTGTCGCTAAACAGTGTTATCATTTGGACAAGGGAAGTTCAAGCTTTTAGCAAATAGATGCCGAGGAGCTGTTCCTTGAAGGTCTTTATCATTCTTTGGCAGCATTTAGCATTAAAAACTGTATATGTATTATGTATGTATATATGTGTGACTATATAGTTACTATAATTAGAAAAGCCCTTCAATGACAATGGCAACAACTGTAATTAATAAATAATAATAATAATAATAATAATAACAACAGCAGCAGCAGCAGCAGCAGCAACAACAACAACAACAACAACAACAACAACAACAACAACAACACAATCCCTTGCTTTTTACTTCTTTAAGCTATCTTTATGAACTGAGTTTCATGCTGGCATCAAGCAAACATTATTCAGTGTCATTAAGCAATAGCTTTCTCTCCTGAAAAACTGGGAATGCTGAAACATGGAGCAGGTGAGCTGAACTTACCAGGGAAAGACTCTGACCTTGTTCTTCATATTCTCTAGGTGGAGAAGCTCTTGATTTAGCTAAAGACCCAGTCTGAGATGCAGTGAATGTGTAGCCTTAGGTTTTTCCATGTGCACACCCACGCTTCAAACTGTGGCTTGAGGAACTCTTCTTACTCCAGAGCAGAGAGGAACTTGGTGAGAGATTTCCTGTCTAAAACAGGTTGACCTCACAAATGTATGGGAGGACAAACTGTACAATTCAGGGTACAGAAATCTCCTATTTATTAAAGCTCTCCAAGGTCTACAGTCCTTAAATAAAAGGAAATTCAATCAAGACTGCACTTTCTGCAGCTAAAAATTGGCAAATTTGTATGTTGATTGCCATTCAGGGCCTACGGATGGCTGTTTATTGCTGTTCAGAGACAAATTCAGCAGGAAATTTGAAGCTGTCCCCTGAAATAAAGGGGTAACCTCCAATTACTCTCAGTGCAGAGGAGAGCTGGTCTTGTTTTGTTCTATTGCCTCATAGCCACAGTGGATGCATGGTAGTTACATGCAAGTACAAATGGCACACAGCTCCAATAACACACAAGACATCCTTTCCAAAAATTGCTTTCTGAATACTTATCTTCCCTTTCCTTCTCATCCTTGCCTGCTCTGTTGGGCTCAGTTATGGGAGTTTCTCTACTGGAGGTGTAAAAACCCACACAAAATGATGGGATGTGTAAGAAACAACTTGTAACTGAAATTACTCGCTCTCTTACAGTACACATAATCAAAGAGGGTTGTACTAGCTCCATGGTTAGATGAAATAAGGCCTTTTAAGGAGTTGAATGGAGCTGTTTGTTTTCCCTCTTGTAGCCCTGTTCCTCCAAGGCATGCTGTCATGCTCACCGGACCTGAGTTTTATAGGTTGGACTGGAGTCTTTGACAAAACTGAATTTACTTTAAATGACTGAAATTAGATACTTATAATCCTAAGTTACAGCCTAGGGGCTCTCTTGTGTATTATCCTTCACTCACAGCCCTCTGCTTTGTAGTGTCAATGGAATAATTTGTTAAGAAAGTAGAAATATAAGCAATAATTCTGAAACTCAGAGGGAGCACAGTCTAGCCCTTATTTTGCCAATACTTGTTATATTCTAACCTGGTATGACAATGCCTCTTCTTTGAGTAGCCCCTTCAAAACATGTTTCTGTCAAAATTATGCTTTTGAAATTATGGCTCAAATAGTATTTTTGTCTTTGCCCTATTTATGCAACAACAGCACATTTTTTCTCTCCCAATGGGACAAGATATCCACGGCACAGGTGGGCATTCAGATTGGGAAGAAGAAGACAGATTTCTTCCTTCTCATGGTGACTTCTTGGATGCCCGCTTTCCAACCAATTTTCCTAGGAAACTGGGGTATTCATGTGTCCCATCAGTGCTCAACAATCTTTTCCAGCAATCTTATCACATGCCATACTCTTCCACACCTCTGAGCTGAATATTTCAAGTGGTTTAAATTGGAGTAGTTTTACTGGCATCAGAGACAGATTATATTAACTTAGGATGTGGCCCTCTGTAAATTTATTTTGGCAAGCTGAATAGGCTCCAAATCACCCAAAATTTAATTCTGTTGTTTGTAGTATGTGTACTTCGTCAGATGAAGGAGAGTTTGTGAGGTTTTTCCTTATATACCTGCCTGTATGCATACACAGAGACTAAACTAATCAAGAAACGTGTTGGGTTGAACTGCTGATGTAAAAATTGGTAAGGAAAATCTTTAAATATGTGGAAAATATTGGGAATAGCCTTCTAACTGGGCTGTTCTACTACTTACACTTGCTTGGAGCACTTGGGTAGCCGTGAACCCCCTGCAAACTGTTTTCCATTTATTGAAGGTATAAAGTCCCACTAAGGTGCTCACAAGAAGCATCAATGCTGGTTCAACAGAAACCTCTGAACTTTATGCCATGATTGGATTTTGATGGATCTACAGTACTTAATAACAATTCTCTTTTATCCTACATTTGAGTGATCCAGTTCTATTTATCTAATTTCCTGAGGTACTGGTTCAGGAAGCCCTACCTTGGTGTTTCTACCCTAGAATTTAAGGAATTTAATGGTGATTATTATTAACAGGTTACCCAAGAGTTACTTTCACATGAGGGCAAAGAAATATCCTTATGTTGGTTTACAAACAGGCCATGCCCCAGCCTGTAATCCAGGCTATGCACTTCATGCTGATAAACAAATGGATTTGCTACAGGATGTAGACACAAGGACCTGCACAGTTTGGAAAGGAAGTGCTGCTTTGAAGGATGTTGTTTGGCCTGATGGTGTCTTGGCATGTGATTGAATTGCAGCTTTTCTATCCAGTTTATAAGAGTAATGACCTTTGACTTATGAAACTGTGCTTTAGGCATGTAAAGAAGTTGTAAAAGTTTTTTGAGGTGATAGAGCTGAGCCAATCAGATGTCTCTTTAATACCTACACCCTCTGCAGCAGGACTTGTAAACTACTTTTGAAAAGTGGAAAACCAACTCATTAATTTATTGCCATTACTGCGTGGTGGGATTTTGGCATGCCTTGCTGTTGTTAATATCCCATCAGGGCTGTCATATCACTAATAGAACAGACCCCTCAGTCACTAAAAGGCCAGTTTGAAGGGCTTCTTTTTCTTTGTGCTGGTTCTTGAGGAGCTCTGTAAAATATAAAATCCTGGGGCAGTGCACTGGCACAGAGGTGGGAAGGGGCCACGGGTGGTGGATGAGGCTGGGGATGTACGTTATCAACACGATGGAGGGAAGAACAGGACGAAGAGGTAAGTCCTGGTGGAATCCATCCTTTGCCTTTGCCACATCATTTCCCTTGTCAAAAAGCAAGCACTGTCTCTGCATCCCATCAGTGCTGAGGCACAGCTGCCTTTCCTCCAGCCTTGCTGCCTCCCAGGGAGCGGAGAGAGAGAAGCGCCGCACATGACTCTGCTTCCCACTCCTCATCCCATGCCCTCCTGCGCTGCACATTGCAGCACCAGTCCCAGCCTCCCTGAAGGCAAGGAGGTATAAACCCATCGCAGCCACAGCTGCAGAGACTGGGCAGCAGCTCCCAAGGTGCATGGGTTGTGTTTTGTGGTGGTGGCATTCTTTTCTTTTGCCCCAAGAAAGGGCTGCGTAGGCTCTGGTGAGACTGCAAATTTATTTACCTGTTCTTCCTGAGTTAGCCCAAATGTTAAGAAACTTCCTTCACGTCCAGTTTTAAAACTTATCTATTTGTTAAAACACAGTTCTGTAGGAAAATTTTGCATTTAGGAGCCATCATATGGAATCCTGGTAAAAAAATTAATTAATGAATGGATTACAATGACCTATAAATGTCATTGTTTCATCTCAAAGATATATTGGTACTGTAATTTTTACTTAACTCTTTCAAAGGACCACATGTGAGCACCACTGAATGGATACGGAAATTATTTATACAGCATGTTAAGGGGACATTAAAGCACTTCATAGCATGTGGTAGGGCCTCTCAGTGTGGCAAAAGGCACAGATCAGCTATCCAGCTGTGGTGTGCTGCTTTGGCTGTGCCAAAGCCACCAGATGATGCAGCTTTCCTGCCTGCCCCGTCTCTAAAGGAAATGTGAGCCTCGCTCCCTAGGAAGGGGCTGGATGCATGGACCAAGGTGGGGGATCCCCATCTTTAGATCCACAGAGGAGACAATGCCAGAGGTTGAGTATTTCAGCTTTCTTACTGCCTGTTTCATTCCCTGTCTGCATTTTCTACCCCAGGGTTATTTTGCCCTGTGTCAGGTGGCACCAGCCTCTGTAGGGCTGCTTTGTAGAGGAAGTGCAGCGTCCCTTAGAGATCAATGACTTGTGGCTGCTGCCAGCTTCAGTGATTGTAGTGGTTAGGAAATGCTTTGTAGCTGTGACTTCTCTGCAAAATAATAATAATAGTGAGAAAAAAAATAAAAAATAAGAAAGACAAGCATCCATGCTGCATGGGCTTCCCCTCCACAGAGGGGTGGCCAGATCCACTGCCTTTCTGCTGGGCTTCTTCCAGCTTGGGCTACCAACCCGACATGTCTTGCCAGTAAACACTGGCTGAGAATAGGTTACATACCTATATACCATATATATATATATATNNNATTTATATTTATATATTTATATATATTTTTATATTTTAAATTATATATATAATATATATACATCTATATATAAAAATCATATATATATATATAACTTTTTAAATATATGTAAACACACATGAATATAATATAAAAAACATAAGCGCTATATATATATCTATGCAAAATAAAAAAATCTATTTATTTGGGGTTATTTAAATATATACACAAAAATATGCATTTACTTAAATATAGACATGGAAGAAGGCCAGTGGGGATCAGAACCCTGCTGGAATGTAGGTGCATATGTTACAGAAAATAATGACCATGAACTATGGCAGCCTTCTGGTGACATCATAAACTAGCTGAGCTTTGCCCTCTGGGTTTATGATGATGTCATCAGAACACCTTGACAGAGAGTACCTTTAGCCTCACAAGTCACAGGTGGCCATCATTTATTTGATAATCAATATGCTGGGTGACACTGCTAATAGCTTTGTAGGCTGAATCCAGAGCAATGTGAGCGCTCCAGCCCCACCTCCACCTCCACTGGAGCCTTGGAAGGGGCTGGAATGTGCAGCCTTTATTTCAGCTACAAACCTGAGTGGAAGTTTGATTATAGTTTGGGCCAAATGTCCAATTGGCTCAGGAGTTGTTTTTTGGAGGAAGGTAGATGATTTTTGATGATAATGGAGTGTTGGTGGCCTGAATGGTACACTCAGAATGAACAGGAGTGATCATGGTCCAGAGTCTGTCCTGACCCTGAATGCCAGGAAGGTCTTAAAATCCAAGTGTAAATTCAGGTGCCTAAAAATTAACTCCCAAATTACAGCAGTAAGGCTATGGAGCCCATAGTGTCTTTTGAAATCTTTACTGTGTCTCTGTTGGACCCTGGGAGACCAATCACATCAGCCTTTTGGAAAATCACGTGCAGTGCATATTCCAGCCAGCCCAAACCAAAGTTAAACTGCATGCTCAGCACAGAGATGATCATGGCAACAGTTAGAGGAAAAAAACTTGCATAACATTCACCAGTGATGTTGGGTAATATATTCAGTAAGATTTAAAAAAAAAAAAGCAAAAACAAACAGCAAAAAGACCCTGCAAAAAATCCAGTGGAACAATTCACATTCAATTTTAAGTATATTTAACATTGTGATTTTCTTCTTTTGGATTTACATGCCGCAGAAGATGTCAATGCAACAACATGTGAGTATCCTTTGGCTGGAAACTTTGTTTTTAAAATGGTGTGGTCTGATTGATTTTTGGTGGAGATTACAAAGATGATAAATAAGGCAGGGACACAAAATGAGATATGACTCCCTCAGTGTTAGGAAAACTTGGAGTCAGCACAGAGATTTCAAAATGAAGAAAGTTTTGAGTTATTTACATATTTGCATAACAAAAAAAATTAAAAGTAAAAAGTTAAAAAAAAAAAAATTGCATATAGGTCCCTGGGAGCTGTGGGTACCTCTCTCAAATTCCTATATATTAGTAGGGTATAAAAGGTATCAGTTTCCAAAGTAACCATAGCAACAGGTTTTCATGAGTTCCCATTGAGAAACCAAAAACCTTTGTGAGCAATAAATCAACCTTTTTATATCTCTGAACTTTATTGGTTACTGATTAACTTAACTATGCTGCCTGACAAATCTTCATAATAAATAAGACAACCAGCAAGCCCTCAAAAAAATCCTGCTAACTATGTTTGAAGGACTATCCCTGAAACATGCTCTACATTACAATGAATTTGGCAGTCAGCATGTGGTCATGTACATGTTTCAACATGGATCTAAACCCCAGAAATCACAAGATGTAGAGTTATAAAAAGAGATCCTTCTGCAACTACTTTAAATAAATATATGCCTTGATATTTACCAGCAGTGTTGCTAGGGGCAAAATAATTAGTAACTACTGATTAATGTAGTCTTTCTTAGGGAATATAGTGGGAAAATATCTGTTTACTCTCAGTGCTCCTCTTGCCTGTGTTAAAGATGATGAGGTAACAACAGAAAGGTAAATTGTGGGATTTTAGACATTTCTTCCATGTGCATCCTATAGATTTTGTAAATGTGAATCCTACTCATGTATAAATGTACATATGTCCCAAGGTCAGGATGTTGCTGAGAGGCTATTCTTTCTTCCTTTGCTTTTTTGTTCAGGGTTTATGTGAGATTTTGGCTTCCACAGAAAGTCTACATTTAAATTAATTAATCTGTTGACAGTTAAATTGTACTAAGTAGCTTAGATATAAAAGATGATTCCCAGATTCCTTTCCATCCAACTTAAAAAAAAAAAAAAAGAAAAAAGAATCTGAGGAACTTTGTTCTAAACATCTGTCTGGGCAGATGTCAAAATGCAGAGTGTTACTGCATTATACTGTGTGAGTATATGACACCGTGTTATTACTGCTGGCTTAAATATTCACAATGGATTTTATGATCTGTTTAGAAGTAACCTTTGATGGGAGTGTGAACTCCTATCTTTTGTCATTCAATAGACACCTTCTTGGAATTAGTTCTGGAGTAAATATTGAAAAATAACCCAATGTTTTCTATTTCTTATCACAGCACATGAATATTTATAGAGGGAATTACAGGTATGTGTCCGTGGAAAAGATTTGGCAGATTTTCTTTGAAAATGAATTTTGGCGAATAAACTCTTTTTGAAGTAAGATTGTTTTGCTCCGAATTGCTCTGGATAGAATCATAAGCTTTGAGCTGTACTTTAGCCAGCTGATTATAATCTAGTACAATAATCTGCATTTCTTCAAGAAATGAGAGAGAGAGACAGCATCAAGGACATTACAAATCCAATAGTAATTTAGGGAATTGAGCTAGAACGAGGCAATGCTCCTAACACTAATATTCCAGAAACATGTTTAATTTTTGTTTCCAGATTGCATATATTAACCCATTTTATTAACCTGTCTATAGCCTTGATTCAATAAACCATTCCTATTCAGCAGAGCTCTAAAGCATATGTTTGCCTTTAAACACATGCTTAAATCCCATTGACTTTTTAATGCTTAAAGTTAAGCATGTACTTAGATGCTTTTGCTCGCCTTTGCAAAATAAAATTTTTAAACAAAGTATCCTGGGAAAAAAAAAATAAATGGTGAAATTTTTAAAAGCTTAAAAAAAGAAAACAACTCCTCAAACTGTTCTTTTTCCCCTTTACTCTCAAGAACACTTGAACTATTTTTAACTAAATACCTGAAAGAAGCAAAAACAATTTTCATGCCTTATTTTGGAGTGCATTTGGACCTGAAGTCATGGAGACTCTCTGCCAAGACACGAACAATAGCGGGAATATCTCACTGTTTGCTTAATGAGCAATGAATGAGAAGTGTGAAGGTGAAAAGACAGATTCTGGGTTTGAGAGTGACAAGGTGAGACTGCTTCTTTATCACACCTTTTTTTTTTAAAATCCAAACATCATTTTCAAAGCAGTCAAAAAACAAAAAAAAAAAGGAAAAACAAAAAAAAAAAATCTGTGGCTGGGAATTGCTCCGTAGCTCTTGCAGCCAACTGATTTGAGTTTACTCCCATTGCTTGCTTCATGGGAAATGTCAGCTTACTACAGAAAGTTTTAATTGGTTTATGAGTGATATATTCAAGCTGCTTATTTCTTAAAACATCTGTTTTTGTTTTAGTTCCCCAATGTCAAATGGTTGGTGATATCCCAAGGTAGCATGCTGTTTCCAAGTCGTATTTCCTGGGGTATCTATCAGTAAAAAGGCCCTTAAATTGAGCATAATGAAATTAGTACAAGGTAGTCAAGAAGTCTCCAGAATCAAGATATCAAAATGTCCCTCTGCAAATTATTTTTTTTTCCATATTGCTTGTGATTGACTGCTTTTGGGGATTGGAGGAAGAAAGCCATGAGAGTTATGGCTTATTTCATCTTCTCCCCCATGCCCCCACTTATTCAATGGCCTTGAGCAAGTCTAATTTGTATTGTTATGGAAATTGGAATTAAGCCAGGGAAAACACAAGCCTCATGCTGCACCTGACGGCAAAATCTAGTCATTTTTCTTCTTGGTGGACAGAGAAACTACAATTTGTTTGTAGATCTATCTGCTACATGTGACAACAGAAGTCCTAACGTAAACAGGCAATTGTAAGAGCTAAAAATGAGCAAAACATTCGTAAGAGGTTTCCATCTGCATTCACACACCAAAAAAATAAAAACAAAAAGCCCTTCAATTTCCCACCACCCTGTGGCTTAGTCCAGAAAAAAGGAGGGATTTTTATGAAGCAGTTATTACACCGGTATTGGAATACATGCAGGAGTCTTCTCTCTGGATTATAAAAGAGGGTAGATTTGCAATATCTATCTAGTAGGTGGCCCAAACTTCCATTTGTTCTATTTTCATCCACTGTTTATTGTGAATTTTGTTTTTAAGTTTTTGGGGAAAGGAATTGTTTTTTTCCTTTATTAAAGAAAGTCAGTTTGAGGCAGAGGCAGTCCAACTGAAATCAGTCAAAACAAAGCCCACCTCAAGTCTAAATCAAATAAGTATTACTTATCAAAATAAGCTCAAAAGCAGAAGACGGGGGGAAAAAAAGTTTGCAGATCAACTTTCTTACCAAACTCATTTGCACCCAAATGAAATGAAGTTATAAGGATAAAACTCTCAGCAGATTTGCACTGCACAGTAATAGCCTTTATGCTTGGAAATTTATGGGCCATGGACAGTTTATAAGAAACGATGTAGTTCATCAGAGAAGCAGACTGATGGAGCACATGGGAGCATTCTGTGCAGGAAGTTGGGTTTTGGAATAATACTTACTTTGATAGAGTTGTTTTGTTAGCTAAGTAAAACAGTAGGGAAGCCAATGGCCACTTAGGCTTCAAACATAAATATATATTTATAAGTCACCCAGCTGCTTAATTGAGATCTCTAGTGTTTTCCCTAAGTATATCTTATCCAAAAAAACAGTAATGCAGAAAATAACAACAGCAGCAAAGACCTGCTATATGCTGAAGTTCACTTAATTAGTCAGTAATAGTTAGGGGGAAAATGGAGCATTATTTTAGGGGCAGATTCATGGAGGATCCCAGAGTCTCTCCAACCTGAGTAGTGGCTCAGGCTTGGCTCAAATTGCCCTCTAGCAATTTCTTGCTGAAGAAGCAGCAGAATAGATGCCCTTATTGTACCTCTCTCTTCTCTCAGTGGCTTTTCCTCCACCGTCAGGGTACAGCACAACTTGTGCGTGACTTGTGTAACCAAGTACTCACAACCCAGTTTGGAAAGATAAACGCTGGGGTTCCTGCCAGATGCTGGCTGTGTTGGCTGTGGAGGGGGAGGGAAGTACATGGGGCTTCAAAATGTTCTCCAAGGGAGGTTACACAGGGGATGGTTCATTAAATTTGAGCAAAGAACTGGAAAATAAGATTTCACACTCCTAAGCTTGAACAGCCTTGGTGAATTTGGGTTTCCCCAGAAAACCTTGAGGAAATTTGGCAAGTTCCAGGGAGCTTCAGGAAGTGCTGGAGGCTTTTGCAAAGGTGTTTTATTCTTAGAGCAGACCTCCAAGGTGAGGTAGAGAGTAGGGCCTCCCACTCCATGCACCTTAGCCAGCTCTCAAAAGCCCTTTCTGGCTGTGGGATCCAAGAAGGGTGGAGGGAGGGGTCTTGGGTTTGGCTTCAGCAGTCCCACTGTCATAGCTCTTCTCAGATGTCTGTTTAATTGAGAGCAACAGCCTCAATCCAGATCTGCTACTTTCCAGGTGAATATCCTGACTTGGATGATATTGAATATAGAGAAATGTGGCTCTCAGTCTATTCTGATGCAATTATTTTTCTCCATACAGGCAGTTTAATATCACTAATTATCATCAAAACCAATTATTTGATCTGCCCTCTATTTGAGCTTGAGGCTTGACCAGAACCAGTCTTAAGGACTGAGTTTTCCCTCCCTCCTCAAACAGGAGTACACACATCTTTTCCCCAAAGAGGAGTACTCACATCCTCTGAAAAAGTCTAGGAAGTTTTAGGGAAGAGGTCTTTGCTCAACCAGGGCTTTAAGGATAGGCTAAGATTTAAATATTGTCTTTAAAGTGTGTAAAGTTTTGGGCATCACAATATAAAAAAGATATAAAGCTACTGGAGAGCATCCAAACAAGAGCTACAAAGATTGTGAAGAGGCTGGAGGGGAAGTCACACAAGGAGCAGCTGGGGTAATTTGGTTTGTTCAGCCTGGAAAAGAGAAGACTGAGAGGAGACCCAACAGCAATCTCCATCTTCCTCACAAGGGGAAGAGGAGGGGAAGACACTGACCTCTTTTCTGTGGGAATGGCATGAATGAGGTTTAGGCTGGATATTTTGAAACATTCTGCACCCAGGGGGTGTTGGACACTGGAATAGGCTCCCCAGGGAAGTGGTCACAGCACCAAACCTGATAGAGTTCAAGGAACATTTGGACAACACTTTCAGGTACATGGTGAGAATCTTGGGACCATCCTGTGCAAGGTCAGGAATTGGTCCTGGATCATTCTTGTGGGTCCCTCCCAATTCAGAATACTCTATGATGTTATAAATACTTCCTACAGTAATTTCTTCATTTGGGATCCTAGAAACATTAGAAGCCTGAAATATCAGAGACATGTCCAGTCTGGCCAGTTTTGGCGGGGATCTGCTCCTGTAGTTGGTGGTCATGGTTCCATCCTGCACATTCCCTGCAATGCCTGATGACTGGAAAAATGCTTTCAGCTAATTGTCTTTAATTTCCTCTTTCTCCTCCCAACTCTCAAGTATATTTGTGTTAAAACCAAGGTTTGCTCCTTATCATGCTCACAGCCCATTTCCTCCTCCTGTTTTATAGGCAGTGAAGTCTAAATGGTGAATTAGTGACATCTTCATTATTATCACAGTAGAGTGCAGTGCCATCCTAATGCTGTTCCCTGTAGTAGTGAGCAGAAGGAGAAGCTAGGATGGGAGGCATTACGATTGTATTCCAGCATAAATATCTGAAACGACAGGCAAAAACTGCTGTGCCACATCCAGGCTTTTCCTGTAGCTTTGTTTCACCAGCTGAAAACATCTTGGAGAACATTTGCTCACTTCAAGACTGCCCCACTTGCTCCAGGTGCAGCTGAGCTGATGCATAGCTGCCGAGCTACGTGGCTGGAAATAGAAACTGGTGCTTCAGAGAGCTTGGCTTGCTGAGGGGCTGGACTCAGGGGGAGCAGCTCCAGGTTTATAAAGAGCTCTTCCACCATGGTTCACACCTTCCTTAGGAGAAGTGCCATGAGTAAAACTGCCCCAGAGCTTAGCAGAGAGTAGGAGCCAGATGCTGCAGGGATTTGCTGCTCTTCTTTTCTCACGAGAAACAGGGGAAATCTTTCAGTGTTGGGTTGCTTGTTTTGTCTGGTGGCATTTGAACCACAAAGGATGGGATGAGTGAGATCTTTAATTATGTGGTGGTTCAGGCAGCTCAAAGGTGTTGAAGAGAGCAGTGTGAAATCAGTTTACAAGATTTTTAAAATGTGGTTTTGGCAAAGCAAAACTGGCAGGTTCATTTCTCACCCCACAAAAGTTGTGTTTGAACTCACCCCACAAAAGCTGTGTTTGTCCAAAACCTGAACCTCTCTGTGGGCACCAGAAAACCTTATTTCTGGAGTGAAACTGGGGAATTCTTCTGTTGTCCTCTCACTTTGCCCCCATTCTGAACTTCCACAGGCACATCGATGTAGCTCCTGGAATGTGTGCTGAAGCCTGCCTCTGCCTGTTTGCCCAAAAGGGATGTTCTTGCCATGCTTCACCCTCCTGGCAGCCTGGGCCCTCCAGTGAGGAACTACAGCAGAGCTCTCTTGCTTCTTTATGCACCACCAAGTGCAAAAATAAATATTGTGACTGAACTCAGGGGAGTTTTTCCTTTGTAAAATGTGGGTCTCAGCTTGCTCTGGGGCAGATGGCACTCATCCTATAGCTGTCCATCTGAAGGAATGACAAGAGAATAAAGCACCCTGGTCCCAAATGGCTTGGTAGGTTGGAGGGGTGCTGGCAGCTGGGAATAAGGCAGGATTTCTGAAGCACCTCCCAGGCACCAGCACCATCCCAGGGACAAGCTACGAGTCCCTGCATCCACAGCACATGCATCCATGCAGAGCTGACCCTTGGGCATGATGTACACAGACATCCACACCTATGCTTCTATCTCTCGGCACTGCATCTCTGAGCAAACTGAATCCTGCTTAATTTTATAAATTCACCCTTTTGCAGTCGTTTGCTCACTTATGGTTTGAAGCCTACAGTTCTGACAATATGCAAGTTTACTTTTTAATTCAGAGTGAGAAGAATTTTCTTTATGCACTTTTCACCCATGTAGAATTTAATATTTAATTTTTTTTAATTAGAGGTCTGAGTTTAATTAAAATTTTAATATTGTGCACCTTGAAAAAAGCTTTAGTTTGTACTCAGAAGAAATACAGGCATATAAAGCCAACAAACACGATAGAGAGAAAACAATTGGTCACTTATTAGTAGGGAGACCTCTGTGTGGTATCATCTACCCTTTTGCATTGCAGCCCCAGGGTCTTGTTTCTGGAGTGCTGTTCATTGCTAGGTGGGACATGGAAAGGTACTAGTGCAGCTGGCAGCCTCCCTCTGCAACCCAGCTTTGGCAGGCAGCCCTCATGATGAATTTCCAAAATATTTTTCCTGTTCCTCAGGAATCAGAGACATGACAGAGGGCCTGGCAGTAGGACAGCTGGCACAGCTCAAAGGTGCCAGAGCTGTGGCAGTGACCATCTGACCCAAGGACGTGTCGCCTGGCTCCCTCAGCTGCTCTCCCAGCCTCCTGCTCTCCTTTCTCCTCATGTGATGTGTCCTCTTCAGCGTATTCATCCTGCCTCTGGTGTGTCATGGCAACTCTGTCAGATGTTTTATTAGTGCTTTTTTTTCTTTTACCCTGCAACTGAACCCAGTCTCCTGGGAAATATGGGCTGAGCCCGAAGAACATTCATGTGCTTGCCAAAATGTCATGTTTTGAACCTGTGGAGGAAGAGAAAACAAGGAATGCAAAAAGAAAGGTCATCGTGTTCTAGGTATGGCCATGTTTTGTGGCTTTCATCATGCTTATAATCTGGATATTTCTTGTGTAGACAGGAGCTGCTACAGAAGCAGCACTGAAGAAGTCATGGCACATGATTCTGGAGGAGACCTGGTAAGGTCACCAGGCTCTGTTCTTTGCCTACACAGAAATAGCCAGCCCTGGAACAGACCATAACACACAGAAGGACTGAAGGCTGCTTTGCATGGTGCTCTTTGTACGCTATAAATTCAGTCAGACGGAAACATCAGAGAAAAATCGCAGAATTTTCATATCTTCAAACTGTATAATAATCTTTTGTATATCATCACCAGGCCCAGTAAAGGAAAATATCTAACTCTCCTCATCATCCTTCTCAATTTCACACTCGACACAGCTGCCATGATACAACCCAAGGTCCACCATTGCTTCAGCATTCAAGAAGACCATGTTTGCTTTCTGGGTGGCTTTAAACCATCCTGGCTGATTTTCTTGTGGAACCTGCTGGTTTCCTGCATGAGTTACTTGACACATATCATTACCTTCCCATCCCTGAACTCCCTTCATGGGAGTAGGTCAGAGTTTTACAGGTGGTATGGGGTACATTTTTGGCTGCTTTTTCTTTTTTATAATCTTTTGGATGTGGCACTCTTAGGGGAAGTCCAAAATTTGCTCTCACCTCAGATCCTACAATGGCCTTCTGAGTGTATCCCACAACAAGTGGGCAATATGGCAGACAGTAGCAGAGAAATACCAGGTAAGTCAAATTCATGGCAGTCAGCATAACTTCCCAAGGAAATTGCCAGTAGGCACTCCTGGCCCATCATGTGAGAGAAACTGCAGCCCTCAGGCTGATAGCAGGCAAATTTTGCTCCTCTGCCAGGAGAGACTATTAAATACCAGGTTGGCACTGACTCATGTTTTTGGGAAGTGGGAGAACTACAGGAAAGAAAGCTCCTGGAGGTGGCTGACTGCTCCAGCAACAGTGTCATGTGCTGGAGATGAGTGAGGGGGGAGGAAAAATCACATTTTTTCACTGAATCTAATTGCACTGAGTGGTGGCTGGAGGGGTCCTGCAGTGCATTTTGGAAGAGTTTACATAGTTCTGGATCTTCTACCACTTAGAATGGAAAAAAGAAAGCCAATCTGTTTGATCAGGCCTCTCCCACTCGATATGTGTATTGGATTTTACATTAAAGCTTTTAACAGCTACGTACACATCTGAGCTGGAGCTATTGTTAGCCCATGTGATGGATTAAGATCAAGAATGTTAATGTTATCCAAAGGAACGCTTTTTAATGTATATTGCAATTGTATAAACAGGGTCACCAGAGCTAAATGGGATGTCAATGACCTATGAAGATCATGAAGTAAACAAAAGATCTTAAAATAAGCATGTAACCTGAACATGTCGGGGATTGTTGCATATCAAAGGCATTTGCTTATATAAAGTAAGGGAAAATTACTTAGGAGTAATGTTATTTGCCACAAGTCTACCTCTTGCCTGCTCTACAAAGGAAACCTATCCAAAGGGACTGGGGTATGTCTCCATCTACCAGGAAGCACGGGGCAGAGCCTACATGCATCATAAACATGCTTAAATCCCAGGGTGTAGCGATAAGCTGTCATTGCTGGTGAGCAGCAAGCTCCTCCAGCCCTCAGTGGAGAGGGAGGGAGGACAACTCCAACAAACACAGCTGCCAGGAGAGTTTCAGAGCCCTTGTGACACAGGGAGACCATGGCAGTCCATGAGACCAGCCAGCTGAGTGGGAATTAGCAGACACCAGATGGTTGAAAACAATGGGAAGAGAGTAGGAGGTTATTTTTTTCCCCTCTATAAGTCCATTAATATTCCCCTTCTTATTCCATATTGTTGTGATTGACAAATAGGGGCTTTTTTGGTTTGTTTTTACTTACTGGGCAAGCAAATTATTTTCTTAAATTATTGCTGGCAGTGGGGTGTGAATCCCTCTTTCAAGATGCCCTAAACTAAGTAATTTCTTGTGAAACAACAGGGTTAAAATTGGAGGATTTGTCTGGAGAATGTGGGTTCTGGAGTGTTACTATTCTGTCCTTGGTGCAGTTGGTTATCCCACCAAAATGCAGAGCCTTTCATTTTGGTCCTGGATTGTATCCCTGTACAGGCCATTCACTTGTCTTCACAGTCTTGACTTGATGATCCTTGTGGATCCCTTCCAGTTCAGAATATTCTGTGATTCTGTGATTTGTCATCACTGAATTTCATTGTATCACCTTCAGGCTGCTTCTGCAGTTTTGAGTTTTAATCCTGCCCATAAAGTCCCTCTTGGCCTTGTTGCTTTGCAAATTTAATGCATTCTATCCCATCAGTTTGAGCCCTCTTGGAAATAAATGCCATGGCACTGCTCCTGGAGAATGCTTCTGCCATTGCAACCAGGAGTTGTATACAGCACCTTTCTGGAAATGGTTTTAAGAAATAGTCTTACACTTGGCCCAAAATAGTTCTATCAAGACCATGTTTTCTTGACTTGCTTATGAGAATACCATAATAGTTTCAAACTGAAGTTTGAAGTTGAACTGAAGATCAAACTTCAATCTGAAGTTATATTGCTCTTTCTGTACAGGCTGTTATGCTATCATAAGAGTATCCTCTATTAGTCTGATGTTTGTTTTTGCAAGAAGCCTATGTTGCCAGTTCACATTTCCTTGTTATCATCTAGGTTGTTTTCTGATGGTGTAGCTGTTCCAGATTTTTTTTCCTAGCAGGTTAAATTGCTGGTCTAGAGGACTTTATCTCTTTAAAAATTTTTAAAAAAATTAAAGAAATAAAAATTGAAAGAAAGGACTGAGAAACAAACCCTAAGACCTTCCCTTGCATTCCTTAAGGCCTCAGATCAGCATTTGAGAAGTGGACACAACTAGTTCCTTAGGTACCAGAGGCGATTTTCATGAAGACCACATGAACTGGAAGCATCAAACTTATTCAAGCTTCTGTGAGCTTGTTCTACTATGACTTCAGACTGGGAGTTTACCTATTTGCTTCTGAAATTGCAGTTATGAGTTGTGCTTGATCCCAACACAAAGTGATGCAAAACAAAAATCCAGTGATGCTGGAAAATACAGGGATTTAATCAGTGATTTTTCCTTCCTATGTTACTATTTTGTTGGCTCTGCAGAAATCTTGTTGGATGGGAGGGCTGCAAGTAAAGCTTTATTTAAACCTTTAATTTCTGTTATTCTCTGCCAGAGACTGTGACATCTAAATGTCATGCTGGATAACAGTGTGGATGAAATGGACCTTGGTACCTGATATAGGGAAGGTGTAATTCCTTCTACCCAAATATCTGGGCAGGGGGACCAAGGGAGATGGCTTCTCCCACTTGCTGTCAATAAATTATCCCTTTACCATACTCTGCTTTACATCCTGACAGGGACTAAACTTGCAGATGACACTGAGACAGCACAAGGTTGCCCCTTAGGAGTAAGAGGCTCTGTGGAGTTACTGTTCCCTATGCCTTGTTTCTTCACATCTAGTAGACCTTTTCACTGCCTTTCCTCTTTCCTTCCATCGGGGGTAGGAATCTTGGGATCTTGGTGTCCTAAAATGCTCAGGAAGGCTGATATCCAAGTGTTTTCCTGCCACTCCTGGGGTTTTACTGCCATCTTATCTTCACTGAACAGACCCCCATGTGGCCCATGCTTCACCTCCCACAGCTCTGCCCAAAGGGTAGGAAAGGGTGTCCATGGCAAAGGAAGCCTGAGATCCAGGTTGTCCAGTCTGATCTGAGGGTAAATCTTCTTCCAGCTCTTGGGGAGAGAGTTATTGATGTTTAAAGTGATTGTTTTGGTAGCCAGCTGCCCAGTAGCATCCCTCATTGTTGCCATGTTACCTCTGGGGGTTTCCTTGTTTTGGTGTTATTTGGTTTTTTAGTTTGTTTCAGAGAGAGTTCATTTCCTCTGACCTTTGGGAATTTTCTGCTAAGTTAATATGAACTGGAATAGCGACTTTTTAGAAAAATGACATAGAGAAACAGGGGCTTATTTCCCTGTCTACTGGAAAAAGAAAAGTTTGCAACACTGACAATCCTTTGCTTTTATGTTTCCTTTTGGATATGGGCATATAGTTTTGGTTTCTTCCTTAGGTATACGTACTAATGCACCCCAAAGGAGTGAAAATTGCTCACATGCAAAATGATCCTTGCTACTTAAGCAAGCTCTTCTTAGCATGCAGAAATTCAGCTGTTCTCCATCTCAGATATTACAATAGTAATCAGCAATTTAAAACTCTTTCCATAATTGTTAACCCAAAAGGTTTTGTTTGTTTGTTTACTGGCACTGACTGATGGTTATTATCAGCTTTGAATGACATTCAGCATTCATTTTGCAGCTCTGTCTGTTTTCAAATATTTGGGGATGTCCTTGTTAGGATGTTTTCAATGCAATTCTATTCACAGCAATTCCAAAGCACGCGCGCTGTATGTGATCAATTAATCACCGCTTGTAATCAAAATTTTTTCTAAGCATGTGGAAACACAGACAGTAAATATGCCTTAAAATGTCTTTGTTTTGTCAGGAAACGACCTCCCAATGTGCTTTAAAATATGTAAATAGGTTTGTGCTCTGTGATGAAGCATTGCTGTGTGGCTTGTCTAAAGAGATTTGAATGGAAGAGATGGCAGTGACTAATATTTTGCGTGGCTTAATATTAGGGCTGGTGGCTGCGTGCTGTAGCTTTGATCCACTTGGCTTCAGGGAGTATGACATCAGTGAATGTGATGGCTACTGTCTTGAATTCTTAGGACTGGGAACAGCAGATATTCAAAAGGAATTACAGGTTTACTAAAGGAGACCAAAGAAACTTCTTGGCTGAATAAATTGCTTCACTTGATGATAGAAATTTAGCACATTTTTAAAACTGGTGGAAATTACTTTAGAAGAGTGCTGGTAAAGGTAAGCGTCAAGCATCTTCAGGTGTTTCTGTATCTTCAAGGTTGCTGCTGTTTTTGCATGATGTCTGCACAGTCATTTCTCTTGAGAAAAAACACTGACCTGGAGTAAACCAGATTTTAAAACTGGAGGTGAATTTTGGGGTTAAGGTGAAGAACTGTTTGGGAGAGATTAGATTATTCCCTAACTTGCCATCATAGAGCTTTTCCTGTTTGTTTGTCTGGATTATCTTCCCAAATATCTGGTGGTGTCCTCTGTAAAGACAGCAGAACCTGCAGGTTAGATCCTGTGTGGCCTTGTCTGTTGAGAAGAATGGGCATTTGGATAATTTAAGTAGCTGGGAGTCCCAGAAAGGACTGGACCTGAAGGGAGTTTTCAGCTGAAGATGGATGAGCTCTCCTGCTTCATGGACCCATTCCCCCATTACCTGATTTCTTTGACATGCTGGCAGTTGCCTTAGCTGGGCTCTTGCTGCGAGACAGTCAGCACCGCACTCACAGCACTGCAGGAAAAATAAACTCGTTCAGACCAAGCAAAACACTTGGAAAAACATGCAGATGTCTTTTTTTTTTTCCTTTTTTTTTTTTTTGGTGAGCTCTGAGTTGTGCTTCCTCTTAAAGCTTTGGGTACAAAGACCTTTTTGTGAAGGTTGTCAGCCTTTGCACTAGATTTGGCAATTTTCTTCTGACGCCACTATCATAGAGGAGGAGAGAAGAAAGGGCTGATGACAGGAGCCCATTAATAAAAATTATATACTGTTTTAATCTTGGTCACTGTCTTGAAACCATGGCAATAGCAAAATTCCTTAGTCTCTTTTATTTTCTTCTTCACCTGATTACAACTAGAGAGGTCAGGATCTTCCCTGTGCTGCTCCACCATCCAAAGTATTGAAATGGGAGTCTCAAGAGGTCTGGTTAGACTTTCTGAGCTGTCCAGGCAGATTGGTACCATCTGGAAGTCTGGCTGGGCAGAGGATTTGAAATCTGGACCCTGATATTGGCTTTTTAGTCTTCCATTTTTCTAAAGTAGTTTTTCAGTGGGAGTAAATGACTCTAATTGTATTGAAGGAGCTTGACTAATTCACACCAGCTGAGGGACTGGCCCCTGAGGTCTGGGCTGGACTGTTCTTTCTGTGTAATTTAAAAAAAAACACCAACTTTTTTGGATAGTAGTGTAGAAATGGAAGTCCTTGGCTGCTTTGCATTCAGTCTGAGATGGAGCAGTACCTTCTGGGAAGAATGTGTATTTCCATGGAGGCTCTGGCCAAGAAGATGTTTCCACTTAGGGAAATGGACATCATTTGCCCTATTCCACCTCCATCCAGGAAAGGGTTGGTGAGGGGATGGGTTGAGGCTCTAGCAGCACATGTCTGATGGTCCTTGCTGAGATGGGCCAAGTGTGCAGCTACAGAATGAACAGGAATCAAAACACCTGTGGTGACTTCAAGACTCCAGGCTGTGAACTGGGCTGGCAGGATGCTCTTCACTGATTTGTACAGAATCTTCCTGGTGGGCATAGAGCCCCCAAGCTGGGAGTGCTGAGGTTAGCAATACCCTGCCTCTCTGGTGTCCCAGCATGGTGTTGGTGCAGCACATGTTATTTCATTCCCTCTTGGAAATATCTTGGAAATGGGCTTCTCTGTTGGTGTAGGTTGCAGTGAAGCCCTGGGATTCCGAGGCTTAGATTTCTTTGATCCAGCTGAACAAAGTGTAGAAATCTTTGCATAATTTTTGTGTACCTGGATACCCAGCACACAGGAGTTTATCTTTAACACAACCAGAGGAAAGAACTCTGTGGTTCAAGTGTTAATATTGAATTGCATCCTTACTTCAGTTCTTTTTTCTTTATTCTGCTTTAGCTGTAGAATCCTTTAAGAGGAGGAAAAAAGAAAATATGCTGCTTGTCACTTTCTGTGAAAGAAGGAGCTAATTCTAGGTAGCAGCACCAAAGCTTTATTGTTAAAGTCAAATCCTATTTGTTGTTTAGGCCAAAGGAATAAAAATATAAATTTACACAAATAGGGAAGCAAGAGAATAGGGAAAACAAAAACCACAAAAGACAAGAAATCTCAGTTTCTGATGCTTACAGGTCACTTGCTGCAAAATCAGTGGGTGATATTTTTGCTTGCTGTGGGCTTTAAAGGAATCAGACCAAATACTCAGCACACATATATCCTGCTCCATTGTACCACTCTCTACCTGGGCTGTTGTCTTAGCTTGCCTCCCTTCAAGGACTTGCATGAGAGGATTTTTCCATGGCTGAACAAGTTTGACCTTTATTAGGCAGGAGGTTAAGAGGAGAGAGAATGGAAGATAGAAGAGACAGACCTAGAGTGACTATTAATAGGAATTGAGGTTTACATCTCAGTTGCTGCTGAGGGATTCAATAGAATCTGATAATCTGTATATCCCTATCCAGAGCAGAGCTGCACTGACAGGCATGCTTCTTGTTTTCTTCCCCTCAGGTGGCTGCGTTGGCACATCTTTTAATATCTGCAGGCAATGATATATGGCTGAGTACCAGCAGCAGGGATGGCAAGATGCTCTGCAAAATTGCTTGCCATCCACTGAAGATTTTGAGTTGTAAAGCACCACTTGGTAATGCAATCTCCCAAAAGCTTGGAAGTGTTGTTCTAGCAGAGCTGCTTATAAAGCAAATATCAGTTCATCCTAGCTGTGGGCTAGTTTGTGATTGCCTTTGAGCCAGCTTGGCCTTGGAGACTACACAATTTCTCTGGTGGTGGTGATGCTTCTCATCACTACCATTTCTATTTTCATCTGGTCCTTGCTCATATACAGGCAACCCCCTCCTTGTGACCACCACCTTGTGGCTAAGATGGTCCTCTGACCTCACTGCACATTTCTCAAAAACCATGTTGTTTCTTCCATGAAGCCCATCAAGTTGTCATTACTTACTTCAGTTTACTTTTGCAAATAATTTTTTTATAGGATGTGTATGTGCTGAGGTGTCTCTGTGCTGCCTTTCACCTGCTTAGGACATGGAAAGACATTATTTTGAACTTCAGAACAGTCTTTCCTCTACATAAATATTTTACAAAGTTTGCAAGGGTCTTCTGGGGTTAGGAATGATTTGTTCCGTCAATTCAAAATGTTACCTAATACCAATAAATGTTAATAAAGAGCTTGTAGCTGGCATCATATACCAAAGCACTGTACATTCATTAAAAATCACCTATGCAAGTGCAAGGCCAGCCAAAATAATCTCCTAATCAGTTATAAAAAGTCCACAGTACTTGTCAGGAGTTCAGTGTGGGGCAATAGCATTGAGAGTTGTGGTTTCTGGCTGAGGCACTAAATCTGTTGCACATGGAGACAAGCCAGACTAAGAAAGTCCTCACTGGGACACAATCTTTCCAATGTTTGGGGTAAATGAGTGGGGATTTGAACTTGAAAGAACAGTAAGTCCTCAGATAGTTGGTATTTTGGTTTTATCGCTGTTGTAAAGGGAAAAGCATATGTCAGAGGTCTACTGCTTTTTGGTGGCAGTTTTGTTAGTGCTTTACAAAATACCTGTCTCCTTCATTATGCCCAAAGTCCCCCTGCACGTCACTTCTTCTGTGAGTTCAATGGCATGTGTGATTTGGCATTCATAAAGCTGCAGAAGGGATATTTGGGGTGTTATGTGTTTTTCCAAAGGCAGTCTTCCCACACTGGCTGAGGTCTTCCCATGTGAGGTAAATCCTGACCTTGCCTGTTGAAGTTGCTTCATGGCTCTTGGCTGGTAGTGCAAAGCTTTCGCAGTGAGGAACAAGCCACTCTATCTTCCATGCTCCACCTAAGTTAGCATTAAAACTTAATTTGTTATGTCTGGTGATTTAGGACTTTAAAGACCCCTTTGGCCAACCATCACTCATGAGCAAGTATGTCATCTTTCTGTGCACTTAAATGGAAAAGGAGTTGAAGTGTCTCCAAAGAATATATTTTTGACTGGGGCTGGAAAGCTTACATGGTCACTTTTCAGGCAGTTTTTAATATGAGATTAGATCAGGAAATACCAGAATGGGCATTCTGTAATCAAAGGGGAGCACACACTTTTCTCTAAATGCCCAATTGCTGTGACAATTAATTAACTGAGTAATCTCTCTCCATCTCAGAGTGATAGGTGTTTATGTCCAGTGTGACTGTGTTCGTTCCTGTCCTGATGGAGCTCAGAAGTCCATGTGATGTGGTGGAACTGCAAATGCCTTATTCCAGAGAGCATGCCTGACAACATGGGACTGTGCCTTGTGCCTTAGTGCCTCCACAGCCAGTGCTCCTTAGGGTCACCAGCAACCTTGACCTTTTGAACATGATGTTCCATTCTATGGTTCAGAACCAGAAAGTCATCTATTGCTTTTTTTTTTTTTCTCCCTGTCTGTGTGTTTTTTGGGAGATATGGGCTGGTAGGGTTTGTTTAGCTGTCTTCACCTCTCAGCCTAGAGCCCTCTTTGCACGTTAGATGTGTGTTGGGAGCTCTGTTTTGGTGATGTGTCAGGCTGAACATGCCTTGTGTCAAGAATGGTTGCACCCATGAGGTACCAGCTTTCACACTGGCTATGGCTAACAGCACAGCTTGTGCTACCTCTTTGCAGGAGTTTGACTCACATTCCCAAGTGTGTGGTCCTGGAACTATTTATTTGAGCAAATGACATTGGTTTGGCATCCTTAAGTTGTATGCATGCCTACCCACCAGTTGAGGCACTCTGAATGTTCAAGTTGCAGCTACTTTGGCTTTGCCAGTCTATAAATATTCATTGTGTTTCTTTCCTTGATCCAATAAGCAAAAAACCAAAAAATTTAAAAATTATTGTCTTTAGGAGGGCAGTGCAATTCTTAGGCATAAGCATTTCCACACACTAAGATGGGTTGAAGTAGGCTTAGACCTTGGTTTATAAGGCAAAGGTCAAATGTGACATGTTCCCAGATTATGAATTGTCAGGATTGCTTGGCCAAACCGTGTTACCAAAATTCTGCTTCTTTGTGCATCAGCACTGTATTTATTTAGGTTGTTGTTTAAAAATGACAGAATAAAACCTGCTGCTTCTGCTGTTTCACTTGTTGAGTGCAACAAAATATGAGGTTGGTATGACTGGATTCTGGCTTTTGTGCAACTGCTCATGATTTGTTTTCATTTTGTTGATTTTTGTACACTTTTCTCAGCACAAGAGGCTTGTGCTATTTGTTGGGGTATCCATGAGTACTTTGTGGAAAAGACACCTTGATCCTGGCTCTGTTTTTCATGTTGCATGGGTGAGATCACTGCTTCAAAGTCAACAGTTAAGTCACAGGTTCTGTGAATCCTTAAGATCCTCATGCTAGAGCACAAGTGCAAGAAGCTGGGAGTAGTTGTGTTGAGAAAACTCTTTAAATGCAGACAGAAATGCTCCATACTTATTCAGCAGGTTCTGCAATGTACTGTGGAAGCAGTAGTCCCTGATTGGGACTGAACAAATTGAGCAGAATTTAGAATATGCACCAATGCTGCTTGGCCTTCCCAAAGTTGCTAGGCAGAGAATGTCTACCACCCTCTTAACACTGATTCCACATTTCCTGCCTTATTCCTACTCTGGGCTTGGCATGCTGGAGCCAAACCATCACCACTCTCTTTAGGAAAATTGCCCACATTTTCTGCAGGAAAAGTAAGAATGACCCAAGTGGTGCTGTTACCAGAACAACACGTGAAAAATCCATCTGTGTGAAAAGAGTGCATAAAGGAGTGGAATGGAGTGGAAGAGCTTTTTCCTGTAGCTTGTCACAGGCTTGGTTATGGTGTGCTCCTGGTGAGCTCTTGCTCCCACTTCACTATGGATGCACATGATTTTTTGGCTGATCCTGCAATGTCAGCTCATAGATTGATGTTCCCCGAGGTATGGTTTCCTATGCTCTGGTAACTAGGTCTCTGAATACTACAGGACTTCTCAGTTAAATTGAAATTATTTTGCAAGACCATCCAGAATAAATACTCTGGACAACAGAACAAGGTTGGTAATACGGAACATGCGATTTATTTTTTTTAAGGAACCGATATGGGAAAACGTTTCCACACTGACAAAAACAGAACAAATGTAGGTCAGTGTCTGAAGGAGATGAAAGAAGCCAAGTGTAATGAGAGCCTATTGTTTCATGCTGACATATGCAGGAAGCTTGTGGAGAAAGAACATCAAACTAAAATGTGAGGAAAAAAAGAATAGAAGGCATGAAAATCATCATACTCAAGAAAACAAAGAGATCAGAAAGTTAAGGGGCATGCTAAGAAATCTGCACTGGGAGGCTAAATAAATGAGTTTCATATTTCCCCTTCTTCCTTCCCTTCAGTTCCGGGTTTCTCTCTCCCATTCGTCTACTAGGTAGCAGCTCTTCTTCCTTCCAGGAATACTTTGATTTTTTTCCTTCCTCTCCTGCAGATGCCAGGGCCTAGAGAGATCCAGATGGCAAGCAGACCAGGCAAAAAAGGCCTCTTTACTATTTCACTTCTCATCTTCCTCTCAAGTTAAAAACACATGAAAGATCTATTGAAAAGAACAGACAAGTCTTATTTACTTTTTAATAAGTAAATTTAGTTTACGTATTTAACAGAAGTTAGTACACTGTTCAAACAGATGGAAAAAATATGAAGAAGCAATTTAGACTCTAATTCTTTATTTTGTTCACCAGTCTTACACTGATTTTCTCAGACATCAGAGGCGTTGTTCTGACTTGGGCAATGGGCATAAAGAATTGGTCCTTCATGCTAATTATTTCTGCCACCCATTGTCATCTGGAAACGTCTTTCACAGCTCTGGACAGCCAATGCCTTTCCTAAAATTTCAGTGGATCTAGAAGGCTGAAATCTGTTCTCAGCTCTGTGTTGAGAAGGGATTCCTTACCCAGCCGGGCTGCACTGGAGTGAAACTGCTGCAAGAGTACATAGTTATGTCCCGTGTTTTCATCAATGAAGCACTGGTGAATTCTTTTTTTTCCCAACTCTTTCGTTTTCATATAGCTTTTCTCACCTTTTGTAATAGAAAATTATATTTGTGGGAAACTGTCTGTCTGAATCCTATGATACCCCATAGACTTGAGTTTTGTCATCCAGGGGCTTACCCAAGGGGATCTGCCCTGGTCACTGTTGAAGTGTTCCCAGGATTATCCCTTCCCATACCCTCACTTTAAGAGGATAGATACCAAATTTCCACTCTGTCAGTGTAATGAAGGACTCCTGATGGATGGTCTGGGTCTGTTCCTTGTGAGAAGAGAATTCACAGCACCATGAAATGTGTTGTCTGATGAAAGGTGTTATGGGGCCATCGCCATTCCTTAGAAGTTCAGTAGTTTCTGGCAGTAAAATTGTGAGTCCTAGCAAAGAACAAAAAAATCTCCTATCTGTCCTCCTTACAATATATAGACATGAATATCTCTTGTCTGTCCTCCTTACAATATATAGACATGAAGCCCAGATTTTTAGGTTGTTTTAGGCCACAGGGTGATGATGACTGTTTCACTTAGAGATACATTTGAATTGGTGATTTATGCAGCCCAACGTTGACTTTAATTTAGCTCATGTTACAGGTAGAGTAATTCAGTCCTTAATGAAGTGTACTTCATATGACATATTGAACATGGGATCTGACAATCGGTGGCTGAAAACCAGCCTAGGTTACATTTTCTTGTCATTGGATCGAGGCTGGCAGTTCATAAACTTAAACTGAGGCATGCAGACCGATCACTCTCTCTAAAGTGGTGCTGAAGAAGAGAGACCTGTATTGAAACAAAGTTTCCTCATTCTTTTAAAGGAATGGGAGGGAAAAAACTTGAGAAGAGAAGCTACCGCATGCCTCTGAGAAAACTGACATTATTGTGTGTGTATACACACACTTATTTGGTTCTCTGCTATGTGAGTGTATAGGAAAAAGTGTTGCGAGCGAAAGGATTCCTGCCCTGACCTATGCAAAAAATTGAATTGTGTAGTAGGCGAGTGAGAGAATTTGATCTACATGCTCCTGAGCAGACAGATCCAGCTCTGAAGTAGTATAAATTACACTTACATCAGCTCTTGCAGGGGTTCAGGGCAAGGCTTTTGGGTAAGCGATAGGCAGCACAGCCTGGCTGGCTTTGGGAGCAGTTGTGGGGGGTGTGAGGGGCCTTTCTAGGCATGCATTTAAAAGGAGTCAACAGAACAGCTCTGAACTGTAAATATGCAAATAATTTTTATATTTGTGTTAGGAGACTCGTCCTTATTTGCCTGTGGAGAAGAAAGCAAAAGTTTTGAATGCTTCCAAGAGGTTACACTGGAAAATGAGAAAACATTTGCAGCAGCAGGCAAAGTCACAGCTTTGTTTTGCCCTCAGTGCAAAAAGTTGACTTAAAGTAGCATGGCAAGTGTATTGTTTTTGTGTCCAAGCCTTGTTCAGACATCTATATCATCCACTCATTTCCTTCTTGGTTTTACAAAGCTGTAAAAGGGTGCTTTTAGTATTTGAGAGTAAGAGTAGGGTAAAGAATGGAGGCAAGCAAAGAACATCAGCTTTTGGGCAGCTTGAAAATGATATATTTTCCGTTAAAAAAAAAAAGGGGGGGTGGGGGACAGAAAGGGCAGATGTTATGTCCCAGAGTGTTTTCTGGGAAAAGGAGGACAAATGAAAGGGCAGGAATAAAAAGCTGTAACAAGGGAGAGCTTGTCAGTCTGTGCTACAAGGAAGGAGGGTGGGAAAGATGCTAGTTTGGGTTAAAATAGCACTGCAGCTGGACAAGCCTGGGTTTTAACTCTGCCTTACATGAAATTACCCCAAACTTCCCCACCAGCTTGGATTCGAGGTGCCAGTACCCTGACCAGTAAAAACTGCAGGTCCAAGATCGCCTGGTGCTCTGGGACAGCAAAGTCAGGTGTAGGGGCAGAGTGGCTGGCTATAAAAAAATACAGGTGCTTTCATTTAAAATAGGCAGTGTACTGCTCATTTTGGTGCTTAGCCCAAGGAGCTCTTGATTTTATTAAATTTTTTTTTTTTGCAGGAGGGGTGTGGTGGGGTATTCTGAGCAACCTCAGCACTCCTTGTCTAGGAAGGGAACAGCATTGACACTAAGCAAAACAGGCAAAAATTATCACCTTGAAAATTTTCAAGGATAAAAGAATTCTTTGACAAAAGAAACCCCAGAATTAGAAAAATAGAGTGAAGGATTCTCAACTTTCAGGCTTATATAAATTCTTGTTGAATATCCATTTGATCTTAAGCCTTAGGATTTGTTTAATGCAGTATATTTGATATCTTGATGTTTTTGTAGCTCTGCCCTGAAGAGAAAAGTAGGGGACAGGGATGGAGGATCCAACCCCACGATTATGAGATTTTATGTTAATATTTGGCATGACGTGGATTTAGTTTTCCAGGAATAAAATGCACTATCATACATCAGGATTAAACTGCAAAATGGTCTAATAGGTAATATTTGAAGTATTTGTGCATTACTAACTAAATAGCTGATTGATCAAGGGAGGGATGTTTGACTTTTTTGTGGAGGACACAGTAATTAAGTAGAAACCAAATACTTCACAAAAAAAATTAAAACAATCCCAGGAATAGACCACAAAATCCTAGGTTCCAGCTCAGCCCAACACTATACAATTTCATATTTGATTTATTATGTTTTAGCCTGGGAGCTTCAAAAGTGTCTAAAAGTTTGATAGGCAAACCCCAGTGAGATTCTCCTGGCTCCTTTGAAAATGGTAGGAATTTTCTATTTACAGCATTAGTAGTGATCAATGGAATTTTTGGGACAGTTCAAGAAATATTAAACAGGCTGAGTTTGCTCTTTATGAATTAGTCTGGTGTTTATTCAGCAGCTCATTTTTCATCGAAGCACAGTATTAAAATTTCACTTGTTTGTTATAGGGTTGTCAGAATGAAATCTATTTCCAAAAATATACATTTCCATCTTCTTGTACCCTTTCTTCTTGCTCTAGTTAAGGTTATGTCAACACTCCCAATGTAAACCCCCTCATTTCAAGGATTAGTAATGCTGGCATCATCGGCCCAGACTCAAGAATAGCAAAACCATGAAATAACCTCTCTAGGATAATGTTCTGAAACAATTGTTTTCAGTGCCTTTGCCTTTTGTGTTAAATATCCTTCTGTGTGCAAAGTAGTGGCATCCAGCTTCTGTTCTAAGGCTATGGTTAAAAGAAAGAAACTGTGTAGGCCCTCATATTTTCATGACAACGTTAAAACATTTGTGTCTCAAGTTTAAACTGGGTGCCCAACTACGATTTGAAAACCAGTCCCTGCACAAGCTCAGTAACTTTTTCCATGGTGCTGTTTACCCTGCACAGCCATAGTAACATCACAAGGGTCCATGCCAGGGCTCTTGGAAGTCTACTCCTCACACTTGTTGCCATCTTTTGGATCCTCCTATAATATATACATTTAAAACAAGTATACAGCTGTGTATTTTCTTAATCTGCAAATGTTTTGGCATGTCCCATGGAAAAATAAGAGCTAAACCCTGTATGAGTCTTAGGAATGACAGTGTGGTGTTGTAGAGTTCATCATTCACTCCTCCTTCCCTTTCTGCCTGGTTTCCCATCGTCAAATGGGCTGAGCAAAGGGATGATTGTCATTTGCTGTGCTCCCTTTTGGTACCAGCTAAGTGACCCATAGAGAAGGTCTTAAGGCATGGCAGAGCTGCTGTAAGGTTCATCTTTATAATGCATTGCTTGGACATTAGAATGTGTTTTTGTTCTCTGGAGAGCTCAGGGCTGGTCTGTCCAGCATTCCCTGGGGTCACTGCCTGTTACAGGCGACAAAATCAGTTCATAACACATCTTGGTTTGGTTTACATGCAAAATTGCATCTCGGTTTTCCTACTTGATGATAAAGCTGGCTGCCAGTGGTAACTTATCCTTGGCTGAAGGAAGTTTCCTACAGTCAGAGATCCTGGTGTGTCTGTGCTCTGCATGCCATCAGTTACCCAGCTGGATTTTGTACAAAAATGGATTAAAAGAGACTGGCATGGTGATAATTAGATCAATGATTTCTAATGCTTCTGTTGCCCTGAATTTCAAAAGGCTGGGATCATACCATTAGAGCACCCAGTGTTTATCCTTGCCTTGACAAGGCTTCAGAGCCAACACAGTAAATTTTTATTGACCTCATTGCCAGGCCCAGTTATGGAACTGGTGATTGGGCTGCTAGGTCTTTCCTCATCAGCCTCCAGCGGAAGGTGATGGTGAGAGCATAAAATAAGAGAATAGAACGGTTTAAGTTTTTTCACAAGACATTTTTTAAAGGAAGAAGCAGCTCATGATAGAGTGGACGCTGGTGACATGAACAAGGCTTGAACAGAAGATCAGTAAAGAAAATGAAACTTTAGGCCAGAGGATGGCTGAACCCACTAGACAATCTTGGCCTTGGAAACACCTGATCAACAACCTTGGGAAATGATGGAAACTGTTGGAAACTACAGTTTAAAATGCCAGACTTTCCTGGGAGTGTGAAAGCAGGATCAGCTATTTTGAGACAACATGGGAATGCATAGTCATTTAACTAAAGGCTAATGTTGGAGGAAAATAACACCTTACTGAGTACCTGGAGGCTCAGGTGAAAAAATAATCACAGGAGTCGGAAATTTTGAACCCAGTTAACTTCCTAACCTAAGGAAAGACAGGGAGGGCAAAAGCAGCCACCTGTGAGATTTGCTGCCAATGAGTCAAGCGGGGTCACACTTCATGGTGGTGTGGATCTGCCTCTGCAGGCACTGGACTGAACCAGTCAGCTTGTACAAATGTGCTTCTGAATGCCAGCTTGAAAACTAGTCTGGCTTTCAAACATTCCTGCTTGCTTTCCTTTCTTTCATTATTATTGTTTCAAGTCAAAGATGTCATTTCTAGATGTTCTTGACTGATGCATATCCAGTGCTTTGCACGCTGTGCCTGGAGTCTCTGTGATTTTTGCATGAAAACAGGATTGCATTTATACAATTAATTAACTTTTGCTTGACCACTTTTATCCAATTTCTTTCTCTAGCACATAAAAGCGAACCTGACATAAATTTCTCTTTCAAAACAATTGACTTAGCAACTGCTGACCTTCTGTTCTGTCATTCTGAGGATTGATTGGATATTGTTGAATTGTTTCATTCTGCAGTAATTAAACATTAAATTAATTGTGCTAGTAACCTATTATTTCTTTGAACCAAGGACTAAGTCATTTGTTTTTGCTTGGTTACTCTGTGAGTTTTAACATCAGACAGCAAAACCTTGCTGTTACAAACAAACTAAAGAGTATAAAGGGAGCAATTTAATAACCAAAATAAAATATAAAGACTTCTAATTTCCGTATGGCTGGCCTATTGCATTAGGTTAATATAATTTGATCTATAAATCTTTTAAACCTTATGATTTTGTAATTTAAACATTTCCTGGATGGCTAATCATGCAGGGAAAGAATAATAATAATAATAAACCCCCCCCAACCTAAAACAAAACACGAGCCAAAAATATACCTCAAAAGTAGATTAAAAGATTAGATAGGAGGAGCGTTTGTTGAACACTTGGTGAGCCCTAGAATGTCGGAATATTTCTGGTGCTTGCTGCTTACACAAGTCTGTCTGCGTTCAGTCTGGTGCTGATGCAGAGTTTCCTTTGTTATGATGAAAGTGTTGTTAGATGTTTACATTGCTGGTATCTGGTGTAGAAAGGAACATCAGAATGACAAGTTGATATTATCAAAATGTATGTGCTCATAGACACCAAAACAGTATTTTGTGGTTTTCATTAGCATGGCCCATATTAATTTAATTAACATGATTGAAAGTTATACCATGCCATGAGGCAGATACGGAGCCCAGGCCTATGACTCCCCCATGGGCTGTAAAATGCTGTGGCTGACAAAAGGGGTGCATGTTGGTGCATGTGTGTGTTTCCAGTTGCAACTTCACCTGTGTGCTTTGCCCCAGAGCTGCTGGGGATGATGTGATGATAATCATGCACAAGGCAGGATGTGGGAAAATAAAACTGGGTAACCATCTGGCTCCAGTGGCAGGTGAGCTTTACCCAGGGTCATGTACCAAGGTCCCTGTGAGGTGTCCTCTTTGAGGATCACCAGCAGCTTCCCAAGGCTTTGCCTGCATCACCAGCGCAGCCTGGGAGGTTTCAGACTCCATGTTGGAGCACTGCAAACAAACCTTTGATGTTTGTGATTACCATCACAACTCCTGGAGGTGGCCTCAAAGGCTGACTCTTCATATCCCTGTTGCCACCAGCAGGGCTATCAGCCAGGATCTGCTGCCATGCAGGAGGAAGGACATCAAGGAAAATGCTCCTATACCTTTGTCTCCCTGCTGTTTTGAGCAGCTGCCTGCTCTGCTTGTACCCAGTCAGCTCTGATGGAGTCCTGTAACATCTCCAGGTTGCTCTGTGTATGTCTCTTTGTTCTCTCCTATTTCCTCTCAGAACGATTTTTGCTGGCAGCCAGCTTTTCATGATGCTTGACTCTCTCTGAAGTAGAGCTAAACTCCTGTGCTGTGACAAGGCATACGTCAGAGATGTGGGAATCTTGAACATAAATGACTTTTTAATTGTATGACTCCACACAGCCCATTGCTGAAAGATGTGGTGGGCAGGAGAGAGCAATCCTTTACAGACCAAACACAGATACCAATATATGAGCCCTTTGTTCTTGCTCCCCTGCCCTAAGGCAAGCAATACACTCAGGTCTGTGGACATCAAGCCTAATTTGATCACACTTAGCCCAGTGAAACTATATTGACTTCAGTGGAGACACTGCTTTCCAGTGATATAAATGAGAGCTAACTAGTTCTTGAGGGCACTAGCTATTACCTCTTGGGTTAAGAGCAGCACGCAGCAGTGACGGCTGCCTGTTCGTCATCAGCTGAGAAATGTCTGCTTTGTGGCATGTCTTTCAAGGCTCATTTGTCACCTTTGCGTGGAGGAATTTTGGCCAATGAGTTGTATTTTAAGTGTCTTAGCATTTCTGTGGGAATGGTTTGATTAAAGTCCTGCTGTTAGCTCATAGTTCAAATGTGCAGTCTCACTGACCACAGGAGTAATGTGGAAAAATTTCTGAAGGATTCTGTTTCCTAATAATCTGGGTTTTTTTTTTCAAGACTTTGACCTGTGCTCACTCTGTATGAGATCAGTCATCCCTGTCTGTACTAAAGGCTCTTTGGTCCTCCCCAGGCTCTGTTGGCTCCCATCCGTTCCAGTCCCTGAGCTCCATCTGGAGCAGGAGCGGATGCACCTTGCTCCCTGATTTTTAACCTTAAAGCTTTATTTGTTCAGGGTAGCCTCAGAGATGTTGTTACTCTATAACTTCCCATTTGTGAGTTTTCCATGGAAAAGTCTGTCCCAGAATCTTTGTCTGCTTGCAAACTCACTGTTATAATTTAATTCAATAAATCAGATTGTCAGAGCTTTATCCTTACCAAGAGAACTGCAGCATCCGACAGAACTTTCTAGCATCCTTTCTGGACATAGGTATCCATTTATTCAGCTTGCTGTCTCCAGCAAGGAGCTGGAAGCCTCTTGAGACGCTTGGAGCAATATTTTTTAGAGAAATGATAGATGAAGAAAATCTTCTGCAGCTTTTGGATCTCCAGTCTCAAGAGCTGTTTCTTATGCTTAGAAAACCTTTTACATGGCAAAGCTTTGCAGCGTGGGGCTGTGAAGTTCTGCCTGTTGTTTCCCTAAATACTATAGCTCAGATAGCGCTGGTTTTGATATATTTCAGCCTCTGGCCTTGGCATCTTGAAGGGTATGATCCTGATGATCCCTCCTGCAGCCAACCAGCAGAGTGTGGCAAACTGAATGTTGTGCCTCCCTGTGCCCACCTGCCCTGCACACTCTGTTCCACATCAGTCTGCTCCAGTTGTGCATAAACAGCTCAGCAGTGAGTTATGTGTTCCAGCTGACTGTTGCTTGTCATAAACCTGGAGTTATTTTTCATGGTCAGACCTTCTGATTCTACTCTTGGTGTCCTACTTGATGATGGGAGGAACCAAACACATTAGAAGTTTTCTCACAGGGAGTTACTTGCTGCTCCTTATGGAGCCCTTACTGCTTTTAGGACAAAAGTCCTGACTCTGGCTCTGATTAGAGGGGGAAGCAAAGCTTGAACCAATGCAGGCACATTGCTGAGGTCAGAAATGGAGGAGAACGAGATACAGAATAATTTTTAGCAAATACAGATCAAAGTAGGTTTGTACCACTGACTGAAGCTGTGACAGGGCAAGTGAAATTACCACAGGACAAAAGTCATAGAAAGCAGTAGTAATAGTAGGAGAAATTCTTGCAGAGTGAGAAAGTAGTGATTTCTGTGACTTTTCTAGCAGAAATTGGGAATTGATTTTTGTTGATATTGGGTAATGATTGCAGGAAAATTCTGGTTAGGATGACAGCTGAGTTTTGTGTCATAGCAATGACCATGCATAGGCATTGAGATCAAATCATCTCATGTTTAGGCTTTATTGTGCCATGTTACAACTGCTCAACCCTCTTCATATCAGCTGCTTTGCTTTCTTGCTTTCTAGACTGACTTTTCTTGCTTGTACTGATGGGAATATTGAAGGTTGTTTCTTCTAGCCTGACCTCTGGACCACTCAGGCAAGCAGCTGCTGCATCCTTCCTCATAGTGCTTGTGATGGAAAAGCTCATGTTACATTTTACCACACATGTTCATGGAGATGAGAAACCATGCCATTTATTCTCTTCTTTCTTTGTATTTAGTTTCTCACTGGTAGTGGAAACCTTAGGAAAGAACAATTACTTGGGAAAACTTGCTCTGAGAGCAAATCACCTGAGGTTTCCCTCTGATCTCTGGGTGGCTCCAGGAAAAGTTAGCTTCAGATCAAACAGTGATGTCAATGGTGCTCCATAGTGGACAAAAAGAGACCTCAGTGTTACCATGTGGCGTTGATGTTTTCAGATTAAGATGGGAGGATTAAGGAATTTTACTCAGCAATTTGAGATGCTTTGTTAAGAACGGAGGAGATTTGAGCTGCTTTGTTCTCAGACCACATGTTAGTGAGAAAGCAAACAGGCACTTAATCCTGACAGACAGCAGAACTTGACATCAGTTTGTCCCTGGAGAGGTGACCAGGAGTTCCCCATGCCCAGCTAAACTGGTAATTTCTTCTTTTTTTAGGAGTCTTCTGTGAATCCTCACGCTCAGGGCTGCACACCCACTGTGCCTAACCACAGTCAGAGCCTTGTGCTCCCCAAGACAGGGTACCATTTAAAGCCCCACACAGAAGGTGACAAAATTGTTACTGAATAGGGCTAAAATATGTTCTAACTTAAGGTCATGTCTTTAGTCTTAAACAGGACCATGCCAAGAAAAAAAAAAAGGAGCTGATAATTTTCCTGTTTGGGACTTTGGCTGGTTTCCTGTAACAATAAAAATATAGCAGTCGACATATAGACAGCTGAGTATATACACGCTTGTATACTGCCCTCTGACACAAATGTTAATGTTTTATATAGATCTTCGAGGTTCCTTTAAACATCTAGTCACATTTTGAGGTCATGTCCTCAGAGGTCATTGATGTAAGCGTATTTGTAGAAAGAAACAAACAGCTCATTGAATTTGGTTTCCCGTTTTAACATACATCAGTGAAATTAAATACGCGACGTTAGAATGTCTGGCAACAAACCCATTTTCTGATGTATAAAATTTGACTTTTCCCCTCTGTGTTTATGTCATAGCTAATACACAAAGATAAAGTGCATATACTATACTCTGCATATTTACTGAACTTTGGCAAGTCACTAAGAGTCACTACTCAAATCAAATAAGAACCACCCGATTTATAAAACACCCTTCTAAACTAATCTTATTATATTAAAAAGAAACTCCAGGTTGATACCAAGCCAATCAATAACTCATGCTTCCCACTGTTCAGCAAATATCAACTATCCCTTTCTAATCTTTGTGTTTTGCCACCATTGCAAATCCGTTGTGAAAAGCTGCCCTCATGTATTACTTAAATAAACAATGTAAATGCACCCAAACAAGAATAATCTCTGTACATGCTTATTTTCTCTGCAGGCACTGAGTATCAGAGCATCTTTGTTTTAGAAAGGGATCTACTCCAGGTAATTAGATTCATCTTCCAATTTGTTTATCCTCGATTTGCAGTTGGCATCACATTTTTTTTTTTGGCATTATTCTGTTGTCACCTACTAGCTTATACACACCAATTTGAGTGAAAGAATTACTTATATTGGGAAAGCAAAGCTGCCTTTTTTTCAAATGTTTCTAAAAGATTTTCCATCTTCCTCCCAAAACTGCATTTGTTTAGGAATAATCTGTAACTTGTACAGGGCTGATTTAAATTATTTTTGCCCTTCCAAATTTCCAGAGAGCATTAGAAAAAAAAATATAGTTAAATTTAGGGAGCTAAGAGGCTTGGAAGTAGCTAGGAGGCAAAGGAAAACTTTACCTTCCTTTTAAATTATCATATGAAAGATAAATTGATAATGTATAAATTAAAGGGTCTCATCAGTATCACCATTTATTCCTTGAAAACAGCATGGGAAACCTGGCAGTGATGTAGCAGGATATAAATAAGAGAACAGAAATTTACTAATTCCCTTTTAAAGACTAACAGAGTTCCCAAACACAGTTTGGCACCCTGCTTGATTCAGTTGCTTCATGCTTCTATGAAGGTTTATTGACTATATAAGGATCAAATAAGGGGTAAGCTGAAATCAGAAACACAGTATTCATTCATTTAACTCTGCTATAATAGAGTAAATTCAGGGTGACTCAAGGGACACAATGTCTTGTAAAACATATGTACTTAATATAAGGGTCATAAAATTTATTAAATTAAAAGCTAGGTTAAAAATAGGAAGAAAATTTATGCTGCTGTCTAAACGAGCAATAATTTCCCTTTGGCCTTTCACTTTCCACCTAATTCTAGGTTTTGTTGGTTTTTGGGTTTTTTTTAATAGTCAACTGGTAAAATCTTCATTGTTCACATGTGGATGCAAGTCACTCTACCAGGTGAGCTGGTGTGCTAAACAAAGAAGAGGAGGTGTGGCCAGCTGGGGGGATATATTGCATCATGGTTGACCACACGTGAAAACCTGTAGGTATCCGTGTATTATTTTGGAAGGAAGAGTCACTTGCTCCAGGCCAGCAGAGCACAACGGACAAAAATATTTCTTGGCCTTAAGGCTGAAAAAACCAAAAATTTTATCTCTCCACAAAGATGCCCCATTGCTGGTGGGATGTCAGCCAGAAGCCTCTTCCCCTAGTGATTCAATCATGAGTTGTGTGAGAAGACCCTCTTGTGTGAATGTTGAAGGGTTACTTGAACAAATGCTCCTGGGACTGTGAGCCACCGAGAATCCCCTCCTGTCCTTGACAGATGCATCAGCAAAACCCAAGTGCTCAGATGAAGTCAATGTAATTATCCTGCAGTCTTGCAGAATGACAGCAGAATTTAGCTCCTTCGATCAAGACAACCATTTTCTATTAGAGATGTTGGGGAGGTGGGATGGAAATAAAGCATTGTGACCTAAATCCTCCTCTCTAACCCCTAAGAAATCAAAGTGATGCTGGCCATCCTTGACTCATGACACTGGCCAGACCATTTGTAACTGAGAGCTTTGCAATGTTTGCTCAATGGCACAAGTTGTTAAGGAAGGCTGTGAAAAGCTCGTGTGTGCTAGAAGGCCACTCTTTTTCCCTGTGTTTTTACACCACAGGATAACAGAACCAGCCCCAATTCCCATCCCCTGTGTGCTATGAAGGCTTTTTTTTTTTTTTGCATGCTGTTTAAACACTTCTGCGCCCAAATCTGTCACCCGTGACCTCATTAAGTTGCATTTAATCACACAGGGATGCCCATCAGGCCTAACCCCATCATTTCCTGAGGAATTTTCCCCTGATTTACTTAATAGCTCTCAAACACTAAGCGGGAGACCTCCGGGTGCTGTTCCCTGTGCATGTTGGGTTACTGGCATTCATACTGTGTTTTAAATAAACACTCTTTTGCAGGCACACTTGTTTTGAAAAATAAACTTCTGGGCAGAAAGAGCTAGTTCACATCAGAGCCAGATTGGTAATGATCTGGCTCTCCCCAGCAGATGGGAAGAGGTCAGGCTTTTGGTTTTGAGGGGGAGAGGTGGGTAGGGACGAAGAAGTCACCCTTTCTTAAATAGCACCTAGCATTTCACATCCCCCAGGGAGAAGAAAAAGCCTGGACCCAAAGTGGTGGCTCTTTACAGGGGTGTTTTGGGAAAAGGGGATGGAGCAGCCCTGCAATATGCTCCCAAAGGCCATCTCATTCTCCATCTCTAGGGAGTGTGGCTTTGTCTCTTCCTCACCCCTGCCTTCTGCTGGACACGTGTTGGTCCACAACCTTCATCATCATGCTGAAAGGTTTTTGGAAGGATAAAGAGCACTGCCCTTATCCTGCCTATCCTGCCAGCTTAGTTACCTGTTCCCCTGTCCATTCACTTCTGGGATGGCAACCATGAAGAATGAGGGAAGTTTATTTGCCCTTAGGCAAGGGTATTGTGTGTGATTAAAAGTTTTATTTTCTCCCTAAACTGAGGGTGTTTCTATGGAGGCAAACTTAGGAAGTTTTGTGCACATCCTCTGTTTCTTCTAGGACTCTCAATGTGTTTATCACAAATCCTTTGACAGTGGGAGTAACAAGACCCCTTTGACTGCAAGTCCCACAAGGAACTAACTAAATGAACTAAGAGTGGATGTGGCAGTGGGAAATGGTGGCAGTGGGAAGTGGTGGCAGCTTGCTGGGACACCAGTGGGACAGGAAACTACAAGGTTGTTGCACTGAACCTGAGTAGTGAATATCCACTGATATTTACCCTCAGCATGTTTGGGGCTATTTCTTTCTTTTTTCTCCACTACAGAGCTGGGACACTGTGGTGGATAAATGGGAACCCTCCCCTGTCCACCACATCACTGTCTTCTCTTCAATTACTGAGACAATTTATGGGGTGAATGAGATTAAATGATATCCGGTTATTTTCTTTGGTTATTCTCAATAGCTAGCATTGTCTAAAATTGCTACTGAAGTCATGCCCATGCTGCTCTGCCTCTGGAAGAAGTTTGGAGTGGCAGTCCTGGTGAAACCAGGTGGACAGCATGGGTGCCTTTATGTTTTTCAGATCAGAGGCATCATGTTGAAACAAGGTGTTCAAACTTCTGAAGACACAATCCTTTGAGAGCTCTGGGGCTAGGCTACAATGCGAATCATTTGTCTGTGAGAAGGGTCACCAATTAATTAGCAGTCTTATTTTAAAAATATTTTAAACTGGCAGCCCTTCTGAAATTTAAGCACATTGTTCATGGTGTAATTATAGATGAAATATTAGAGAAGTGGACTAATTACACACAATGCACTTGAGCCCAATTAAAATAGCATCTGCAGTGAACATAGGGGTATTCTCTTTCTCTAATAAGAAATACTTTCTTAACAACAGAAAATAAAATAGCTAAATTGGATATGCAGTTGAGATTATAAATATCCTATTAGCATATAAAATGAGGATTAACCTTATTTAATCACTGCTTGCTTGATCATCAAAAGTCATGTTTCACCTCTATAATGTAGCTGTATCCTCTTTGAAGAAAAAAAAAGCAGCATATTAATAAATTTGGCTAATTAGGTGCTTTTTTTCATCTGCTCAATGGAGCTGGTGGAGCAAACAGGCTGCCCCTAAGCACTTGGCTCTTCCACATCTTAAAGTTTAAGCTTATTTCTAGTAGACACCTATAGATAAAGATGCAGGGTTTAAGCTGATTTGTACGTGGGGTTCTGGCCTGCATGGCTTGGTGGGTAATCATCAAGGAGGACTTTGAGCCGTGAAGCTGCTGGGGAGGAGAAAAAAGACGGGGATAAAGAAAATGACTTAAATTACAAGTTTCATCCTGCGCAAAAATAAAGTTCTGCCTTAAATATCGCCGTGTGAGGGCCCATTCTCATTTCAGTTACTGGGGAGGTTGGAGCAACTCGTTGTACGGTGGGTCTGTCACTCCGGTGTCCCTGGGAGCCAGCTGGCACTCAGAGGAGGCTGCGCTCCCGGCGCAGCGGGGAGAGGTGCTACCCGCCAGCTGCCGACTTGGCTGTGAGAAACCTGGGCAAGGGGGCCCGGGCCGTGACTGAAGCAGTCTGACCTCCAATCTCTTCTATAAATATTCAGCTGATCCAGTATGCACAAAAAGAGATGAGCTCTGAGCAAGAAGAGGGCTCTGAATCCGTTATTTTGGAATATTTTTTGCCTGTGTCCTGTAGGGAATGAGTGCTGCGGTAGCGCTGCCTGTTATATCTGAGGATTGCTTGGCAGGTTTCAGAGCTGGCCTTATTTACAGAGCTGTTCTGCCTCTGGCTGCATCACAACATCGTTCCGTTGGGTCTGTGCATGGTGGAAAATAGTTAGCAAAGCAGTGGTGGGGCAGGAGCAGTCCCATGAAATATGGGCATAGCTTGATCTAACCCCATGCAGCTCTGCTCCCTGCTTGTGTACTGTTTCCATTAGTGCCTGAGTGTTTTCCTGGCATGAGGGCCAGTGGCTGATAGCTTGCAGAAGCTGAGTTTTAAATGTGCCTGTTGACATATTCCCAGAGGAAAGGCTTGAGTAATACCATCCTCGCTGGGCTGAAGCAGGGCCCTGCAGCACTGATGGCACGCGTTTGAGGGCTGGTAGCTGTAATATGGGCTCGTGGCTCCTTGGCTAAAGGTGAATGTTAGCCTCTGTTTTTGCCTTACTCCCAGGGACCATTTCAGCTTTTATTTCATTGTGTGTGTTCAGATTAAATCTAAGTGTGGACACAAACCCAACCAAAAGGAGCACAAGTCTAGTCGCTCAAAATACTTGATGCTGCAATGCCTAAAATGAATAAAGTGATTTTCTCGGCAGTAGCAATGGTGAAAAAGAGGATATAAGCACAGAAAGTCCCATATTTGATCGCAGCTTCTCTTTTGTGATTTGTCTCCACCAAGCTATGCTGAAGCATCAGCTGCCTCTGTCCTGTCCCTAGGCAGAAGTGTGAATTTTCCCCTCACTTCCACAAATACTAGTCAAGTGCACCAAGGGACGGTGGTTTTATTTATCGTATTCAAGGAGCCACAATTGGATGTTTCACAATAAACTGGGCTCAGCCTGTGATTTACAGTAATGGGGAAGAGCACTCTGCTGGCATGGCCCTGGTGTTGCCAAGTCTTGTGATGGTTGCAATGATTTTTCCTTACTGCCACAGAGCCTGGAGCAAAGTGTTCATAAGCATTTCAGTTTGCTTTTTTCTTTTTTTTTTTTTTTTTTTTTTTTTTTTTTTTTTTTTTTGTTGGTAGTGGCAATGGAAGGCTTTGTTTTCTTGTATTAAGAGCAGCCTTCCATCCCTTAGGGCAGAACAAAAGAGCTTGGAAGCATGTTCTCAGTGTCTTCACAAAGACTCAAAAGGCAGTATGAATTTTTTTTTTTTAAAGGAACCCCCAGTTTGTTTTCCCACGATTGGTTTAAGTCACTCTGGCATGAGTTCGTATCCTTTCTTGCCTGATTCATGGAGACTGGAAAACAGCAGAAGTAGGAGAAGCAGCAGCAGCTACCTCCGCAGGGCAGGAGGTGGGATGACATCACCAAATTAGGTCTGCAGGGGAGTTTGTAGCTAGTAAGGTAGACATACTCCTTTGGTTGCTGCTGTTCCTTTAAATCTCATCATTACTTATATTTTTGGGGTTTATATCTATTTTTATCTAACCTGAAGAGGGTTGAAGAGGGTTAAAGGAACCTGAAGTGTAAATGTAGCTCAAAATATTAAAATCAATCTTGTGGTGGTCCTACTTCAGTTCTTTTAAAAACTCTCACTTCCAGTGACTCCTGGCTGTGGCACAGGCCACCTTCTCATTTGTAGCCTGCCACTTTCCCCCCTCCTCTTCTTTTGGTGCTAGAAATCACATTCAACTAAACCCTTCAGAGGAACACAGGAGGCAAATTGAAAGTGACTGGGAATAAAATAGACTTTGCCATGCAGGGGGATTTGAGGTGTTATACTGTAGGGGAGGGCTGTGGGTGAAGTGACTGAATCCAGAAACATATGGAGAATGGAAAGGTCTGTGGGTGATCGTAACATCAAAAACATGAAATGAAGTCAGCTGCCGGGGTAGAAATGCAAGTTCAGGGACTCTGCTGCAAAGAAATTAAGGAAAATACAAGTGGGAATGAGAAACATTTTTCTGGCTTTCATGGCTGTTCATATGGCAAGAAACCTCTCTTTGGGATCTGGTTTTAAATTGTTTGTGTTTTTTTCACTGATGCTATAGCCTTAAATCATGGTAATATTCCTGAGCATAGAAAAGATAACTTGGGGACTCTAGTTTCAGTGACAGGAGAATTAAACACTGCTTTCAATGCAGCTGCAGCCAAAATCCTGCCTTTTTTTTCCTCCCATCCTGAGCACTGATTCATTAGGCAAACCCAACATTAACAGCAGCTTCTTGCCTTGCCAGGTGGGCCAAAGAGTTAAAGCAAAACCAAGCTGGCAGTTGACTTTTATCCACTTACATCAAATTAGGGGAACTCTTGGCTCTTCATGTGTTCTCATTCCCTGCAAAGAGAGAGGGTTTGGGAAATCTAAAAATCGTTGAGTGCCACAGAAATGTTAGATTTGGGTTCGATTCCCTTCAAAGAGATTGTTCATCTCGCTTCCCACTTAGCCATCAAAAATGAAGCGGCCCAATTTCCAGAACAGCTTGGCAGCCAGCAGCTCCCTTTGAAATTTTTCTCCTGCACACGCAGGCCCTGGAGCAAGAAGAGCTACTGTCCCTTCTGCACTGCAGAGGGGAAAAATTTTGGCCACTTCATTAAAATGCCTAAATAGGGCTTAGAAGTAATTTACAACCCTAGCTCTGGCTACCATGATTGGTTGTCACTTCTCATCATCCCCTCCAGATCTTCAGGGGAGGTTTACAGAGCAATTCAGCTTCAGCATGGAGTTGCTGCATTAAGGGTGAAGGGTCCCGTTGCGATGCTGGATTGTTTTATAGGGGAAAGCAGAAACCAAGATACTTCAGCAGGAGGGGGGAGAAATAGGTCTTTCCAAAGAAGATCAAAGGAGGCAAGGGGAGGGGACTGATTTTCGGCAAGAGGAGAACAGGGCTCATCTCTCTGCCTCTGTGCTGTAATTCAAGGCTTTTTTTCAAGACCTATCACGCAATTTCTCCTGTAACAGGATGGGGGGGGAGTGTGGGGAGGAGGACTTGGTTAAATTGTAAATGAGTATTTCTTCAAGTGCTCTGAGGAAATATGTTCTTTCCCCGTAGAGCCTATACATTATTTTCATGTAGTTACGGGGCCTCACATTTCCTGGAACTATCAACCAGGCCTTAATTCTCCTCACAAGACATCCCTTTAAAATTGTGAAGCTCTCTTAATCAACCTTTGTATCAATGGCAAATTTGCAGTATGACCTAATTTGAAAGATGTCTTGAAGTGCTGACTCAAAGGGTTGGTGAATAAAAGCCAGTCATTGCCGCTGTGACACTAATGTGATGCAAAACAAAATCGAGTTGCATCAGCTGAACATTAGTTTGCAAAAAATATTAGTGATTGAAGCTACTTCCTGGTCATCTTTTATTTATACTTATGGAATTTATACTTCTTGGGGTCTGAAATGGCTCTAAAACAAACTTCTGGAGGAGAAGCACCAAGAGGCTCTTAAATGGTGAAAAATCCCAGTCAGATCTATACATCTAAGCTGCATCATTTGCACTTCATAATCTCCTCTCTTTTATAGAGCAGGAGGCAGACACATTATTTTAGAACTTTTATTAAAATATTTATACAGCAACAGATGAAAATTCTCATCCTAATATGTCTCTTTGCATTTTTTCAATTACGTTCCAAGTCTTTATCTTTTTTTTTTTCTTCTCTAATTGAAACGCAGACGATACTCCTTCATTCTCCGGATAAGTAACTGTCTCAAAATGACTAGCAGTAACTTTGGGACTCAAAGAAATAAAAAGGAAAGAAGGGATTTGGGCCAGAAAGTTTATGGGGGAAAAAAACCATCCCTCACAAAGCAAGAAAACCCCATTCCACCATAGTTTTATTTAACGTCTCCAAAAAGAAAAAGTGAGTATAAATTATTGAGGGATTTTTTGCTACGATTTTATGGGGACATTGTTTCAATTCCTTTTTTTTTTTCCCTTTAGCTTCTCTTTTTCATGCTTTCTTAAGGAAACTTACTTGAGCTAGAACAACCTGGCCAGAGAGGAACAGAGTGCATTTCTTTACGAGTTTGCTGAATATTGGCAGCTAATTTACACTCAGAAGGGTTGCTGAAAAATCAGAGGTCTAGAGATGAATCAACTCAGCAGAACTATTTTTCCCTGCAATTTTAAAAATTATTTTATTTTTAAATGGAAATATCAATAATGCAAATCATCTAATATATGCTGATAAAATGTCTATGACTTTCCACTGAAGTGTCTGAAAACCAGATACGTACAGTGCAAGGGAGAGAGGCCATTAATTTAAAATTTAGAGGACCGATAAGTTTTTGATAGCAATGGGTTACTGTGCTAATGATTATTTAACTTGCTTCATGTAGGGTTAAGTGTGTATGGCTATGTAAAGTGCAGCATCTTGAAGTGAGACAATTTTGCCTCTGAAATGTTATATTCAAAGCAGGGGTAGGAAAGCAGCCAGATTATAAAAAACAGTTACTCTATGATGGCAGATTTCAAGCAATTGTGGAGCAGAAGCCAGAACAGTTACAGAAGTAAATTTTGCTACTGCGGGAATAAAAAAAACCCAAGCAACCATACACAAAACCAAAATACTGAGTTTCTTTGCTTCTTCTTAGAAGCTATTCTAGTATGGCTGTATTTATTGATGGGTGCAAACACAGAACAGAGTGGGTGGGTGGATGTCTTACCTTGCTGGTTATTCTCCTAGTTATTTTCATCCTTTCTATTTGTTTGCCTTAATATTCTATTTTTTAAAAAATTTTCTTTTCTTTTACTTATTCTTAAGATGTGTATTACCACAATAAAATACCATGGGATCTGGGGCTTCCTTGTGTGTTTTTGAGCTTGAAGGGACCTCTTATAATAGACATATAATTCAATACTGTATATATAATTCAAGAAAACACTGATCATTCTTTTTCAAGTAGAAGATAATACCACTACTGAGTTAAAAAAAAAAAAGCTAAAAGTGTTTGATAGCCTGTAAATGATTTACAGACTTTTTTTACTCCAGCAGCCTTCAAGTACAGTATGTTTTTGTTTTTTATGTTGTTTATTTTGTCTTTCTAAAGGGATTGCACTTGCTAACCTCCCAATTTTGGGTTGTTTATTCTTTATGCGGCTGACTCCTTAACAGTGCTGCCATTTATGAGTATTTTGTGTGCTTCAGCCCTCCTAGGAAGTTGTACGTAGGAATGCTCTAAACCTTCTGGTAGTTTCCTATGGGGAGAGGATGGCAAAGTAATGGCTAATGATCTGGAAGTTAGCTGGAATGCAGAGACAAATACTAAACATAATATATCTATCTAACTATATATGTATAAAAGAGATTTTTTTTTTCCTAAAAAAGAAGCAAAAAAAAAATGCAATGAAAATTTATGACCTTAACATTCCTTCAGGGTCAAGCAATTTATCAAATTCTCTCACTTTCTGGTTTCAATTACACAGCTATTGTGGAAGGAACTTATTTTAGCAGGTTCATTTGCCTCAGTAGGGAATACAGGACTTTGGCCTAATGCTTCACCTTTAGTGCAGGCCATTTGAGCCTTAGAACAAATACCAATCATCACTCTTAGGGAAAAAAAAAAAAAAGTAAAAAAAATCTGCATTGGTATGGCCTATTGGAATGGGGTTTCTGTCAAGGTAAACGGTTGTCGGCAATGACTGTGGTAGAGTGGCGATAAATCCCATTTTATTGCTGAAAAATTCCAGCTTCTCTCCATGCCTGACAGCTCCCCACATTCTCGTACCCATTTGGGCAATTTCTGTACTATGTCCATCTGGTTCTTATTACCTCTCAACCTGCCAGTGTCTGATCCAGAAAAAGTGCAGGTCAAAAACAGGGGAAAGAAACCAAGGTGATGGACAAAACAGAAAGAGAGTGATTGAGAGACCAAGTCATGCTTCCTGTTCCTCCCTCCCCAGCCAAGAAAATATGGGTTTGAGTGGAATAAACAAATTTAAGGGAGGCTGTTAGCTTAATTATGAAGTTGATGTCATTGTCTTTAAAATACAAAATTAAATAAGTATTAATCCATATGCTCCATGCTTTGGTATTGCCATCAAATATTTGCCCAGGATACTGATGACATCTGATGACAAATGGGAAAAGACAAGGCTTCAAATCCTTACATTTAGGAGTCCTGGTGTGACCATTTCATTTACAGCTTTTTTCACTATGCCCTTGGCATTGAGGATGAGACTTGTCTCCAAAAGTTCATTTGGGGGTTGCAAATTGTTGTAGGAGGGCATCAAAAATATAATTAAATTGCAATTTTAAAAAACAGAACAACAACCCAAAATAAAAATTGGGCTAGCTTCTTGATAGTAAAATTAAAAGAAAATATTTTTTTCCATGCAATTTTTGTGCCTACTGTTGAACTCAGACCTAAGTTAGAAAAGTTCTCAAAACCCCCTATAATAAGTAGAGGGAAATTTGATAATTTTTAAAAATTTAAAAATCAAACAAATTAGCCCATAACAACTGAACTGTCAATAAGTCAAAAAAACCCCCAAAACCCATGGGAGCACTTGCTCTTCTCCTAACTAAAACTATTTTGTGTGGCAATTGTCAAGGACCCCCTAGCACTATCAGGAGATATGCCCTGATCCACTTCCAATCTCTCCCTTCAAGGGAGCCCAACAAATTCAATTACAAATTCTGTATTTATTCTACCTGAAACACCTGATTTCCTACTCAAAATTCTGCTCCCTGTGCCTTTTTTCCCCGTAAATCATCACTACTCAGGTCCTATGATCTCAGGTTAGCTTACACAGCCTCTTCCTTCATTCCCTGAAGATGCAAAGGAAATTCAATCCAGCTCTTTGGAACTAAAAAATCCTAAAAATCTGACTGAATTCTAAGCAGCAGAAATTTCAGAGTGTGCCCTACCATCTGCTCTGTGATCTTTGGGGAGGATGGCTCTTGAGCATTCCACAATGGGTCTCTCCTATACAGTAGGATTTGCTGGCAGGTATATTGGTCTGACCTGGCACCAAAAGGCTGGAAATTGTGGGAGATATTAGGAATTATGTCCTCATGCCATGTACAAACCTGTTGGCTCCCAGAAGCTCAAGGTGGGGCTCTAAGAGTTAAACAAGACACAGGGGTACAGTTTGCAGAGGAGCTGGAGGAAGATGTTGCCACTGAACAAGGAGGTAGGACAGAGAATGTGAGTAGGAAGGAAAAGGTGGGGACAGTTCAAGATCTTGCTCCAGAATGAGTGACCTAAAAACACCACGTGCAAAATGTGACATCATGCTCACCACCTGTCCTTGAAACTTCTCCCTCTGATGCTGGTGCATCCATTTAAAATAAGAATTTGGAGGAGATGGCTTTGATGGGAAAAGTCTTCCTCTCTGTTACCTTTTGGTGTCAGTAATGGCACTGAGAAATCTGACCGTCTATGCTTAGGATTTGCTTGCATTTGCCATGGATTACAGAATTAGGTTTTCAAAAAACTATGATTTTCTGCGTGTCTTTTTCTTCGCTCAGTTGCAGGGGGTATGCTATGCAGATTTAGATGCCAAGATATTAGAGTGTGGTTTGAGACATCTACAAAAACCTTGGCTTGAAGAACCACTCAGCCACAGTGCTTGACTTGCCTGTGAAACCCTTAAATACAAAAGAGGCTGACATGAGGGAAAGCCCCAACTTCGACAATAAAAATATGTCAGCATGAAAATGGTTAATGGTGAGTATTATAGCTTCAAAAGACCCCATTGGCTACCCCTAAAGGATGCCCTGCAATTGTTAAACTCATCAGATGCAACTACCCTTCCTCAGCTAGCCCTTACATTTGTCTGGCTAACAGTAAAAAAATACTATAATAAATGGGTAACATATGTTGCCAGACAAGAATAAGTGATATAAATAAAGAGTCAAGAGACATAGCCCCTCAAGAACAATGTGTAAAGATTTAAACTTCCAATGTATTTAGTTAAGCTAGGAACATTTTAGAAGGAACTTGAAAGTGGTGTACTGTTTGTTTATATCATTCCTTCTCTTTTTTTTCCCCCCCCCTCCTCTTTTTTCTTCTCTTCAGATTGCATTTTAAATCAAAATGTTCTCCATGACTGACTGCTTTGCAGCACTAGGGTAAGTCCCATTTTTACACAGCTTAAACAAAAAATATGCCTAAGAAATCTATGCCAGAAAGGCATTTTGCTGGGGTTTTGGTTTAGGAAATAAGCACAATGTTGTTGGGAAGACATTCTTTTTTTTTTTTTTTTTTACTTTTCTTCTCTTTTTTAAATCCAAATATAGAAAATTGTGCATGTGCAAACATAGCTACTATCAAGAAAACCAATTCACTGTAGAAGTGACAACTCTGCAAACTAGTAATACATTAACAGCTGCAGCATTAAAAAAGAAAATATAAAACCAAATATGCTTTGAGACTTAGCTGGATGTTTTATTTATCTTTTACTTTTATTGAGACATCCTTTGAAAAATGGCATAAAGTAAATAGTTTTACAAAGCAACAACATAATCAATCTCTAAATGAGAAAATAAATCAAGGATTTCATTAACTGCTGGTAGCCAGTTTAAATTGTAGTCTTGTCCATAATGTCTATCTATCTATGTATGTCCAAGTTATATTAAAAACCTTTAAATGGCTTTGTAATATCAGCTACATCTAGCTATTATAATAATTAATGATACTGTTTTATAAATCAATATATGTATTCTTGATAAATTCATATCCAGTTAATGGTGTAATTTAAATAAAAAATTAATGTAATAAAGGACATACTGGAATAAGCAGGAAATCTTTAAAGGTTAAGAGGCAAATTTGTCTAAATTCTTTTCTTTGTACCTATTTTTTGAGAAAGCCTCCATTGAAATGCAGCTGATAGCAGGCTGGCTCTCTGGATTGCGCTCTCGCCATTAGTTTTGTTTTAACAGCACCCGGTGAGTTTTTGCAGCCAAAGGAAAAGGGAAAGCCCCTTCAGCAGCAGGAGTACTTTTCTCCCTGGTTTCTCATCCTTCTGCAAAACTGCAAACAAAAATAAAAACAGAGACAAAAGCAAAAAGAAAGGAAGTAAAAAAAAAAAAAACAAACAAATAAACACCACTCCGACATTTGGCCAGAAGCAGAAATGATAAAAATGTTTATTTTTTACCATTCCTTCTCGATTACATATTTGTATTATTACAAAAATATTTTGCTTGTTCTATATGGTGTCATTAAAAAAGGTAAAATACGAACATTTTGTTCCAGGCATGAAGTGCAATCAGAGGAGCCTGGAAACCCTGCAGACTGTTCAGTGTAATAAAAAGCTGTTCTTTATCTCTTGTTTTAAATACAGTTAATCCTGTTTATTCAGCAAACACATTTAAGAGCAACTTTGAGGGGAAAAAAAACCAAAACAGAGAAAGCTAGAAATTGCCTTTTTCTATCTGCAGTGGTGAGAAACCGTGGCTCTGTTCCTTTGCTTTTATTTATAGTCGGTAACCACAAAATGTATCTCTAACAATAACAGAGATTTTAATAGGCAATATTAATTGTTCTTCCCTTAACTTTTGATCTGAAATGTTTCAAACAAAAGCCCTTTGCCTGTTTATACGCTGAATTTGTTTGAAGAATATCTTTCTGAAATGATGCAAAACATGACACTTCGTCATTCGGACTGACATGGGACAGAAATGCCATTTTAATCCATTGAGTGAATTTTTTTTTTTTCGGTTTGCTTTGGGGGGGTTAGTTTTTTTCTCAACATTGCTCTGCCTTATTTAGAGCAGCAGTGATCTGCGCAGTTTCTTTTGACACTGATGGGTATTTCAAACCCCTTACGCTGAGGGGAGGGAGAAAAAGGAATTTGCTGCCAGTCACAGCGGCGATGCGGCTCCATAAGCCAGCGCTTATTTGCTAAAAGTTTACATTTCAAATGAGCTTGAAATGTAAAGGTGGGCTTTTTGATGCTGGCACTGAGTTTAGGAATGAAGAGAGAAAACAGAGGCAAGATGATTATGCTTGTATGTTAAAGACTATCAGGATATTGGTAATACAGCTGTTTAAACTGTATTTTGTTTTTTGATGCAGCTGGGAGCAGGAGATTCACAACCATATCTGGAATGCTTAATTTAAGCTTTATAGGGAAAACATCAAACAGCAGCTTACAGTAACATGCTGAAATACATTACACATTTTAAATACCTTCAGTTGGAAATGCATGTTATATTTTTTACCCTCCCCTTCTGGGATCACTAACATGCCTCTCCCCAGACAAAGCAAGGACAAGTTCCATCTTTAAAAATTATCTGCCTTACAGATCACATTCTCAGGCATGTTCCCCGCTTTTTATTACCACGGATAACCTCTTAATGCTATCACAATTTTATTCTTGTTAAGTGGACGTCTTCCCTATATTTAACTGCAAACAAAGCGACTTCATTTTGGGGGGTGGGAGGAAGGAGAAATGGTTTGGGATGATTAAAAACATAAGTTTCTATCTTCTGTCACACCAGCCTATCAATTATTCAAAACCCTACTAAATTTAGATGTCTGTTCCTAAAACGTTGTTTGCACTCGTTCCCTGGGAAGATGGAGGCAGCTGATAATTTGGCTAAATTATGCGTTTGAGCCCAATGGTTACAAATGAAAGAGTTGAATTCGGCAGATTTATTTGCCGCTGATGAAAATTCCTGGTAGCAGGAATTCAGACCTCCTCCTTCAGGGAGCAAATCGAGGGGTGAGGTGGTGTCCAAAGGTATTTATGTGGACCAAACCTCACTGTTACAGCAAATAACGTGGCGCATTGGTGACAGGGTGGGAGGTTTTACTGATCAGTTAGGGGCTGGCTACTGGGGGCAAGGGGCCTAAAGCAGCCCCTGAGGTGCTTTGTGCCCCAGGTAGTCATTACCTGAGCCTAAAGGCTGATAAAGGGGAAATTATTGCTATTATGGGATGAGGTGAGAAAGATGTGGGGTGGACGACTCTGGATCGGGCAGGGTGTAATGAGCTCATCCCAAATCTGCACTTTGATCCTCCCTGAGGCAGCCTGGCTGCTGTGCTGGTGTAAAATATCTCCCTTTTCCAGCAGTGCCGGGGTGTGATTGGCAGCAAGGCTCCACTGAGCGTGGGCGTCCTCCGGTGCGCACCAGTCACAGGACGTGAAGGGGGAGTTTTTGTAATTTATTTTATTTTTATTTTTTTTTTTTATAAATAGATCGGCTCTGACAAATAACACCGCCTCTTCACGAAGCTCCTTCGCAGCAGCAAACAGACCTCTGCTGGGTTTATCAGTGGCAGAACCTCCTTTCCTAAAGGAAATAGTGTTTTTGGTGAAGATAATTCGGCTGATATTGCAATAGCTTAAGGGGGCAGATGCTGTAGCAGGAGCAGAGCTGCTTCCAGCAGCCCTGGGCATGGGGCAACACTGATTGCTGCACTGGGCGTGTTTCATAGGGCCAGGCATGAGAGCAAGAGGAGAGCTGAAAGAAATGCTGCTGACTGTGAAAAATAACAGAATAAATAATCAAATAAAATCAAACCCATGCAACAGAAACACCACCCTTTCTCTTGCAATGATAGTAGGTAACTGCCGAAACATAGACAGCCTTTGGCTAAAAAAAAAAACCGAACAGAACAAACCCCCAAAAAATCCATAAAAAAAGTAATTTATATTTAGAAACCAAAATGTTTCAGGCAAATGGCATGCAAATTGCTCCAGCCCCTGTGCTGTTCCCCCTTTACCCTGTGCTGACTCTTAAGTCACACTGCTGAGGAACGTATCCCCGTTTTTACAACTCTGGCATAAAGGCAGGCGAGCGGCGACGGGGAGGGGAAAAAACCCAACCCCCAAAAAAACCCAAAACAAAGGACGTGTGAGGGCTTTCATTTATTTTGATAATCCTCCTCCTGCTCCACAGCGTTTTGCTGTCTTTGTCAAAGTGAATGACAACAATTTGGCCAACTCTCTCTGAGCTGCACTCAACAGTGACAGGCAAATTATCAGAGGCCCTGCACTCCTTATTATCAGAGGAGAAGTCATCAGGAGGACGTGCGGAGGATCCCTCTCCCCTGTCACTATTTGTCAGTGGGACAAGGGCCACTGCTATGGGTAGCTGACAGGTAATTTCAACAATAACAATTACTCCTATTACTGGTGTCATAAACAATTCGCCCAAGGCATGACAATAGCAAAGCTTTATAATTCAATGCCATATAAATAAATGCCAGCAGGTAACAAGTAATTTAGCTCCAATCAGGCCTTGGCCCCAGCATTAATATTGTTATTGCAAGAAAATGGAAAATTGAAAAAATTCAAGATGTTAATGAATTAAGAGGGGTTCAAAGGCTAAGGGAGGGGAGGCATGATCCAGAATGGGTGGAAGAAAACAAAAACAAAAGATACAAAATCAGGCTTTCAAAATCAGCACAAATATGTGTTCATACAACCTTATTGCTAGTTTTTGATATAAAACATGGTTTTGCTATGCTGCTTTTCAGGTTAGGGCAAAAGGCATGCAGGAACCTGAACCCCACCCCTTGCCTCCATCTGCCACACCGCGAACGACGTGCATGAAAAAAAATAAACTGAATTTAATAGTTTTATTAAAAACAGAATCATATTTGAAATCTCACGCAAGACATAGATTTAACAAAGATTAAAGGTTTATTTACAACTCCATTGCTTTATTGTCCACTTCTTGCATGCTTTAATCTTTTTTAAACAAGCTCTGTTAAATCATTGATTCTCTATTTATCAGAAAGAAGGATTTTATTGCACTTTTTCTCTCCCCAAATGCCCTTCATAGGCCACAGCACCCTAACTCTCTTACAAAAATGATGATCAGCAGCAAACAAGCTAAAGACCAATATCTGCAAGTCCAACTTCTTGATCAACCCAATTTGCAATTTTACTATTTGTCCAGCAAGACAATGTGGCATCAGGCTGACAGCAGTAAAAGAATTTGAAAATCTCTAATTAGGAGAGCTGCGTAGCAATTAACGCATGTCAAATTTCACTTCATCAAGTGCCACTCTAATTTTCCCACTAAAAATTAATGGACTTCTTTTTTTTTGGTGTGTGTGTGTGTGTCTGTGTCTGTGTCTCTGTGTGTGTGTGTGTCCCCTCAAGGCAATGTTGATTCAAATCTGCTCAAGATGCAGCGTTGCACAGCTAAGCATCTTCTTGATTACAACCCGACACACTTCTAACTGCTTTCATTCTCACTGCCACAGATACTTTGTCAACAGTCAAATTACGCCATGCTGATAACAATGCATAATGGTCTTCCTCAAAGGAGGCTCCTGTCATGGAGCAGCCTTTCATAAAAACACGCCGGTTTCTTCTCTGGGAAATAGATCTGGATGAAAGGAACTAAGCTTTTGTGGTTTTCAGCCATGGTTGCAATGCAATTTTTTTTTCTCTTCTCGTTTCTTCTTCTTCTCCTCATGCTGTAATTTATTTATTTTTGTACTCACCTGAAATTACGGCAGGGAACTGTTTAAAGAGGGATACAGAACGGAAAATATTTGTAGCCACTGTTTATACAGGCTTTGCTTTAACCACTTTGTTCCAATACATTTTCAAGAACAACATCCTCCTTCCAGTACCACTCATTTCTTTTTTTTTTTTTTTTTTCTTTTTTTTGCCTTTTCTTTCTAAAGGTGCAGGGCAGCATCCTGCACTCTTTGCATAAGCACAAGCCCCGCTGACGTCAATGGGAGTTTTTCTGGGCTAAGGGCTGAGTGCCTTGGCCCGCTGCTATAAACATGTTGGGACTTTCTCTTTTTAATGGATGGTATTCAGATTCTGTGTGTTTCCAGAGCCCTCAAACATCGTGGGGCACACAAGACAAATTGTCTTTTTGTCAGAGCAGCATGAGGGCAGGAGAGAAGCACTGAGCTATCACAGGCAGTTTTTACCTTCCACTCACTGCTCCCCGATCCCCACTTCCCTTCTCCTGGGAGATCAATAACAGCAAAAGTCAGAGGGTGTCATGGGGCAGGATTTCCAACAAGTAGAAGTGGAATTAATAAGAATAACATTCTTCAGAGATATTATTTTTTGCCTGTAAGTTTCAGAGCTGAAATATAGTTGTCTGCTCCCTTGGAGAGAAGAAGGGTTAGCACCCACAGCCCTGTCTGTCACTGGGCTTATTGCTGCCAACTACCCCAATGACATGGGTAGGGTATATAATCCTTGGTGTGTGAATGTCTGTTTACACTACAAAACAAAGCCAAAACCACACATTGCCTTTAATCTGAGCTGTCTTTCCATCAATATTTTATTTCTTGCCCCAGATAAATGACTGATAGCTGCAGTGCCTGGTAACATGGGCTCTGCTGCTCCCAAAATTTTTCTGTATCGTCCCCAGCTATATTCACCCACACCCCTGCAGGTATTAACATTTTTCAATTAACTCTGTCTGGCACACTAAGAAATGTGAAATGTAGGGTATCCGGCTCCTGAATTCTGGATGTTCCCCTCCTTGTGTCCTCCACCTAGGATGGAGAAGTGATTCTTCTTCTAATGGCACAGCCCAGAGCACACACAGTCCTCGAGCATCCCCAGACCTGGCATGGCAGCCACTGGGCCTGCAGGTTAATTCATGTGCAAGTGCACCTCTTTTTTTGCCATGTCCTTCCCCTAGACTTAAAAAGCTCTAACGCTGCTTTTAAACAAAGCAGCGATTCTACACTTTGCCTCAACAACCTCTCCTTTTTTTTTAAGGGGATGCCCTCCCCCTACCTCCTCAAAAAATGCTGCCATAAAAACAATAGGCAAGGCCATAATTTAAAGGGAGAAAAATGTGATTATATAACACATCCTGCAGTAATCAATTTTACCTCCAATATCTGCTTTTGTTTTCAAAATGCTAAATAAACAATACATAATGCATCCCTCATCAGCCAAAACCATGAGGGCTCTGTGCTCAAATAACAGGAAACATATTCAATTTTCCTAACAGAAGACAGTTCATTAAGCTGTGCCACATCAAATAAAACTTTAATTTCTCCAGCATCAGAGTCGCAATGAAAGCAATTGAGGAAGATGAGCCATATGGTACTTCTATCAGCAAACACATATTGCTCATTCCCCCAAAGTTTTCTAATTCTGCTCCCCAGACCTGTGTAATATAGATAATGTGCTCTGAGCGCAGCAACCATGAGCTATCTGGTGTACACTTCTAATACTGTATTTAATGGGAAATAATGAATCATAAAAGCCTGCAGAAGACGGCTTTTGCTAACCTAAATCTCAGCTGTAATTTCATTGTTCTGTGCCTAAGATGCTGTTTGCCCTTTTCAAACAGCAGCAGTTGAACATAATTATGCTGCTACAAACCTGGGCTGCAAAAAGAAAGCCTTCCTAATAGAACCAAGTTTTTATTAACTCTTGAAATTCTGAGCTTGGGGCAACTGCAAGCAGAGAGCTGCCTGTCAGGTTTTAGGGTTCATTAAAGCACACGGACACATATATCTTGATTTCCAGTGCGCAGCCCCACAAATTAAATTGATGATTCCCACATCGGGCCAAAAATGCAACAGGAGAAGGCTGTGAAAAATTAGGAAATCTTCTTGACATCGGGAAATCCGACACTTGTCTGCTCTAACATCTGTAAGTGCCAAAGAAAGAGGGGGATTTTTTTCCTTAAAGGTAAGTCTATTCTTTTTTCTTCTTGCCAGATATAAAAACTGTGGTTAGTGCCTGGAGTAAGGGGCCCTCTAAACTTTGTAGTGTTTACCCTCCATTTATAAATCCATAATGATCTATTTAATGATATCATAAGGTTAAAAGTTAAACAGCACTGTGTTTTCTCTGCCTTTTCCTCCTCTGTCTTTTAGAAAGGCAGGTTTGCCTATCTCCGAGAGACGGTCGGTCGGGGCTGTTTTCTGAAGAAGCCTATAGGTAAATGGGCATCCACACATTCACACAGGAGGATTCATAAAGGCAAGGACGAGAAGATAAAGGTGTTATTTTGACATGATGACCCCTGGAAAATGTCTTTGACTCATCCCAAGTAAGGCTCTTTCTTTCCTTCCTCCACCCTCTCCCCCCCGCTCAAAATACAGGGCTAATTTAAAACATTTTCTAGATATGCTGCTTATACATATTGAAAACATATTTTAGTGACTGTGTTTGTTTTGGCAATATATAAACCAAAAAAAAAAACAAAACCCCAATTAAATTAAAAAGAGAGACTTTTAAAAGTTAGAGATTGCCTTTTAAAAGCTTATTAAAATCAGCATGTTAGATGTCTGTCTTTGAATTAGCTCTGAGGCTTGATTGCTTTCATTAAAGCTGCCTGTTTGGGTGCTGCTTGGTGAATGTTCAAGTCTAGATTTTTTCCCCTCTTCTCCCCCCAGCCCCGAGCTGCTTCTTACTACTTGTCAACTTGGATTTTCCCTCCAAATTTGAAAGCAAAACTTGGATTTATTTTTTATTTTGAGAAGCAACAGCCACCCCCACCCTGCCTTCCCCCTTGCAAATTATCACTACCAAAATCATCAGCAACCCGAATCAGAGAGAGACCAACAGGTATTATATATGCTGAAATATATATATTAAAAAATAGCTTAAAAGAAAGACACACCCAAAATACCCACCATGACCAAACCAACAGCCCCCAAAAACCCACCCCAAGCCTCCAAAAAACTCCAAGCTATCACATTGCTCATAGCCCATGAATGCCTTAAAAACAAATGTTTAAACAGGTTTTCTTTTTTTTTTGAAGCAGCAGAAAACCTCTGCATGCTCCAATGGGTTACAATAACAATGCTCTATTGCAATGTAAAACAAGCTGGAGGAGAAAAAGGTGCTTTTTGTTACCATTTTATCAAAGCTGTTCATCTTCTAGCTGCAGGCAGCATTTTGCTGGAATTGCAGATATTTCTCTGTCCGGGCTCCTTTGTTTGTGCATCTCATTTGCATATATTTATCTCCAGCTGAGGGTGCTTTCAGCTCATTAAGGCCTCCCCTCACATTATTTCATAAGCCAGCTGCTAGGAGGGATTTCACCTGTGGTGACTGAGAAAAGAGGGGTGAAAAAACCAAATTCTTCATTTAAAAAAAAAAAAAACAACAAAAAAACCAACAACCAAGGAAATCTTCTGACTCTCTTCCCCTATAAATGGGCACCATTTGTGTTAAACAGCCTCTTGTCATGATAGATGCCTCCTGGGGTCAGGGGGGAAAGTTGATTTGAAGGTCAGCAGTAAAACAACAGACAAACCAGACGCCAAACTGGTTCTTTAGCTGTCGGTGGGAGCAGTGGTACAACCAGGTCTTGAACCTTTTTCAACCTCTAATAAAACAGGGGAAGAATCTGAAGTGGAGCAACCAGGCCCCAGAGGAAAAAAAGAAAAAAAAAAAGCCAACCCACAAATAATATCAATATCGAGCAGCAACGGGAAACAACGGGGCAGCTCTCAGCGTTACGGGCACTCTGCTATTGTTTCAAGAGCTGGGGAATTAATTCCACTTATTTATTTAAGGCGTGTCAACTCACTGCCTAAACCTGTTTCGGTGTCAAGATGAATAAAACTTTTATGGCTCATAAAATAGAGCCATTCATCTCCATGGTGTTTGTGGTGCCTGGGTTGCTGGGGTTTTTTTTTTTATTCCTTTCCTCCTGCTAGGCTGAATTGGGCCAAAATCTCTGTGTCCCATTATTATCAACTCACTCAGAGGAGAAAGGGAAATTTGGATGGGGCATCTCAAGCTAAACTTCTGGGTTTGATTAGAAATTTTAAATGTTAATTCATCATAGTCGTGTGCGAATCCCCCATCTCCTCTACTTCCCCAGCCTACAACCTACAATGAATTTATATCATCTATATGGAGCTTTGGACCAACAGGTAATAAAATACAATAAAGCTTGCTTTTTATCAGGACACACACACAAAAAAAATCCCATTAATTATGGTTCATGACTACTCTAAACCAAATGTTCAAATAGTAGTTGGAAATGATGCATAAAATCTCAGCATGTTCTGATAGGTTATAGAGTCAGTGGTTTATTGCAATGTAAAACAAGCCACAGGAAAAGAGGGTGGTTTTGTTTACCATTTTCATCAAAGCTGTTCATCATGTTGATATACTTGTACTATATTGTGACCCTTACATACGTTGCATTTCATATATTTATTTTCCAGGTTGTTTCCACTTTTGCTGCCATTGCCTCTGAGAAGTTGAGTAAATGCTCTGGCCCCTTTCAAATATTTTCTCATCTGCACTGAATTTCTACCGACAAACCAACTGATAGATATGGACCCAAGAAATATTTATTATCATTGGGTAAGGGCTTTTTTTTTTCACTTAATCTGAGGTAATTAGCTCCTGAATAAACACAAGACTAAGTAATCTACCTCCTGAAAAGGTAATCAGACTTGAAAAGCACTGTTTGGTTCTACCCAAGAAAAGCACAACTTGATTAAAATGCTTTGGAGATTTCACTTTCATTTCTTCCCTTTTGCCCTGGAAAACATTTTATAACATCCCAATAACTTTTATTTTCTCCCCATGCCAAACTTGGGGCCTCTGCTGGTTGTTGCTGTCCTTTTCCCCCACCTTCCCTAAATCTTTAACCTTGCTTCTCATTTTTCTTTGCCTCTAATCTAATCACTAATTCCTTGGTTTGGCCAAATAGTTAAAAATGTTAAGTGCTGCTCACAATTCCTTCTGCCTCCCCCACGTATCTGTCTCTGTTTATGGAACAGGCCCTGGTTTCCTCCTGCTCTTGTTCAGCTGTAGGTCTGCAGGTCAGGAGACTGTAAATACACACAGTGCTGCCCCAACCCATAAATCTGAGCAAAGGGCAGCCTTATATATTCAGATAAGGGATGTAAGGGGAAGGCGAGGTGGGGGGAGAGAGGGGGGAAGAAGAGAAAAAAAATGCAAGAAGAGAACCAGGAGACTCTGTGGTGAAGGAGGTTCTTTGCCAGACCCCAAACCCAAAGCTGCATGCCCTGCTACCTTGCAGGATATTCCAGCCAGAGATGAATCTGAAATATTCACCCCTCTTCCCACCCCGCCTTGTTTATATATAAATCGTTACAAAAAGCATTTTATTACCTTTGGGGAAAAGAAATTAATACAAGTTTTCAATGGCTTTCTTTTCTCCAGATCTTTGTTGCTCTATTTCCCGTCCTCCCCACTCTGCCCCCCCCCCCCTTTTATTTCCTGCACCTCTGAAGCTTTCAAGGGAACAGTCCCCCTGTTATTGCTTCTCAGTTCCAAGGTCTTAGAATAAATAACATTGTTATTACTCACTTCACCAATTTCCAAGAAGAAATATTGCTGCAGCAAATGCAAGCAGCACTAATATTTGCAAAGTGATAAATGGATTGCTACATACCTTCCCGTCTGTGTGGCCTCCAGCCATCCTCCGGCCGGCTACATCCCTCCTCGGGGTGGGAGGGAGGCTGCCTTTGAACTTAGCAGGGTCCAGGCACTTAGTGCCTTGCACCAGAGCCTGCCCCCAGCCCCCTCCCTCGCTCTCTGATGGAGAGATAATTTTTAATGGACCATGCCAGAGATGGTACTGGCACTGGGGGAGAGCAGGAACCACATACCAGGACCAAGCAGCCAAGTGAAGATGCTTTCGGCACACAATCAGCGTGTGGTGGGTTTTGTTAATGTTGGGTGGTAGCAGGGAGAGGTGTGAGAGATTTGGGGTGTCCCCAGGAGAAGACTTTTGCCTGTTCCACTGCCCTCCCCAACTCCTGCGCATGGCTGCTCTGGTGTGGGTCCCTGGTGCCACATCCATGGTGCCACAACAAGAGCCACCTGCTCTTCTCCAGCTTCCATTGTTGTGAAAAGTGGACAGAAAAAGGCCTGCAGAGGAGAAAAATCATTTTTCAAGTTCTCCCCACTCTGCCCCCAATATGTCCCCAGTGACTGAATGGGAACTGCAGGATACCTGAGATGCCAGGGATACACATGCTTAGCAGGGTGAAAAATGGAAAGACATATTTCCAAACACCACCATCCTTACTGCTCATTAAATTGCATTAATTCACATGAAATTTTCAGCAAATCTGAGGTTAGGGAGGTGCTAAGGCTGGGAACAATCTCCTGGCCTCCTCATCCCAAACCTGGTTGCTCACCACGTAACTTCTGAGCTTAAAAAGAGATGGCAACTGGAAAATTCACATGGAATAATTAAAACCCAATATAATTTTGGATTTCCATTTTTAAGCAGCAATTTATATCTAGCTTTGAGACATGATTTGGGTTCCTTGATGTTATTAAAAAAAAGTCTCCAAATCAAATTATTCTTGGGCTGCAAGTCATGCTGAAAAAAACCTCTACTCTGAATTTGCGGTAATTAGAAACAAACCAGCACATTTTCCTTCAGACCAATAGAGAGCAAGTTGCTGACATTTCTTAGACTGAGTCGGTTGCATTTCCATGCCATGGTTCTCAGGATAGGGGCTGGGAGGGTTTGGTTGGATGACTTTAATTCCTTGGTGTGATAAAGATTAAGTTATTCAGGCACCAAAGGTGATGTAAAAGCTTGTTCTTCATGGGCAGAGCAAAACTAAGCTGCTCCAGAAGCACCATCCCCAGCCTTCTACTGCTGATGTGACATTGCTGGGGCACCACCAGAAGGGGTGAGAGCCCCCTTCCTCATGTGCCCTCCCTGGCCTTCTCTCCCTGCACTGCCCCTTGCCTTCTGAAGAGGCTGTCAGGAGCCTGAGGAGATACTTACAGCTGTGTACAGGTCTCATGTGCAGGTTAAGCACAGCAGGACCAGCATCCATGTGGTGCCAGCTTGAGGTGTGAGGAGGTGAGGAGTGAGTGCAGAGGTTTCAGCAGCCTGGGGTGGAGGTGTTGGCATGGTCTGGCAGTGCTAGCGTGTGAATACCGTGCCCAAGGGGATGGGGAAGGTGGGAGGTTGAAAGACTTGAACTATTTGTTAGATTGCTTTTCCCTAAGGGATACCTTGATCCATAGAAGAACAAACAGAATTCAAGGATTGCAGGAAGAAAATTATTCAGAAGCTGTGAACAGAGGTATGAAAGGGTCAATCAGAAGAGAGGACAAATATATATCTGACAAGTTTCCTTCCTGGCCATGGTAAATACTATCTTTCTTTTTTATAAGATAAATATTGAAAGGAAGGTCACAAGTTACAAGTAAGTCTAGAAATTCCTTTGGGATGGGCTGTCATGCAAAAGTTCACTGGTAACATACATTTCACTGGTAACAAAAACCATATAGCCTGTATTGGTTTTTAATAAAAGAATTAATAGAATCATGGAATTATAGAATCATTAAGGTTGGAAAAGACCTCAAAGATCATCTAGTCCAGCCTTTACACAAACCACGACAATAGTCTCTCATAAACATGTATGTGTGTATGTTTATACAGCTGTAAATAGGCATGGGATTGTGTGCATATGTGTGGGCATGCATATATACTGATAATAAAAATCAGTGTGCGTCAAATGAAGTATAGAATGAGCTGAACAATTATTTAAGGAAAAAGTGATGAAAGTGGGTGAGCAGCAGAATGTTGAGGAGCTATCCTACTGCTTGGAAGCATCCAGAAACCTTCTTAAACATTTATCAGCACCTTTTCTAGCTTTAGGAGAAGGGCTGGGAGTGCCCCAAAACCATGATTCTTCCAGATATTCCTGTCAGGCAGGAAACCTTGGGAGAGCAACATTGATTGCTCTCTGTTCTGCTTCCAGCCCCAGAAAGCACAAAGATAAGAAGAAAAATCAAAATAATTAAATATATAGAAGACATCCACATTTGTATAAACAATTAGCTTTGAAAAGGGAAAAAAGAATCAGGTCTTATTTTTTGATGATTTCTTTTTCTCAAACTAAAAAAGAAAAAAAAAAAAAAGGAAAAAGTCAGGCAGTTCTTATTTTATCCAGACCAGTTCATAAATCCCAAGTCATAAATCCACATGATATCCAGGGCTGCTGGATTTTGCATTTGGAGCTCTGAAAGACTGATAGCTGAAAGATTTATAAAATCCCAGGTAGCCAGAGTGCTCCCTATTGGCTCCACATCTGAGAGGTCCCTGCATCCTGCTTAGCCCAGAAAGCTGGATGTATGGGATATATTGTGCTCAAGAAGCAGCACACCCCCACCCTGCTATTTTCAGATGTGACGAAGGCTAAAAATTTGATCATGTGAGCTGGATGGGCCTTGTTTAGGGACTTTTCTGCACAGACATGGGGACAGCCACAAACTGGGGTTGGCCAAAGACTGTTGCCACCTTCTGCAAAATTACACCATGGTTTGTGTCATAGATGCATGATTTACCTTGTGTGGTAGACCAGACCATAAACAGCAGAACCGTTCCAGCTGCTTTGAATACATTCTTAGTTTTGTTTCTTGCAATGTCATTGAATAGGAGTGACTGCTCAGTAAGAACAGGAGATCATCAGTAGGCCAGAGGATGATAATGTTTAGAGGCAAATATGACCAGGCCCTTAACAAAAAAATGGTACCTGAGATGGTTCAGATGAAGTACAGGTTGCAAACAATTCAGCTGTCAAAGCAGCAGGCTCACATTTCCCAAAGAGCACTGAAAGATGATGATGAGAGGTTCTTCTCATCAGTTCAGTGGATATTACATGTGATCATGTGTATTGGGGTGAGGGTTCCCCAAAACAGACCCTCTGAAGACTGATTTGTGCTATTTGTCTGTATACACAGGATGCTGAAAAAGTGCTTAAAGCCTTCCCAGCCTTACTTTCCTTTTTCCTTCTTCAATGACCTTATTCGAACCTACTACTTTTCTCCAGACTTGTAATGACAGACATTTTTAATATGCTTCTGTTGAATTAATAAAAAGATTTTAAAAATCCCTCTTCTGCAGTTACAAGATTTGTTTTATAGCTGTACCTAACATCGTTGTTACTGAGAAATTAAATGATTTGCTTTATGTTTCATATACTTTTATTCATGAGTCTGAATATATTGAAGTCCATGAGGAAAATCCTCTTTCACCCTCCTGGCGAAGGGCAGTGGAATCAACCTGAGCTTTGCCTGTTTGGAGTTTTATTAGAAGCACATTGTCCAGATAAATTGAGATAATTTTTGTTGTTGTTGTGATTTTTCTGACTCTATTAGTAGAAATTAAGCATTGCAGTGGTTTGTGTTCCCTGCATGCTGTAAGCATCTCTGCCTTTGAATAGCCACCTGGAATGAGCACCTTGAGTGGCTTGGCTTGCACACCACAGAGCTGCCTGCCTCCAGCATGTTTCTTCCCCACCCTTCAGTAGAAACAGTATTCATTTAAGAGTCCAAACTAAACCAGACATAAACAGACCAAAGCATTTATATGAGGACTAAGTCAAACTCACATCCGGAGAGGTTTTTCTTGGTTACTCTTGAAATCCAAAGCTTTCCCAAGCCTGTTGCTGTCTCTCAGAGAGTATTGTCCCCTTCCCAGGCAGAACATATTTCTTTCTAAGCCTCAAACTCCTGCAGACTGCATTTATGCCATATTTCATTATTTCTTTGAGCTTCCTTATCCCTGATCTCTCTTTCAGCTAGGTTTGAGACATCCTGAGCTCACAGCTGTTGAGTGCAACACCATGGCCAGGGATGGGGCTGCCTCTATCCACTCAGGCTATGGGGGACCATTATTTAATTCAGCCTAGCTCTACAGGTCAGGTGGCCCCATCCTGCTTCAGGAGGGTGAATTTGTTATGTTTTGCCTCTGTGGCATTTCTAGCACCTTTGACAATGGCATTGGGTGTTCCATAGCCACTGATTTTGAGAGCTTTGCTTCTGTGAGTCTGCCCAAGTCCCCTGATTTTATCATCTCAATGCTCAGACGGGCTTTTCTGGTTGCTCATCAAGAATATTGGGCTGAAATGAATCCCCTGGTGGAGGAGAACTACCAGAGCAGGGTGAAGGGCAAACACTCACTTGTGTCTATTGATCATCCCCTTCAGGTTGCATTACACTTCCGGTGCCTTTGGAAGCAAGAGGTTTCTTTCTCTTTACAAACAGAGATCTGAGATGTAGAACCTGATCAAATAATTATGTTCTGCAGTTTTAAATGTGCAATTCCTCTTTAAAGTTTCCTTTTATTAAAAGCATCTACAGAAGCTATTTCCTTATAATTTTTAACCAATTCACTAATTAAAAACGCTGTACAAGGACTAGTATTGAACTATAGAAATGAAAGGTCAATACATGAGCAACACTTCATTTGTAAATAATACAGCTCTGTAATCAATTATCTCATTTTCACAGAAGACATATTAATCTACAAGCAAGGAATGGAGACATTTAGAGGATGTACAGAGGGGATCTTTAAATGTTAAATGTTCTTTAGCATGTGCTAAATAAAGAATTTGGCAGAGTGAAAATGTAGCACACAGCACTGACACTCCAGGGAGAGTCTTTAGGTCAAGTGATTTGTACCTTCAAAATAGTACTCCATAGCATTGTAAAGGCTCTCTCTTTTGGTAACAGAGAGGTGGGTTAGTGTTATTTAGGATGTTAATTTTAACAGAAAAAATACTTCAAAAATTAGAAAAAAAAAAGGTGATCTACAAAGTATTTTAATAGATGAATCAGCCCTCTTTGCATTGCTATTTGCTTTCTGTCAGCATTGTGAACTGAGTTTTCTTACCCCTAATTTTCCATCAAGCCAGCCAGGTTGGAGCTGAGGCACACTTATGGAAGAAGCTGTGGCCAAGTTCCCTCAATACCTCAGGGACAAGCTGGGAAATGCTGCCCCAGGTAACACAGCATCCCACTGAAATCCATGTGGGATTGTTTCCTCTTCTGTACTCTTCTCACAAACAGAAATACACACTTGTCACCTGTTGATGAGGCAAGGCATTATCCCAGCTCCCTCCCACATGATGGTGAGGGGGACCAGAGCAAAGAGGCAAGACCACCAACACCACTGGTATGAAGGAGGAGAGGGCAAACCAGGGATTTAGAGAGGCTTGATCCCCCCCTCTCCACTTGGATACTGAGGTTAAATCACCAGCAGCAGCAAAGTCCTCCTGAAAACCTTTCCTGCCTTGTGCAGCAGGAGAGCTGGTTATGGAATTGGCACTGCCAAAGGAATGGCCAGCGGTGAGGTGTCAAGGCAGGAGCCCTGTCTGCCTCAGAATGGATACTGCAGTGAACTGTGAAGATATCCACTTCTTCTTTAAGAACAAAACTTTGGTTAGGATGGAAAAAAAAAAAGATCCCTAAGCCTAAATATTTCCAGGTTTGCTCACCCCCGTGGGTTTGGTGCACTCTGTAACTGCTTGACCTGCAGGGCCTTTCAAACTCTGTGCAATTCCCTGTGCCAAAATAAATGTTACTTTACCATCAAGTAGGCAGAAGAATGAAAACCGTAAGATGTGTGAGTGAGAAAAAAAGAGCCCAAACAGGAAAACCCCTTTCTTCTGTTTTAAAAGTCCTGGATGATCAAGGCTGTACTGTTCACTCTGATTTAATCAGTTTGCAGATACCCAAATACACACCCAGCCATGGAAAGTGCTCTCCCTTTGATTCCAGCAAAATCCTTTCTAATTCTCTTTAAATGTTCCAGGGCTTTTTGAAATGATTGCTATCAATGCCAACCAAATGCTTTAGATCTCTTTTTTTTTTTTTTTTTTTTACTTTGCCTGTCTTTAAGTACTTGCTTTATTTCTATGCAGCCCAGTTACAGCTGTGCATGAAAAAAGTATCTAGATCTGGTTTGCTTTAGCCTTTATGCCGTATGGAGTTAGACACTTTAACCTTCTTTACATTTACTTAGTCGCTTTAATATGATTTCTGTAACTTTCTGTAAATCTTATACTTTCTTTTCTTCCATATAATTTATTAAATATTTATAATACAGTAGCCCATGCACATTGCATAGGTTGGACTTTTATTACATTAGGCCCAACATAGCTATCTAGTAAATCATAAGTCATGTTCCCCCTGCAAGTTTAAAACCGGGATTGTTCAGCTGAGCTTGGACTGAATTTATGAGGGACCAGCTCAAAAATCATTAGGATGGTTAAAATGATAGGCTTGTTTAACCAGAAAAGATCTCCTAAAGTACTGCATCTGCAAAGTTTACCCTGGGTAGGAGCATCAGGACACAAGTGCAGCAGCTGTGGGTACTCATGCTTATGCTTAGGCATGGTCAGCAGTTCTTGCAGCCACCATGAGAATGCTGCTGCTTCTTCCATCACTTTTTCTGCCTCCCTTCCCTTGCTGAGCCATGGCTGTACATAATTTCTCCGCAGCACGAGCCTGCTACTGCACTGATGCCTCATGCACTCCATCCCAGTACAGTGTGGCGTGCCCAGCTCTGAAAAAAACCCCTCCATAGCTAAATCTATTCCACCTCATTGGTGGTGCCTCAAGCAAGGGTAAGATCTCTAGCACCTGGAATCTGTCCTCAGGTAGGTTTGGACAGATGTGCACTGGGTTCCCGAGGTTAGGCAGAAAAACCTCCTTCAGGCTTCCTTCCCAAAGGGATCATTTTTGCAGCTAATATTCCTTCATGCACTGTCTGTGATGCTGTTATTAAAGCATGGCTTTCCAACAACTGGGCAAGAAACACACTCCCCACTCTGCCACGCTTCCTTCGCCCAGCTCGGCAGCAGGAACAGGGCGGCTGGGTCTCACCAGCCTTCCTCCAGATAAACTTTCTCTGTGGAATGAAAAATGGACCTTTGTGTTTCAGCAGACCATAAAAATGCCATTTGAAAACTTTTCAAGACTTTTCCAAGCTGGAACTGCCTTGAAAGACTTCAGACCACATTGCCATATGGATTGGTGGCATATGGTTTAATGCACGCAACACTGCTGCTCCTGCGTCACCACCCTCCCCTTCCACGATGGGGCCAGCCATCCTGCAGGGATGAATTCACTCTAGGATGGTCCTTCACATGTTTTTGCACTTTCTCCAGCTCTGCTGCAGTTTTCTCCAGTCACTAGCACCATTTATGCTCCCAACCAGCCAGGTACAGGCAATGTAATATGCACAGAAACAAGGGGCCTCTTCCCCACTCTATCCATGTTTGTTTTTATTTCCCCATTCAAAAACTTCCACTGGAAGCATTTAGAAGCAAAAAAAAAAAAAAAAGCATGATTTGCTTCAGCTGGAAAGTTTTATTTCTTTGTTGAAAAGACTTTTAGAATATTTGACTCCTTTCCCCCTCTTTCTTCTCATATTCCACACCATTTGGACTGCTAGGATGACAGACACTCATGGTGCTGCTGCTTCTTCCATTTCTCCACTTAGTCTATCCCCTTGCTGAGCCATAGGCATTGTGAGATTTCTCTCCAACATGAGCTTGTATCCCCTGCTGCTGCTCCGATGCCTCATGCACCCCATCCCAGTACAATGTGAGAGACACAGCTCTGAATAAACCCCTTTTGGAGATAAATTCTTTTTTAGACTTCTTCATTTTTTATACTCTTGTTGCTCTCCTTCCCCAGAATCTTTCCTTTTCTCTAGCTCCCTTAATTTTACCTTGCCTTTCCCACTTTGAAAAACCATATATGAAACTATATGAAACAGTGTATTTGTCTCTTTGTGTGGTTCCCAAAATAAAACAAGACTAATTGAAAAAGATTATGGAACACTTTATTTGGGAGGCAGGTAGGAGGAATTCTTCTTTTTCTCATCTTGAAAATTCTCTCTTGGCTGTTTGGTTTAGTTTATATTAACTTACACCACATAACATAAAGAAATTGCAGACCATGGTCCAGCTCCCCACATTTTTGCTTCAGACTGCCCAAACACTGCCCCCAAACAGACCACAAGAGTACAAGATATTTATGGCCAAGGGATTTAACACAATATTGATCTAAGAGAAGCTTGTTATTTACAGGTGGAGCTGTCCAGGTAAGCAACATTTGCAGTTGCAAAATAGAGCAGGAATCCAGACTGTGGGGGAAAAAGAAATTACGATCTTTACCAAGAGGAACAGCAGAAACAGCAACAACCATAATAAGCATCAATAATATAAGAATACTCATCAACAGGACATCAAGGTGAAATGATACCAGACAAATCTAGTCTTCAGGAGGACTGTCTTTCAGGCAAGATTTCTGCTGAAGTTAAGGCTGAAATTTTTGTTGAAAGGCAAGCAAATATGTTGATTTCACTGCCCCCTTCCCCCTACTGGGCATGAAAAAGTGCTACCCAGGCACCTCTTTCCCAGGGCTCTCCTTCTTCACTCATAACAAATACACTTTTTTTTGCACTTATTTAAAACCAGTACTTCAACAGACAAATCACAAGCTGCTGTTAAAACTAATAAACAGTAAAAAATCAGCCCTTCCCAGTCTTCCAGGTTAAGGAGTACTTGTTGATTCACTCACGTCCCACACATGAGCCTTGCCGCTCATGTTTTGCAACATCCAAATGCCATATGTAAAATTCTACTGTCTGTTTTCCTCTCCCTTTTCCCCCTCCCCTGCTTCTTTAAAGTCATTTTGTTTGGTTTGAGGAAGAGGGAAGATGGGCAATCTTCCACTGAAATCTCCACTGACCAGCTTGACAGTGGATTTTCCTGCAACAGACTTGTGTGTGTATGATGTCCCATCATACCCCATGGGACTGAGACCCATGTGAATTTTTGGACCATCAGTGTGCTACCCTGCACAGAGGTAATATATGGCACATGCTGGAACCTGACTCAAGAACACATTTCCATGGCATAATATACAAAGAATAAACAGGCACTCTCTGTTTTCCAAACCTTCAGGAGAGGCAGCTCCTATGGGCTGAATATTTCTTTATTTCCACATAACAATCTCCCCTTGCTTTCATTCTGCCAAATAACTTTTCTATCTTATGCACCCATATCTCCTGCAAAAAAAAAGAAAAGGTTAATGAGAGAGGGTCTATGTGTGTAATGCATAACTCCTTTAAAATTTATCATATCTGGAGTTAAAGAAATAAAAGATCCTTTTTCCCTGTTCTAAAAGGGGATTTTATGTCCAAAGACACAAAGGTAATACTCTTTGTATTATAGCTTCAATATTTTTCTTTTTTTCTTTTCCCAACAATGGTGAAAAGACGTGATTTTTACATGCAAATAGAAAGAAAAAGCCTGAACACACCATGGGAACATGTTTAAGAAGTTGATTTATGTTTCATACTGAGCCTTACACCTGCAGTTCAAGCAAAACTCAACTTTGCCGCCCCACAGAGTCTAGTTTATTAGGTATCAAGGAGTCACAAGAAGCCATGTAATTAAAACTGTAATTAACTGGAAAAGGAAAGTGCCACCTGAGTTTTGAGAGGCTGTCAATTTTCTTTCCATTACAGCTTTCCTTCTGCTTCTTTTGTCTATAGGGTGCGTTTTTCCCTCATCTTGATAAAGAAAAACAAATTTGGGTTTTTTTTTTCCCCCTCTCTTTATTAACTAGAGAAGCCACCAAATTCTCATATGTTTTTGCTGTTGGGAAGAAATCGAGCCTCTCAGCTTTGAGCTCAGATGCAGGTTTCTCTCAGCAGCGTCTGCAGCTGTGTTTGCCAACAGGTGTCAAGTGTGGTCCAGGCAGGAAAATAAAAAACCCTGAAATGTCCTACCAGCGCGGGGTTAGCCGAGTTCAAAGCCTATTTGAACAAAACATAACCAATGCCCTTTAAAAAGGGGATCATGCCTTGTTAAAATGCATGACCTCGCTGCAGCGGGCAGGCCAAGAGCCAGGAGTCCCTGGGTCCGGCACGTCCCTGGAAGGCTGCTGGGTGCCAGCGGAGCCCAGCGCGCTGTTCCTGCGGGCCGGACAAGGCCACACGCAGCCAGACAAAAACACGTCTGGGAGAAATACGAGGTGATGTGATGAACTTTGTCAAGCACGGGGTTTGGAAGTGGAAAGGGGTCCAATCGCCTGGCCAAAGATTTGGGTGAGATGTGCAACCAGTCCTGAGCTCCCTCTGCCTTATGCGCCCGCTGGGAGGAAAGTCCTAGGGAATCAGAAAGAAGTGCTGGGATAAACAGATAATTATTTGATAAGATTTAAAGAAGAAAGGACTTAGGTAAACTTGAAAGAAAGTCATAGTGAAACATGGTTGAAGAGTAATTACCTAAAAGAGTAAAATGATGAGAACAAAGATAGGATCTATCCTAAGGTTCATTCGGAGGGAGATTTATGAATATATAGAAAATTTTGCAGAGGAGATGTTTGTCTTAGAGTGGTACATGAAAGGGGTGAATGACATTCTTCATTTTCCATTTAACATGTGACAATATCCCATCAAGTGAAGCACTAGCCTTGAAAAGGGAAGTCATTGTTGTAAAGAGCAATTTTGCTTTGGTGTCATTCTGATAGGCTTAGGGTTTTTTGCCCCAGCCTTAATTATTTGTATCCTTCCTTGCTCCTGAAATAGCTCCAGCTTGCAAGGCAAAGGTCTTGGGACCCTCTGGGTTTGAAGGTAGATCTCGATCAGCACTAATTTGGGGAAGTGAGTTGGAGGTACCTGCAGCAGATGACACACAGGGCTCAGCTTCTTATTCAGCTACAAGTCAGCAGGGGCACCCCCTGACCATCTGTGGTCTATAAATTACAGTAACACCAGCACACACTGCTTGTAAATCACCAAAGAACAGGCTTTACCTTATGACACATTACATGAACTCTGTTGGATATTCCAATAAACTCCCATAAACCATACCAATATAAACTCTGGATTATGTTTCTTTGGGGGGCAGGAGAAAAACCTGGGCTTTTCTGCACTTGCACAAACTTCTTATGGGCGAAATGAAGATGTGGCCTGAGCTATGTTGCGTGTTTATGCACCATGTTTTCTCACAAAAGAGATTTCCTTCTCTCTGCCATCACTATTACTGTAAATATTTCACTTTCCAAGAGCACATCAGCCTTGGAAAGGCCTTTCAGTGTTGCCTTTCCTCTGGAAAAAAAAAGCCACTACCCATTTGAAAAATGCAGTTTTATGTGAGCCTGCATCCTTGCTGCACCAACCACAGGTAGATTAACAGGAGAGGCTCATCCATGGGTCTTTTCCTTTTGGAGTAGCAAGAAGATCCAACACATGACCTCAAGCCTTTGGATATCTCTTACCTGACATGATGGAGCCTGTGTTTGCAAGGAGATAGTATGAGCAGATGTTTTGGCACATGGTTGTGTGTTCCCACAGTACTTGGCTGGTTGGGACCACAGCAACTCTGCTGAGAAACCCAGCACCCGACTTCAAACTTTCTCCAAAGACCTTACAAAGTACTGCTTTTGAGAATGATATCAGTAAGCCCTGCATTTAGCCTGTCTGGGAAAAAAATAATCTGTAAAACAAGTTATTCTGAATGTGGGGCATAGGCCAAGTGAAATGTTATTTGACCAGCTTTTTTGCTGACCGGGAAGAACTGTGGGCTGTGGTGTAGATGGCCTGCAATGGCTGTGTCACAACTTCTTGGCAAGTTCTTTAGTTGAAGCTGAAATCCCAGCCCTCCCAGGAGGCAGTGGGAGCCCTGCAGCCATCTCACTCATGCACAGCAGTTTCCTAAGGTGACATTATTTTTATCTGGGCTTCTAAAGGCTGTTGGAGCTGTGTGCTCATCACGATCCACATAGGCATGTGGGCGTGTGGGCACACACCTGCATCAACACTTAAATTCATTGGGCAGCTGCAATCAAACTGGTCAGATATTCCTCCCCCATGGAGACAGGCAACCAAGGCAGCCAGGTCTGCCTCCCTCAGTGGCAATGGGATGAACTCAGCTGTCTGTAGACATCAGAGAATCCACGTCTGCAAGAGCAATCCGAGGGAAACTACCATCCCCTGCTTCCTCCACTTGTGAGCACAGTTAATTAATGCTCCTAGCAGGACCACCAGCATTGCATGATCCCAGTGTTGCCCAGCAAGGCTGCACCTGACTGAAACATTTTGAGCAGTCTCAGGAGCAATTTTCAACTCACCAGAAGTGTAAATTTGTAACATTTATTGAATCTAGGTTGGGCCTGTCTAGTTAGTTTAGTTTCAGAAAAATTGGTGAATAAAATGAAGTTGACTTTTAAATCTATTTTGCTCAGAAGAAAACCCACTTCTATTTGAATGTTACATTAAATTTTCCTGGAGGAAAAAAGAGACAGTTTAATATAGAAATGTAATTAATCTTTATCAGCACAGAAAAATACTCTGTGATTTTCAGTCAGGGAATTTTTACTTGGTAAACTTTAAAATTTATAAGTAATGCATGAAGAGCATTTTTGCAGTGCTTTTCCATACAGCAAGTGAACCAAAACCCCACAGTGAGGCAGTGGAAAGCCCTAAATCAGGTCTGGGCATCATGGCACCAAGGTTTTACTGGGTTCATCCATGAAGACCCCCCCACTGGGGATTCCCAACCATTCAGCCTCCTCCTTTACCTTTCCACTGCCTTCTCCATCAGTTCCTTTCTGTGCACTCTGACAAGAAGTGATAGTGCTATTGCTGGTTTTTAACAAGATTTGGAAAGCGTTCAAGTGCCTGACTAAGTGGTTGGAAACAAGGAAGCAGAAGGATGTTTTGGCATCCTGCAATGTGTGCATGAAGAGCACAGACACAAACACATTGAATGCACATACTGTAAAACAAGATAACAAGGAAAGTACAAACTAATAAAAGCCTATTAAAACATCGTGGAGGCTATTGCTGCTCGCCTGCATGCCTACGTATTTAAAAAACAAATATTTCATGTGAACGTGCAATTCAAACGTGACTGATCACAGATATAACTTTCAGCAACCTTTAAATGCATAATGCCATCCTGTAATTAATGTAGCCTATCCTGAAATTTGAGGGATTTATTGATACTGGCAAAAACATTTGCAAACAACTTGGGGAAGTTCATGACATACCTTTTGTCTCAAGGGATTTCATTCATTTTTTCCTTTTTTTCCCCCCCAGCTACCATCAATAATTTCATTCAGAGCCCTTACCATGTGACGACAAATGCTGTTGGAAATCCTCAGCAGAAAGTTTAAAGGAAGTACCAGCATGGAGAAAGAGCCTCATTGTGTTTTTATTTGTTTTGTTCTCTTTCACTTACAGTGAAATATATATAACCATGTCCAAGGGGATTGCTTTTGAGATCTGCAATGAAAAAAAAAAAAAAGTAAAAGCAGGCCATAGGCATAGAAAGCTTCAAAAGGGTTTTATCATAATTTTCCAGGGAAATCTATGGCCATCCCATTAGTTCCTGCCTGAGAACAAGGTAGGCCCCAGCACTGGAATGTTATCTCTTGGTATGACCAGACACACGTGTATGGAAGTAATACAACCTTCATAAGGCAAGTTAACATAGCTAGGTGAAAAAATGTTTGCATAAAGCCCTTTCCTGGAGGAATGTAGGTGTCAACACTCCCATCTTGGGAAAGGTGCTGGTTTGAGGGGTTGACAAGGAATAAGAGACAAATCCCAATATTGTGGCGCATGCTCCTCATGTTCCGCAATCAGTGCAACTGCAAAACTTGGCCGTGACCCTGCAGACATGTATTTAAAATTTCTGCAATCACAAGGATAAGAAATACCCCATCATCTTTCCAGAGAGGGTTTCAATACCTGAGCTCTGCACAGTGCCAGCATGCAGTCACAGCATCCAAAGCATCAGATGGCTGGCTATTCTGCTGTTACCAAGCTGCGTCTAAGTAGGTTAGTGGAGCGAGCTGGCACGTGTTCCCCTCACCTGATCTTCACATTTCTCCATGGTTTCTCTCAATATTGTAAAGAATTTCTTATGTGGGACTATTTTAACATCAGGTGATATTTTTGCCTGTGAATATTTGTACACGCACTCATAGGGTTAAACATGGTAAGGCAAAAGAATAGCATTTATTTTAGGAAATTGTTCAGAAATTTTTGTTGTTGTTTGCTTTGTTTTGCTTTGATTTTCAAAAGAATTTTTCTTATATTTTTTTCCCTAGGGCCTAAATCTGAGGTATTCCTGTCACATGACATACAAAGCAGTCATTTGCACAAAAAAAAAGCCAGCAATACCTGGGCAAGCATGCCCAAATGTGCTTTTCTGTTACTTGTTTCATTGGTTTGAATGCACTGGGTACATTTCAAACAGCAAGCAGAGATGTGCTGGGGTGTGAATGGCTCCTCAAATACTGGGGGGAGCCCAGGCCATCTTCATGGCTTCTCCAGCCCTTCCACTTGCTTCCCACTGTACTGCATCCAGTGGCCAGGTTTCCTCACACTTTACTCTGCCACATCATCAGCATTTCCAATAAAGCAGCATCTCCAGCTCAGTGTCCACAAGCCTCCCCTCCAGTAAACTGGGGCTTTGTTTTTGTAGGAAAAAAAGCACTATTTTGTGCTTTTTACTACGTTTAGGGAGAGAGAAGATGGTAGTGCCATATTCCAAATGGCATTTTTTCAAATGACACATATGGAATATGGCACTTTTCCCTTCCAAGGCTGAGGAGGAAGAATTTGTGAATCGGGAACATAAAAGCTTCTCACTGACTCCTGTCTGGCTCTTGTGAGGGTGGGCTGACCAACCAAAATGGACATCCCTCTTCCTGTGAGTGTCAGGAGCATCGCTGACTGCCCACAGAGATGAGAGAGCTGTGCTGGCAGTGAGATTGGGAAGCGTTTATTCCACCAGCAATGAGTTCTCCCAAAAATGGACAGGCGAAGCTGCCAGGGCAAGAATCATGTGTTGATATTTTCCACCTCTCAGGGAAAATCTACTTAAAATAGGAATTAAAAATGAGATTAACTTCTCACCTCATCCCACTCTTTTCATCTGATTTTATAAATTATAGTATATCTACAGATAACAGTTAAAAAATACTTATGGTGTGATAAGCCATGTCTCCAGCTGGTTTAGGCACCTGATTTCACCATGCTGCCTTCAGGCTGAAGCTGTGTACCAGGGTGTGAACTGAAGTCAACATCCAAGGTGCCTGCAGAAAACAAAGAGCAAGTGGGATCCACCAAATCAGTGCCTTCTCTTCCTACCACTTTTACATGAAAAAAATTTCTTCTGGCTTTTCCTCTGGCAGGGCATTGGATAAAACTGATGCTGTTTCAGACAACTGGAAAAAAAAATCAGCTAAAATACCCCATGATTGGGCATTTCTGTTGCAGGCAAGCTCAACGTCTCTCCCACTGGGAGCAGAACTCCGTACTCCAGCCCAGATTTCTCCCAGTCTCTGTCCCCACAGCACCAGGAGAACCCCACTGAGGGCCCCAAATCCCTCAGGAGCAGCATGGAGGAGCCCCTTGTGCCACCATCAGAGGGATGAAGCTGTCAGCTGCAGGGATGAAGAATTTGAGGTTGGCTGTCACAGCACTCCGAGCTCGGGAGGGGTTTGGAGAAATGCAAGCTGGGGTTACATAAAACACTGACTCACGCTGAGAAATCACGAGTCTTGAAAGTTTCAGCTGAGGAATGAGCAAAACCTCAAGCTGCATGTTGCTTACAAATCAACAGGAACTGGGGAATGCTGGGGACCTCTGAAAATCTGGCCTTGGTGCAGGGTTTTTTGAAGTTCTGCCACTAATCCCGGGAGGAGCTGAGAGCCACGTACACCTGTCAGGGGGAAAATATGGCCTTTTGTTATTTCAAGGGAAATCAGAGTGAGTATTTCAGCTTTGTCCATCAGAAAGAACCCCTTAAGATAAAGTAAACAGAAGTTAATTTTTTTCCCTCTGGTTTTTTTTTTCTTCATGCCACTGTGTATGATATTGAAAAGCACATCATCCAGAATAGTTACTTTTTGTCGAGGTATCTAAGCATGAAAATGTTTTTGGTTTCATTTATTAGGCAAAAACAGTTGTGGATTTTGGCAGTCTGTGTTGGTCTATGGTTTCTGAGAATGCCTGGATGTGGTTCTTCCTGAGGCATTATGGGTTATTCAAATTGTGTCTCATTCCACAGGTAATTTGTGTGCCACAAAGATGGTGTGTACATAAGTATAAGAAGCAAAAGAAGTACAAGACCGAGACTTCCTGCCATGTGTTAGAAATACTGGCCAAAATCATTTGCACTGTGATATTTAAATCAGACTTTTAAAATCCCTGGTTGAAGACATATGCAAGTAGTTGATTTTTGGATCCTTTACAATTTTCTCTCTCTCTTGTCTTATTTACAGTAGTACTCAGCATCTCTCATCTCTCTCTCTCTCTCTCTCTCTCTCACACACACACACACGCACATAAATTATTCAGGGACTTCAATAAAGCACTAGTTGCCTGATTGTGTTTGTCCAAATTTGAAAATAATATTGCCTGCTATCAAGCCTTATTTCTCTTTTCTGTCAGTCACAGTCTCTCTCTCTCTCTCTCTCCCCTCAAACACACTGATGGAAAAAATGAAGATGTGCAGATGGGCTGTTCATTTTCAATCAGGTTGCTGTTTAGATATGGCATCAGGAAAAGAAGGGTGTTAGAAACACAGTTGTACGTGAGGCATCCCAACCATCGTGTTTGTGCTGCCTCTGCATCACTGAAGTGTTGATTATCCAACCTAAGCAGAGCCATATGAGGCCAGAGGAAATGTAGTTAATAGAGAAAAACTATTGGCAAATTGCATGCCTTTCAACCTTGCACAATGGGATGAAAGAAATATGGATTAGTGCTGAGGTCAAAGTTTTTATTATGTGAAGTACTAGATGTGCAAGTGCCTGAGTTTCAGATGTAAAAAAAATTGGTGCTAAGTGTATAAATACACACAGATGCATATATATATACATATATATATATGCATACGAAACATTTATATAAATATTCAGGCCTTTTTGTTTTGCAAAGCTCCCTTCAACACACTGCCAGCTGATTTCTCAGCCTGCATTGCAATTACTAACAATTTAATCACCTTATAAACTTCTGTAGTGACTAACACCGCATCTATGCTTTTGGCACTCCACGGCCAGAAGTTGTTTTAGCAACAGCAGTATGTAAAGCAGACACACTATTTGTGAGGCTCAAAGCCCTTAAAAATCATTCCTTTCTCTCTGGGCTATCGACATTCCTGAGCACTCACGATGCAGCTGCCGAGCCGCTGGACAGCCCACATATGGCTGTGTGCTGAACAATAGCAACTCCTTGTTGTTCTTGTTATAGGCATCACCATATGTGTTTATTAGAAACAGCAATAAAATGAGGACAGGCTTCTTCAGCTATCCCTGTTGCTTGGGGAGAAGAAAAGCAAGGGAGAGATAAAATCAGAGGGTCCTCCTCAGCTTTGGGGAGCTGGACAGTGGGGCGGTGCAGTCCTGCTCTTTAGGGAAGTGTGGGTGCTTATTTTTTGGTAATATTGCCAAATTATTACTGGTCCTATAAATGGACACTGAACTGAAATTCTGTTTCCTTCCCTTTTAGTAGGGAATTGCTGGTAACTTGGAAAAACTGAATCCTGAAAGTGTTGGCATCTGAAGTCCTGTTCCAGCAGGGCCCACCTGCAAACAGCTTGCCAATTCATGCAGGAGAAACGCCCCAGCCCTTTCAAGAGCTTTGGATGAGGATCACACTTGTCCTATACTTCCATCACAGACAGACAGTGTGGGATCACCCTCATCATTGGACTGCCTTGAAAGTTACTTTCAAATTGCAGTATTTTGTGCTGGGGATTCAGCATTTTTCAGATGGAGGGGTTGAGGTGGGCATCAGGAACCCAAGAAATCCACATAAATGGTTTGTGGCTGTTTTGATATCAGTGTAAAGACAAAGGAGTCCTAGGGAAGGGGTGTTCAAAGTTGAAAGTGAAGATTATCAAAGACAGTCAAACCAAACATCTGAGTCCTCACATGCTCCAGGTTCTGTATTATTTCTTTTTGCTTACATTATTTGCTATATTTTAAAGCAAGAAGAGAAGGAAAAGGAAGTTTGTGAGCAAAACCAGCAGTTAGTAATATGATGTATCTCAGTATGTAGCAATTTTGATATCCCTGATTGTTATAAGTTGTATTCAGACACATGGAAGTCAATGGAATTGAGTAATTACACCCAAAGGGAGAAGTGAGCCTCTGCATGCATGATCCATATTTTTAATGTTCAAATCTTGATATTTTATTGATAATTAGTAGTTTCCTACTGGCTGTCTTTTTGAGACCAAAATTAAATACCTTGGCCACTGTTAAAAAAAAAACAAACCAGCAACAAAACATGACCAGTTTTAAAAATGAGTTTTCAATTGTGACTTTTATTGATTTTAGTCCCACCTTCTAGCTATGGTAAGAATGCCATTTCCACTCCTACTTAACTTATTTTTTACTTCCTACCCATAAAATAAGCAGTTTTAGATGATGTTTTACATTGTTGAAAAGTTCCCAAAACAGGATTTTCCATTGAGGCTGCAGTTCCCTTGGGNTTTCCTTTCCTTTCCTTTCCTTTCCTTTCCTTTCCTTTCCTTTTTTTCTTTCTGTAGCACAAATCAATTTTGTGACTATACCAAAACTGCAGTGCTAAGTTCTATTGTCTTTAATTGCATTGCTAACAGACTAAATTATGTAGTTACCTAAACCTCAGCAAAGTCTCTGCTTTATTTCCCACTTGCTCATAAGTTACTTTTTACAGGCAATTTTTTTTTCTCCTCAAAAATTCAAGCTACTTTTGCTTTTGAATGAGCCCATCTAATACTTCTCCACTTATCACTTTGGAAATATTGCTGTATTGGTTTTACACAGTTTGATAACTTTGTCTTGAATGGCTCTTTGTCTTGGCTTATTTTGTCAGAAGAAGTTGTTTTTCAGCAAGAACCTTCAATTCTGTTTCCTTTCAGTTATTGTCTCCTGAAATTTCAGCATGTGCATTAAAAATAACCTGTTTATAACTCTTGAAGGGCAACAATGGATCAACAGCTTGTTGTACTTGTTTATTAGCAGTAATCCCCATTCTGCACCTACAAAAGACAATCAGGGCTTTGCCACTGAGTGAAATAAAAGCAGCATGAGACCATATGGTTCTTGTTAAACAAGCCTCATCTTCCTATTGTTGATGCTTATCTCCAAAATAAAGTATTTCTGCAGAAAGCATATTCCCATAGTATATTCTCTTTCCAATGACCAGCTGGTTGCCAGTTTGTTATTTGCACTGCAGTAGACCACTTTCATCTATTTCTATTTCAGTCCAAGAACACCATTTGTACATTGTCCAACTTGGAAATGTTAATCTGACACCATTGGTCACGGGCCTTTTAACTTCAAGTGGCAAACTTCCAGCTAGCTGCCAGTTGAGTATTTACATTGGAATGTTTCTTAGCCCAGAAATAAACTATTTGTTCGCCATAAACATCAGCAACATGCCAATAATTTCTACAACACATATGTAGGAAGGTACAACCTACTCCACTTTGCTGTTGTCTCCTCAATAACCCCCTAAGCAGCTCCCTGGGGAGATGCTGCCTGTCTTGAGCCAAGATAAATGTGTCTATTTCCCTCTCTATGCATGTACATAATTTTTATTTACATTCATGGAAGTTACACATGCATATTAAAGAGTGAGAAGCAGGACCAAAGTTAAGATGGCTGGGCAGGTCTCTCACAGCTTCTCCCAAGACCCCAGACTGCCATAAAGGCATAAATTGGAAGACCCCAATGCAAAAATATCCAGTTGCTTTGGCATCATCTGAAGCTCCCTGCACACAGCCACGAGAGCAGTGGTCAGGGCAGAGGCAACACTACATGTGCTTGAATGCAACTTTTCAGAGAGCAGAGTGGCTTTAGTCCCATGGGATTTTGCTTAGGAGATTGCTATTACTTCCAGCAATAGAATTTAGGTTTCCTGAAAGAAAATTATACTTCGAGCTCTTTTCAATGAAGTAAAAAACGGAGGCAGGAAAAAAAAGTTCTGCTTAGTTCTGTGATTTAACTTAAGGAATGTTACACAGTGGCAAGTGTGTGTTTCATATACTTTGTTTGACTCTGTTAAAATAAAACACTTCCTTTTCACATATTCCTGCGATGACCTGCGGATGGGAGAGGCTAAAGAAAGATTTTAACGAGTTCAAAGTGTAAACTTCATGAATAGAAACCTCCTCCCTTAAAGAAAAAAGAATAGTGACAGTAATGCCTTGTTCTCCTCTCTGTTTTTGCTATTTAGTCAGATAATATACCCATCAACTTTTGTATCAATTTCATTGTTCCAAATAAAAAAAATAAAATAACAGTTTACAGGAGAATTACCAATTGATCCTACAGAAGTACTTTAAGAAAACCTCAGAGGAGTAACTGAGACATACAGCTTGCATTATTTCTTAGCACCTACCTGTGTATTTAGCTCAACATCCCCATGCACCTGCATCTCACAACTGTAAGGAAAATGAAGGTTAAAATGAAAATACTGGCCAGCATGAAGAGTAGGATCCTGAAAATGCTTGTTATGTAAGCTAAGAGAAAGTGTCCACCCCACATTGGGCTGGACTCCCTCCAAGGCTCCCAGACTCTCCTCCAGAATCCAGAATCACACAAGGAGAATTTTCATTGTTAGGGACATTAACTTACAAAGTGATTTTGCATCTTAAAGACTCAGATGCTAAAAAAACAATCCATTTGCCATAGAAGTCATGTGTAAGAGGTGCATTTCCTACCCACCTACATGGCTGGACAGAGGAATGATAAGAGATTTTCACTGTTGTAAGAAGCTCCAACACCTTGTGTGAAACACAGCTGTGGTGTGAAACCAAGGACTTCTGTTTCCAACGCTGCAGCCCACTTGCTCCTGCAGTCAATGTGATTTCTGTGTAAGACATAACAGTTTTAATTCTGACCTTTGCTAAATTCCCACTGCTGGATTTTCTGCACCCTCAGCATTCCTTTGGGTGGATGAAACATATACAAGCATGTAACCATCTACTGTGCATCAACATTTTGACAAATATACATTTTTCTTACCTCACCTAAGGCTCCTCTTACAATCAAATGAAGGCGAACAAAATATTTTGACGTCTCGAAATACATTGTCTTTTCCAGGAGAGCAAATAAATAGACCTGACAAAAAATAATGTCATAACAATCAGCAACTACAACTTGATCCTTGCTGCTGTAACTTGAAACTTATAGGGGAAGGTTAAAGTAACCAAAGTCTGAATTCCTGGCCGTATAAATGCACCTACTCCTTTTGTATTGGGTTTTTCCCTATGGATAATGCTACTTGGGGCAATCCCTGAGCTTGATACAATAGCAAAGTACTTCCCCAAAATGATGATGAAAATTATGATCATTGGAAATTAGTCTTGTTGACTCTAGTCAAGCTCTAAGAAACAGGAGCAGGCAGAGCTGCAGACCATGGGAGGGTGCTTGGACTCCCAGGGAAGAAGAAAATCAAATCCCTCTCGGAAGAAATCCCATCAGGGAAGAACAAGAGTCTGCAAAAGAAGTAACAGACCTGGGAAGAATGATGAGGAGATTTGGCAAGAACCCCAGGACACCAGAGAAAAAAGGTTGAGCTGTTGAAGAAAGACTCAGAGAACTTAAAAAGAGAGGCCTGGGGCTAATCTTCCTGCTGGTTTATTTTTTCCCCCTGTTTGTTTTTTTGCTACAATTCAGATTTTAGAGCAATTAGTAAAATATCATGCAAATATTCCCTGTGTGACTGCACATGAATAACTTTAATTTTGCTAAACATTTGTCTCGTTCCAAAATACATCTGCTGTTTGCATTAAGATAATCTACTGAAATATTGGGAAGTAAATTACAGTTTTTATAAGATATTTATGAAACATCTTCTTATTTGTATACTAAATATCTTTGACTATCTCAGCCTGAATTTTTGGCTGACGTTTGCCTTCCTCAGGAGCATCCATGCCCTGTTTCAATTACAGATTGGGCTAAGTACCATCTTGTGGAAAAGCTCCAATTGGCTGGGAATGGCTCAGTGTACACTCATAACAGGCTGAGGGAGTAGCACTTTATCTGCCAGCAGCCTATGACAGAAAATAAAAAAAAATCCTGCTCCAAAACAAAATACAAAGTTGTACACGTGCACAAATTACATGGTTTTGTAGAAATTCTGACATGACATCACAGGAGTATGTGTCCCTCCACTCAGATGCTTCTATATATGCCCTTATGGACAAACAACAATTAGGCTTGGAGGCTGCTCCCAGTCCCTGCTTGGTGAGCACACAGAATACAGGGAAGTAAATTAAAACCATTTTTGACTGTTTCATTCTCTCAGGGTCGTCCCAATCTCTTTTCATGCAGAGAAGTCCTAAGGGCTTAGTATTGGTTAGTATTGTTGCACCCCAGCTGAGTTTGTGTGTAGCTCTGTTCCCAAGTTTTCAAAGGAGACGTGAAAATCAGGTCATTTCTTATCTTCCAGCACTGACTTTTGGGGAAGGACCAGTCCTCATAACCCCAAGGGATGTCCCCAAGAGGACATAGGGTAGTTGAAGAGGGTGAAGGATAACAAATGACCAGAGTGGCGTGCTGCAGGAATTGGGGAATGTTGCTGCTGTACAGTCAGAGACATATCTGCAGTAGCTTTAAGCCTGGGTAGATAGAGCTGTTGGAACTCAGGGAGTGCAATGAAACTCTCCTGAGATGCAAATAAATCCTAAATCTCTGCCATAGCTTGTTCTATGCAGACTCTGCATTGCTGGCAGCCCCTAAAACACTTAATGAAAATTAGCTCACGTAGCTGCATGAGCTGGGACCATGTGAGCATGGACACCTTGGTGAAACTAAAGGTTATGCCTACATGTCCCTTAAACCCCAGTCTGGATATCTCAGGAGCTGCCACAGTCCCACAGCCAATGTGTAGCTGTTCTGTGTGCTATCTAGGAAGCCACCCAGGAGTTTTTGGCCCTCCAAACTTCTCTGACTATCTGAGACTTTGTGCCCATACATGGATAGTGAGGATTCCTTGTCCAGACACAGTGTTTCCGGCTTGGAAGTTTTGAGGGTTCAGTTCAGAGGTGTTGTCAGTGGAATCTGGATGTGCAAATCAGATTAGCTTTGTGTCTCTTCCATTCAAAGCTGCTTCATCACTACTCAACAGGTTAAAATTGATTGCCCATTTTGAAAGCAAATTAACTGAAAGGAGAAGAGGAAGCCAGAGGCACAGGGGTTTGCATTTAGATGATTTAAATTCTGGATGAAGTCTGGGAAAGAGATAAGGAGATTGAAACACTTCAACGCCACTTGTCATCTTAACTCACAAATCCCACTTTGCTTTGCTATTAACATTACCTACATGGAGTCCAGCTTTAAAAATAGCAAAAGGATGGTATGACCTGACTCACCCTTCTCTTGCTTGGACCCCACACAGCAACTATAACACTGCTTGTTTGGTCACACATGTGATTGGCCCAAGGACCCCCAGATTGATTTAAGAGTTTGGGGAAGCAAGCAGGAGCGGGTGTATCAGCATGGATCATCCTTCTGATTCTCACAGCAAAATACTGACAGCCTGTGGCTGTGCTGCCGGGCTCAGGCTGCCTCACCAAGGTCTCTTGGTACCCACACACTGCTGAGCCCTGCCTGCTGTCCCAGCTCCATGGAGCCGAGGGCTCTGGCAGGGACCACATTGCAATTGTGCAACCCTGCTCAGCCACAGATTTCCTCTGGCACCAGCAGCACAATAGTGGGCCTGTTGGTAAATGGGAATTGTTTCCCTGCCACAGTAGGGCTCTGGATGAAATCATTCCCCGATACCAGGCAACCTTGACGTGCCTCCTCTGCTCCCCACCCTGGTTTAGTTGGTAGCGCCTTCCTGCTCCCTATGGGCCACAAGTCCCTCATAAAATGACAACACAATAAAACAAAATAATAATGGAATCCATATAAGGCTTGATGTCTTCATTGCTTCTAAGAAAAAGTGCCAAGGGAGTTTCACCTGAACAGAGGCAGCAGATTCCCAGCGCTGGCAAAGATTTTTTAAGAGAAGGAAAGAACATTTTTCAAGCCCTGGATGCCAACATCCATCTCACACATCCTCAGCTGTACACCTGCATAGAAAAAAAGCAGGTAGTTACAGGAGCTGAATCCCTGGATATGGCAGATATATGTGAAATTAAGCTCACCTTAACATCTAGGGGCTGCCTGAGAAGGGAGATGGCTGCTGACAACCCCATCACAGAGGCTTTGGCAAGGCTGGCCTGCTCCCAGCATCTGCCTTCCTGGTGGCATCAGGGACCATGAGGCTCTAGCAGAACATTTTGTGGTCAGAGTAATTGCATTGTGTTGTCTTAAAACTGCCGAGGCGTGGCCCTAAATAAAACCAGAGGCCTGGTGTCACCCCAGGCACAGCAGCCCCCAGCTCCCTGTGCATGCACTCTGATGCACGGCCCAGTCCAACCCTGCTGCCCTGCTCTTATTTTAGTCATATGGTTATTAATGAACTTATAATTGCATAGAGGGGAAAAAAGATAAACATATGATTTGGGACAAGTACATACATGTCACTCTCTCTCATATCCCTCTGTATTTTGGTGTCCTAGGACCTAAATGCACCATTTAATTATTTGTGCTGGCAGTGCCAGAGGAACATAGCATTTATTTATACAGTTAAATCAGCTGCAGATGTGACTGTGCTTTTTCCTTCGTTCTTTCTTTCCTTCACTGTTGGCATTTCTGACATCTCCAGGACGCCCCACCACCCTCTCATTCAATGGGGCCATTGGGCATTGGGAAATGGCCTATTGATCCCTCTCCAGTCCTGTCCACAGGGATGGGTATCCCACATCACTCTCACAGAACTGTGCTATTCTCCTGCTCAAAAGCAAGGGCTTGACAAATTAAGACGTCAAATACCAGAAACTGAGGGGAAAAGGAAAATTTCCTGTGCCCAGGAGAGCTCCTCTGGTGAAGGAATTCACAGCTGAGACCTCACAGCTCATAGCACCTGTGGGCACGTGCTGGAACTGTGTACCACAGAGAAGGAGAATCATGCTGTTTCCTGAGAAGCCCAAAACAATTTTTGTCCCTATTAAGAAGCCACCCCTTCTCTTTTCTTCTTGAGCCTGTAAAATATTGATGAGATCTCTGCTTTTCAGTTTTTGGGGGCAGGGTCTATATGGAGCACCTAAGCTGGGCTTTGGCAGAACCTACTCCCTTGCTATCGCTGTGACTTGCTTGCATCAGCCATGTTTTGTGGTTTACCCCCGTGAAAATCAGGCTCAGCGTCAGCTTTCAGCATTAGCCAGGTGACACAGTGAAGTCAGAGATGTTTGTTTGACTTTTAGAAACGCTATCAATTTTTGCATTATTATTTTTCCACCCAGTATCATGTTTCTTTTCTTGAACAGAATTTGCATAAGCAGAGTACCAGCCGCTCCAAGCAGCATGCCAACAATTGGCATCAGAAATCAGGACAAATATTACTCTACCTCTTTTGGCAGGAGAAGGCAGTGTCTTTTTGCTTTACCCAGAAGACAGTCATCAAGACTAAGTATGAGAAATTTCATGCTGCACCCAGAAAATGCACTTCAGATTCTCTTGGAGACTGGTGTTTCCTAGTACCATTCTAGCATGCTTAAATTATGTGACAGGAAGTGGAATAGAAGAATTTATGAGGTAGGACTGCTAGGAAGCCATGATTTGTTTTTTAACTTCCAAATGTACCTCCAGCTGATGTCCACGTGTTGGAACCTCATTCGCTGTTGGAGAGTTGGAATGCAAGTGGTGCTGGCGGTGTCAGGTGCTGGCTGCAACACCCCACCAAGGCAGCCCAGACATTTTTCAGAGCCAAACAAGGTCTCTCTAAGGGCATTTCCAAGCATCATTTGTAGAACTCCTACTTGGGGAGGCTGGTCATGACATGACTGACACAGTCCCTTTAAATTGACCCATATATGAGGAGGATAACTTGGTTATCCCGATTCCCTTTGTAGCAATTATCCACTATGAGCACTATGTAATCTGGTTCATTCCATATTATGTGGAAACGTAAAATATCCATGGAACTGTTTCACCTGTACATTTGTATACATGCAAAGGCTCAAGATGTATTTAAATATGTATATTTATTATATCTTGTTACTTATCTACATTTAGGTTTTTTTCTTGTTTATGTTTTGTTTTTCTCATGAAAATGCATAGAAGCCTAAGCATATATACATATGTATGCATGCATACAAAGGTAGAGCATGTATATTCAATAAAATGCAATGTGTCTATAAATATATATGTACACGTATATGCATATATGTATACACAGATTTACACAGACATATATAAATGTACGTGCATGTCTCTGCCTATCCATATGTATGGGCACATGCTGGGTGTCTAAAATGACTGACTACTTGAGCACTGTTCCAAGGCACACTGAGTCCCATGATACAGACTATGAGCCTTCACAACAGCTCCCAGGCTAGATATGCAAGCAAGTCCACTGTGACATAGCAGCACATTATGAGCTGCTCCCATTAAAATTCAACAAATTTTTAAAGAGTTTTTTGGGACTCTTTTTACAGCCAATATTCACAAGCCTTATCCCTCTCTTTCTCTCAGTAAAGCCATTGTCCTTTCTGCCTGTCCACCAGCTTTTCCTGGGGCAAGAGCAGCATAACCAAACCAGATTTGGTTATTTGGTATAAAGCACTGATTGCTGGCTTTGTTGACATTGATCTGGCATACCCAGAGAACCTGAAATATTTTAAAACTACCTCTAAAATGACTTCTTATGTCTTATTCCATAGCAGGCACATTGCAAACAGCATGCAGGTCCCTCAGAAGTTCACTGAGCCGGCTGAACTACACATATTTCTTGTGAGTTTTGAATGTATGAAGCAACCTGTCTGCTAGCTGATGATGGCCTTGCTCTGCAGTGTTTTGGCACCTCCCTGGTGTGGCTGTGCCTGCCGAAGGGCCGTGCTCTGGCTGCACACCTCGCTGCTGGGAAAAGTGCCGGGGGCTGCTGGGGACAGGGTCCTGGCCAGCAGCGCTGCAAGGCACTGCTGTGCCATTTTGAATTAAAATATTTATTCCTGACATCTTGCAAAGAAGGGAGGAGAAATAAATAAATAAATAAATGAAAGCAAAAGCTGGCCGTAATTCAAAGTCTCTGCAAAGTCACTGGGAGTCTTCCAAAAGGCTTCAGTGAGGGCAGGATTAGCTCCCTTCATATGTACATAAAATGTGTTGTCTTTTGCATATCAAAGTGGTGAAGCCTCTGTTCTCTTCTGCTATTGCTTTTGAGTGTGCTGTGAACAGAGCACAATCTGTCCAAAAAAAAAATATTAAAGTCATTGACAAGGAAGACTAACTCAAATGCTGAGACAAACTTGGCCTCGTTCCTGCAGTGAGAGCAGCACCAATAAAGACGTGGGCTGGTCTTTACATGCCATCGATAATGTGATTTGGACGCCTGTTCGAAAACTCTTGCTACGTCTCTGTTGTTTGTTCTGATAAACCCTTCCTCATCCTCTCCTCTCACCCCTCGCCCTCCCTCCCACTCATGCAAAGATGCCATATCACAGCCAGGCTGCAAAGGGCTGGGACACCTCTAGATTTTTCCCAGCTGCAGTAGCTGACACTAAAGAATCCACAAAATCGGGAAAAATTAAAAGCTGTGTGCTTGCTGAGCTGAGGGGCTTCACACAACTCCACTTCTCAAATTTCAGCTTCACTGCCCTTCTATTCTCCATAAACTCAGTCAAGTCTCTGTAGATCATGATTTTACTGAATATGTAATTTCTATGGATTTTTCTGCATCCCTCCTCTCCTCTGGGGAGATGTTCACTGATGCTGATGTTCATTGATACATTAAGTCTGGAAATCTGGTTAATAATTAGGCTGATAACTTATTAAAAGGTTATGGTGGGTACAGATCACCCCACTGCCCCACGAGCCTCTCATGACCAGAAGGAGCAGTGATGAAAAAGTGACAAAAGCCATTGACCACCATACCCTAAATCCTCTTTTCTCAGAAATTTGACCACATGCTGACTCACCTACATGTAAGGAACCTGTATGCTGTTCCAGAAAAAGCACATTTTTTATGTGGAGGTTTATGATAGGGTTGAACCAAAGAGTCAGTGCTGGAGAGGAGTGAAGCTGCAGATATTTTGCTGGTCTGGACACATCCAGGCTGTGTGGTAATAACCAAAAGAGAGGTGAAATCAGAGCAGAAGACACGCTCATATGGACATGAGCACACATGTACACATAAAGTCCCACTATGAATCTATGAAAACCCTGAGGATGAACACAGGCTGGTCTTCATTACCATTTGGACAGAAAAAAATCTGCTTCCTTGTCTTATTTCTGGACACTGAGAAACATCAGCACTTTTTTGCAACTTCTTGAAATGTTTTCAGCATGTGCCTGGCCCAGCTTTTCTATGAACCCAGGGAATTATGGAAATACAGAAGAATGATGTAGCTGCTGGAGAGAGCAGTGGCACAGTTATGCCCAGGCCAGCAAACAGAAGAACATTTCCAGTGCATGCTGAAAATTCAGATTCTGTCCAAGTCTTCGGAGAGCAGATGTCAATTATGAATCACATGATTACTCTGCCATATTTTTCTGGGTTATGCTCATTGACTTAGATAAGGTATCATTTTTCACCTACAAAATATGCTGCATATACAATAAATAATATGCACAGTACCATAATAAATATTCAGTATATATGGTGTGTGCATTATAGTGGTCCTGGTAGAGTTATAGCAGAACAGTCAAGGCTGAATTGGCATTTTCATTATAAAGGCTGATAATTCAAGATCAGTAGCAAAAGACAATGAAATACCATCTGCTCTCACACAAACAGCTTTTACAGAGGGGTTTTAAGGTCTTGACGCAAGCAGTTCTGCAGAGAGGACAAAAATGAAAGAGCTCCTGAGACACTGTCTCTTGCTGTCAAAACCTTTCATCTGATTTTGTTCCCACTTAGATGGCAGCTGATGCTTTTCCTAAATCTCCGACTTCTGGAGCCAGAAGATATTGTGAGCACTAGTGTTCTCATAGGAGATATAAAGAAGTGTTTCCTAGACTTACAGCCACAATAAAAAAGCTTGTAAATGCAAACTCTGCCACTCACCAACCAATACATAGATGGAGTTAAACAGTCCTCTCTGCCATGCCTGGACTTCTGGACACTTGAGGAGCAGCAACACACTCTCAGCACGTGCTGAAAGCCAGGGTGCTGCGGGCTGGGGCTGGTGATGACCTCTTCCAGTGGTACCAAGTTCAGTAACTGAACCATTGTAACCATTTTACAGTGTCATGTATTTCCAAAGATCTAGCCTCTCTGAACTGAAAATTACTATTTTTCTTTAATACCATTTCTGTGGTAGCTTGTATGTGATGGCATGACAAGAACTCAATTAAATGCTGCTGACCCAACCATATCACTGGCTTATACAAAGCCATTTTGGTAGCTTGCAAGGCAACTGTTTTATGCCCTTTCAACTTTTTGTTTTTGTGTTGGCTGCAGCCCTTCAGGTGGAGGTTGCACAGGTATGGCTTCATCTCAGCAGAAGTTTTTGGAGCATTGCCTGGAGGTGCTCGAAATGGGGCTGGATGGACCCAGGTGAGCAGCTTTGCTGGTGGGGAGGGACAGGAGGTGTTTTCCACCAGAAGGTGTTAAAGAAGAAGTGGGAGGCCCGGTGCTGGGTGACAACCTTTTCCTTTAGCATATCTGCTTGCAGAGGGCATGTCTGTTTACACCTTGAACTAATCACAGTGACAACCCTCAGTGAAAATCTGGATGTGGGAAAATCCACAGGAATTTTGCCCAGACTTTTCCCTTGAGCTGTTAGACCAACAGTTCAAATGTATTTCTTCCAGTATATAGTACCTTTCCCTCCAAAACCCAAATTTATGCAGACTTTTTAGCTCAAACCCAGGAGGCACCTAAGCATCTTCACCCCCCCAGTTCCTAGAGCAATAAAAGGATGTTGATGCTGCAGGGTGCAAACACAGGTAAATGGGAGGACACACCTGTGACCATACAACAGCTCCCTGCCCATCCTGACATGTCTAACAGGTGAGTTTGCCCATTTTGTAAATCCCTGCTTTGCTGGCTGGCTCTGTATTGATGATAAGTATTATTCACACATCATCACAGTCTCAGTTCGGCAGCCCTTGAGCCTGTTTCCAAAAGAAGCTGTCACAGACAATAAACACCAAAGTAACCCCACTTCCAATTTAATTGTTTTCTCAAAATATCACTAGCAATTAGACTATATTAGTAACAGATTGTTTGCAGTAGCTCATTCTCTCAGTCAAAACTGGTTTCTTTCTCTTTTACAATCACACAAAACATCTGAAACTAGAAAGTACCTAGGGTGGTGGTTTGGATTTTTTTTTCTTTCAGTAAACAACTGACACTACTTCTACAAAAGCCAAAATATCTAGAAAAAAAAGCAGGATAAAAATATGGGATGGCTGGGATTTTTTTAATGTTTACAAATTTATGGTGAAAGTTTTAAGAAAATACAGTGACAGCACTGCCTGCAGTACAGTAGGAAATGACAGTCAATAAATAAAACTAAAGGACTGTGCAATAAATAAATACAAGACTAATATAATATGTTTGCAGCAGGCTGATCAGTTTTAAATCCTTTGCCTAAGGCTGACTTTTACAATAAACAAACCACGCCTGTATGCTTTTCTCTATTGGTGCTGGATGAGCCCAGTTATTTATGGTTGGGCTCACCTTATTCCCATGAGAATTTTGCCCAGTTTAGTCTTTTTCCCCTTTAAAAAAAAAAAAGAATAAAACCCCAAGCAGAGAGTAATCCCACCCAGAGGTGAGGTGCACCTACTTCATTTTTTCCTGTACGTGCCCTTTGCTGGGCTGCGTGTGTCAAACTGTCCCACGGTGTTTCTGGAGATTTTTTTCCGAGGCCAGCTTAGCCAAGTGACCACAATCCTTTTATTACCTTTGGTGAAAAACATTTGCCCTTTCTTTTAAGCAGTGCTGCACGGTCGAGGGGGCTTTGAGGGCTCCAGACAAACGTCTGCAAAACCATCTCTGGCTCAGTGGCTGCGATCACGGGCTAGGTAATTTGTTTGATTAGAGCATCCGTCTAAGACAAAGAAAGTGTAGTGGAGTGAGTCAGGCTCTGGTCTCATTTACAGGTCTGGAGATGCATGGAGAAGCTATTACAAGTGACCTGTGACCTGGCCCACCCTCAGGTGAAACGGCTTTGCCCAGTCACCTCCTGTTAGCCTCAGCCAAATGATAGGCTTTGGGGAGCCCAGGACGCGCCCATGGTTCATCAGACAGACAATATCAGACCCACCGGCCCAGCCCCGAGCTATGCAGATGCAAAAGCAGATGAATTTTTTAAAAAATAATGGGCTTTCAAACTTACTATGGCGATAGTGTTACTTACAACAAATCTGTCTGCAGTTTTGGGGCTGCAGAGACAAAAGCCCTTAGGAAAAATGTCAGTGGCTTGAGTTTATTTATATGTAAGGTAACCATGAAAAATGTCGGCATACCACTAATTGTAGGGCATATTTATTCTGCACAAGTTGTTTTCCACATTAGCACAGTTGTTAAAATGCAGTTTTGCCTCAGGAATATTATAACTTTATCTTCTGTAATTATAAATGTGGATGTTGCTGGGGTACTCTATACATTGAAGAAGAATCGTAAGAAATGGGCACTGCAAGAAAGAAAACAAACATAATTAAAAATGCAATGTAGTAATTTTATGCAGCATACTTGGGAAGCAGGGACCTATAGATAACCTAGAAATGCAGCTAACGTTGTGTTAGATCCTGGCTTTTGTTTTGTTTGCCTTCCCACTTCAAATCTCCCCCACGGTTTTCCACTCAAACCAACTAACTAGGACCAGTTGGCAAGGCAAACATTTATGTGCAGCAGCACATTAATCTGCCCTGTGCAGTTATATTAGTGTAAAAGCCATTTTACTATGAGCAACTAAACACAGAAAGCTGGAATGCAATGGCACAATGGAGATATCATGCAGTAAATGCTTAATGAATGACAATGTAAGGGCATCTTTTGATGGGGTAGGGGATACTGCCTTGAGAAACGCCTGGCAAATAAAATTGGAAGTTTTCCTTGCGGTGTGAAGAGGCAAAATTTAGACATGATTTACTCATGTGGAGCAAATTCCCAGCTTGTCTGGGAGTCAAAGATTTTTTGAGAAAGTTATCACTGAGAATGGGGCTGTGGAGGTGGCAGCAGGCTCAGGAGCAGCGGGCTCATCCCACTGCTCCCACCCCTTCCTTCACATTACATGCACCCCAGATGTGGTGCCTGCACAACACAGAAACATGGATGAACACACACACAAATTTACATACTGGGACCAGGAATCAACTTCTTTCCTCAGGAAGGAGCCATTCAATGGCACAGGAAAGCACTTGGTAGCATTTCAAGGCTTTTGTGTTTCATTTGTTTTACTGACTCCTTATATTCATACCAAAAAAGCAGATCACGCCATCCTGAGTTTAAAAGACAGATAACACCAAATTTCCACTAATATCTTGGCAGGGGCCAAGTAGAAACATATTTGTCATACCACTACTATTCACCTGAGCTTATCAGCAAAAGCTCTGTTCATGGCCATTATTAGAAACCAGTCAAGTATAAAAAATACCTAGGAAGTTCAGTGTGGTCAGGAGGTTTGTCAACCAAAATCCTGGAATATTTCCATCTCTCATCTACTACAGCCTTCTTTTTTTCCCTAATTTTTCCCCTCCGAGGATTCTTACTGCCCTCTAAAGGCTCCTGGTACTTCAATTTCCTTTCTCCTTTCACTGCATTTCCCCCCATGCCCATCCTTTCCCCCCCTCTTCTTAAGGTTTTGGCAATATCCTGTTTTGCTGAACAGTGCAAATGAAGCACTCCAACTCTCCTACTTTTTCACTTAGGGCTATCTGTGGGCAACAAGAAAACTGGACAGTGATGAACCCTGGGAGTGAATCAGAAAAACAAAGAGAGTGTCCATTGAAAGACTTGGACTTCATGGTAGCCAATTTGCCTAAATTGTTTTTTCCTGAAGCTAGGCATGCTAATGTGCTCCTTCTCACTTCCTCCAAACACACTTATCATTCTTTAGACCTCCCCAGACCTAACACAGAGGGTCTATCACAGATGAAAATCTCCAACAGGCACAACTCTGCCAGAGGTTCACATCACAGACCATCCCAAAGTGCATAACCCTGAAAAGTCATCGCCTCAAAGGGCTGGAGGGGATTTCCAGAGGTAAATAGTGCTGTCCCTTGCCCATGGCACCTGTGTCATTCCTGACAGAATGCTTATCTTTGGGGTTTTAAGGCCTTCAGTGCTGGAAATGCTGCCACCTCCCCAGGCAATGCCTCGCAGTGCATCGCTGTTCTTATCACAAGAGGGTTTTGACCTGAATCTTTCTTGCTGCAATTTAAGCTCATTACTTCTTGTCCTATCTTCAAGAGGCTTGGAGATCTGATTATTCTCTTCCTCTTCACAGCAGTCCTTTACATTTTTGAGGATTGTTTTGTTGACACAGACACTTCTCTGCACCAAAAGCACCATCTGAGGAGAGGTTTATCTCTCCATTGCTGAAGCCAGCATACTTTTGGTTATAATGTCCACTGGTAGCACTTCTATTGTAAATTCGCTTTACAAAATGAACTAAAAACTGAAATGAAACCTCATTGAAAAGCTCACATTATGGGAATTTATACTCCCTCTTTGCTGTGTCTAAAAATACAAACAAGACAATTTTTTGACTTATGTGTAATTGAAATAAAAATAAACAGACATAGCTTTGCTGAACACCAGTGCTGAATACACATCATTTAGGACCCCAGTTTATCATGTGGACTTAAAAATAATAAAATTTCAATGATACATATGAAGCTCTTTGCAATTGCCATCTGGTCTAGGTTCTCTCAGAGCTTGACCTGGGCTTCTATTCACTTCAGTCAACTATTAATGCACCAGAAAATTAGATGTCTTGTCATTTGCTGTGGGCTAATGGGTATGGAAAAGCCAACACATCTATTTAAGGTGGCATAAATGACTCCCTGGAAATGCCCTTTTTTTTCTCCTAAGAGAGTGCCTGGGTATTAAAGGCTTTCAGAACAAAAAATGCAGCGGAGCAGGGTATATTTTCACAGACTTTCTCCTCAGTGAATCAGCATCTTCCCTGTTGGTACACTTGCTTGATTCCAACAAAAGCTGCCATCCTCACATCATCTCACATCTCCAAGATCTTTAATAAAGATGACAAACATTAAAATACCCACGACAAATTCACTAGGAGGTCAACAGCTTCTACAGAATACTGCATTTCTTATTGTTTTAAAGTATTTCAGACTGCAAAAAGCCACGTTTGCTTCAGTGCTCTCCCACTGAATGTCATTTACTCAGGCATGTATTCCTGTCAAGGAGCAGCCTGATGAGTATTTTTTAGCTTCTACAGATACTTTCTTCTTATGGCACAGTTTGAGGGGCTACAACTTTTACAACATGAAGTTGCCTACATTTCAGAAGAGAAATGGCTGTACATCTGCCTTACTGATGCCCAAATTCTTTTTGACTTTCTTCATCAAACACTGAGTTAGCAAATGCTGCCTGCTCTTGAGTGGAATGGACAAGTTCAGCACAAAGTGTCTCTCACAGGGCCTTGAAAGCCAGATAATTTTGAGGTTTGGCCTAAGGTTCCCAAGGCCTAACGTTCTTGCCTTGGGAAAAAAGTAAAAAGCTGCATGGAGGAAAAAAGAGATAAAATTCCTGCATACCACCACTGGTGAGAGTGAGGAAATAATGAACTAATTAGCTCAGTAGTTAGGACTTTGAGAATGGTTAAGAATTGAAAACAGTCTACATCATACAGAAAATCTTTCCTCTGTTATTCTGTTCTGGAAAACAGCAACCTACTTCTACTGAGGTTGTAGTCAGGTGATTGTATTCACTAATCACCAATGAACGTATCTGCATGAACTTGTCTGTTTGTTTTCTGAGAAAATTTATGTAATCTTTTCTGATATGTACAGGCTCCTTATGGAGCCCTGTAAGTCCAACCCTAAGTACCAAAATGCCTAATTTTGACCAAAATGGCTTTCATCAGCTCAAGAAGGAGGTTGTACCTGTCCTCTCAATGAAGTTAAAATGTTAACAAGAGACTCTTACAGCAAAGTGACAGAGCTCTGATCCTCGCTGTTACTGAGAGGTTCTTAAAATATGTGTGGTCACTTTAAGCTAAAAGCATGTTTGAACTCATGAATATGCTCTTAGGCTTTCCAAAATGGTAAAATTAGTTTGATAAACTTTCTTCTCAACAGATTTTCTTGCTGTAAAGGGAAGGAAAGAAAGTCATATTTCATGTACACGAAATATATAAATGTATTTCTTTTTGGTCATATTTTTTATACTGCACTATCATGATGCAAGATGAAAGAGTGAAGATGGTTCAAAAGATGCTGCTTGGATTTCAGACATCCCTGTTTTTTTAGGAAAAATCCACTAGGGAAGATACTGGAACAAGAGGATAGAAGGGTAACAACAGTTGTGCTGAACTGTGGGTGTAGCCAGGCCATAATAGCTCCTTGGCTATGGGGTTATTGAGGCAGGGCTGATAGTTTGCTGCATCTTGTAGGAATAAAACAAGCAGCTTTGATTTTCTTGCCCAATGCATGCACCACACCCTTTGAAACCCAATCCAACCAAATGAAAAGGTTTGGATATATTGCCATTTAATAATTGCCTCCTGCTCAATAAGGAGTGAAGCTTTTTCTTCCCTTTCTTCCCTTTCCTCCACAACAAATTCTCACTAGGATTTTTTTTTCACTACAGACAGCAAACATAATTATACAACAGATCATAACAGCTTACATAATGCCCTTTATAGAAACCTGCCTTACCTCAGAGGCATATTAGCATTTCTTATGGGTTTAAGGGGTGAGGGATTAATTACAGATTTTCAAAATATGCCTAATTACATATTTACTGGTGGAATAAATAATTCACATTTCATAACTCGCCATGAAATGACTACTTTCTTTTGAAGATTAAAAATTTGAGGCTTGAGGAATGTTAAAGTTCAAACTCTGAATACAAACTCCTAATCCTTTATAGATCTGCATTTTACTCACATAAAAAACACAGCAGAAAGTCACTCTTTCACCTGAATGACTTGTAGACCCCTTGAAATTTCTCTCTTGGCAATCTATCAAACGAAATGAGCAAAACATTAAAATTGTGATTTGTTCATTTACTTTGGCACTTGGATAGATCATGTAGGATTTCAGGAAGCAGATAAATTACTTGAAAGCATGAGTTCCCCTGAGCCTTGGCTTTTGCATTGGGACCAGCAGCATCTCTCCATACAGGATGGTGTGGGCAGTGGATTGCAGCCTCCTCCCAAGGCCAGAGTGGGGGCTGCTGCTCTGCTCTGCTCTGCCTGCCAGTGGCAACTGAGGACTCCTCACATCCTTGCAGCCAGTGTGCCTTTAAATGCTTCGTGGCACTGGATCATTTGGAAGCATAAATCAACTTGCCCCTTTCCTGACCTGCTCTAACATACAGCTAGTGGTTTCCTTCCTTTTATTTTAGCCAGAGTTAGCAAGAAGACTATCCCTATAGCATTTAAGGAATATACAAATTACTACAGAAGGGTAAATATCTGCCTTCAGAAAGGAAATAACTGGTTTTGAACATTTTATTTATTAAAAAAACAACCAAACTGCCTTCAACAATAATAAGCACCATGTTTAATAGCAACAGATGAGAAGAGAAGAGAAGAGAAGAGAAGAGAAGAGAAGAGAAGAGAAGAGAAGAGAAGAGAAGAGAAGAGAAGAGAAGAGAAGAGAAGAGAAGAGAAGAGAAGAGAAGAGAAGAGAAGAGAAGAGAAGAGAAGAGAAGAGAAGAGAAGAGAAGAGAAGAGAAGAGAAGAGAAGATAAAATACCTTTTAAAAGGAAGGATATACAGGGAATACATTCACAGTATGTAGCAATGGAGCCTACCTATCCAACTGTTAACATTCCAGGAAACAACGAAACAAACACTGCCTTACAGCATGGACATACTTCTGATTAATTTGTAAACATAAATGTGTTTTGGACAGGTATTTGAAAATAACAACCTGCTATTCAGCATTTTAACTCTATGAAAGAAGAGCTGGGTATAAAGAAGCACAAAAATCAAAACAACCCAATATTTGGTGAGACTCCTGTCCCAGTTCAGTGTTTTCTCTTTGTGCCACCATGTGTAAGCTTAATCTTTCTGTGCCACATTTCCCTTACAATTCTTTCTGCCTTAAAAGTTAAAATGATAGTGTACAGACAAGTTATTGATTTAATTGAAGCAAGTGGAAAAGTGGAAACCTACTCTCATAACCAATTTGGGAATAGGAATGCTATTTTGATTTTTGAATCATTTTCATACACTCTACACAATTTTCAGTAGTCTAAAATCTAAAGGCCTACGGAAAAAAAAGTTGTTGTTTTCTTCTTAGAATAATGCCTTACTTTCAGTCCTGCTTTCAATAATAATTTCCATGTCAATGTATACTTGAAAGCAGGAGAAAATATTCTGGGAAAGCACTGGTAAGATTAGTTAAATCTACAGAAGTGACCTCACTGTAAAATTCTGTCTCTCAAAATAGTCACCTTTCCCAGAAAAAATTCTCACATATTGGATCAACAAGGAGCTGTTTCTTCTACCGATAATTGCCTATCAGCAAAGCTTCAGTGTAAATACTTGATTTCAGGTCCAAATTGTTCAAGGAAAAATCCTAGCCATCATCAAACTGGAGAAGGCAGTCAGTGGTATGTGGTGGAAGATGAGGGGCAGATGAGCATCCTTAGCCATAACTACAAGCAGTGAACACCATAGAACAGATTTATGAATGTAATGCAAGCCATTTAAAAAGTGTTCTCCCTCTCTCGCCCACACAGTATTAATTACCTGTGCCAGCTTTTGCTAATTCATTTTCCTTTCACCTCAATAAAGGAACACGGTGTGCAAAATAATAGTGTGAAGATACAGCAATAAGTAGCCATGGATACTCCAAAACTGCTTTTTTTGGGGGCAGGGCGGGGGCTGGAGTGGGGAGAGAAAGAATAACACCTATAAGTTATGCTTCCAACTCAGTTTCATTCACTGAGTCATGTAAATAAATACCCAGCCAGTTTGGTCCCCATCCCACAGCCTCAGCACAGCAGCCCTAATTACTCATCTATAAACAATGCAGACAAGCCATCGCTCACCGCCACGCTACGCCTCACGGCCACACGCTTTGTATCCTACCTGGGTAAATATTAAAATGAATATAATCGCCTATATTTTAAGGGTAAAGTTATCTGCAAAGCTCAGTGATTCATGAGCTCCCCGAATGTACATAAAGTGCTTTAGTGAAAGCATTTCCTAAGGGCCTGATCCAGTCATGTTTCTTAAACCCTCCGCAGCTGCCTAGACAGGAACAGAAAGGTCATTCAGCCACTGAAGGCCAATCCATCACTCCTATTAAAAAAGAAAATACCTAAACTGCTCCACAGGTTCAGTTTGTGCATCTGATAGGGAGACACTGAAAGAACAGCCAAGGTCCTCTCCCCCAGGGGGATGAGGGCTGACACAAAGCTTGTACCCTTCCTGAGACCCATTTTGAGGATATGAGTGGGAAGCCAGAGGATCCCAGGAAAATTCCTGCCTTGAAGTACATCTCTTGTCATCCTCTTGTTTTTAACATGGCTGTGCTGCAGTGCAGAGATCTGCTGTGCTCTTCCTACACCATGACTTTTCTCTCTGCTTGCCTCCTTTCAGTGTCAGGGGGTTTGCACATGCGAAATACAGAGTTTAGGTCAGTCCCATGATAAGGAAAGCTCATCCCAAAAGACTACAGCTTTAGGATGGAGTATCTCCCCTTCTACAGGCTACATGTGGCCCCTCCACCACTCTAACCACGTTGCCATGCACTCCTCAGGGGAGTCCCATGGTCATACGTGGATGGGTGCTGCTGTCCCCTCTGTGGAGGTTTCCAGGCCACGGTTGGGCTGCTGGGAATTTTCACCCGCCAGGGAAACACACATCCCTCTATCATCCCTTCTGCAATGGTACACCAAGCAGTAAAATATCCCTGTTCCTTGGGGATTCCCTGCACACTGCAGACTCAGCGGGCAACTTCAGCCTCATTAAGTTTGGGCAATGGAGGCTGAGGGAACTTCTGCAGGGGCCAACTGTGAAAACCCAGAGGGGCAGAGAGAATGGGGCATTTGTCCACCCTGAGCACCAGCAGCTCACTGAACTGCTATGGGTCAGCAGTGAAAGGGGCTGGATATCATGGCCCCAGTGAGTTCCCTCCCTCCTCGAAGTAGGGGGGAGTCAGAGCAGGGACTGACAGTGCTGCTAGAAAAATGTATTCCAGCTGGTCTCCTTAAGCTGCAAGCTACAGCCCAGTTGTTTGTGATCACAAATGTTCCTAAACAGAGATTTCAGGGGTTTGATAGGACCTGCCTCCTGCAGACACGGAGGTTTTGGGAAAAAAAGAGAGGGAAGGAGAAAAGAAAAAGAAACCTTCTCCTGGATTTAATCTTTTCCATTCAGATTTCAAGCACTAGAATAATTACCAAATAAAATGTCAACTTTTTTTCCCTTGTTCATTAACCTTTGATGCTTATTGTACAGCCAGTTTCAGTGCTCACAGGGGACTTGGGAGGCTCAAATCACAGGGCTTTTACTCAGGGTTTATGCACAACTTGAACCACAGTCCAGAAAAGAGGGAGGGAAAGGGAGGGAAAAGGCTATTAGCCCAATCCTGCCTCTTCAGCGCTTTACATGTTTAATAAAGATTGAATTCAGAGAGAGGGGGAACCCCCAACTTAGTAATAATTCCCTTCACAACTTCTACTATAATTAAAAAATAGAGGCAAGGTCATGACGAGTGCTATTGAAAATAACAGACAGACCTGTAATTATAGCAGGGCCAGCTAAACCAAGGGTTAAAGGTCTCTTAATACTCTGTCAGCATTTCCACTATAACCCCTCAGTTTCAGGGGTTTACAGCTCACACATAAATATTTGCTGCAGGCCAAAAATGGCCCTTCAAGGGGTCAGCAAAAGAAGGTAAATTTTATTTACATATTTATAAAAAATGTCCTGGCTCCACAGAAGTGGCACGTCCCTCACCAGCACCACCAGTGCAATCCATGCAGATGAGGAAGAGACAACAGTACAACCATGAGAGCATAATAAAGGGGTGGATGGAGGAGTTGGAAATACATTTTACCCAGAGAAAGTGGCTCCAAATCCACAGAAGCCCTGTACAGAGGCAACAATCTGCAAATATAGAGTATATAATGAAGCTGAATCCTTAAATAATAGGGCCGTATTCCTACCATGAATTATACAGATAGTCACTCCCACTGTTCAGCCAAGCATTCACATAAGTCTTCAGAAGATGAAAACCTAAGGCCTTGCTAGCATATTGGTTTAACTTAAATCAGTACATTAATTGATTTATTTAAGCCAGTGCCAAATCCGGTGCAACTCCCTGATTTCTGATGAAGAGTTGCTTATTTCAGTTTAGTTTAACCCCCCCCCATATCTCGATTTTATTCCCTAAAGCATTCCTTCCTCCCCTTTTCCTATCTGTATTTATGTGACCCTGAGTTGACATTAGTTCGGTGCTTAAGGATTAGAAATGGCAAACTGGCTATGACCTTTTCCAGGGCTCCTCTCCTTCAGGGACTGAGTTGCTGCCAGTGGTAAATGGCCAGAGCAACCACTTGCACCCCATATATACAGTTGTTTACTGGCTGGGGAGCCTAAGCTGCTGCTGCCATCTCTGCAAATCCTATTTTCTTTAAAAGTCTTCTAAAAAGTTTCTGGTGCTCAAGGAAAAAAAAAAAAGAGAGGGAGGTTCATAAACTCAAGGTTACATCAGCCAGAAATCTCAGAAAAGCCATGTCAACAAGCAAAAAGGATCCTGAATTAGGCAAAAAACCAGAGCACAACCCCTTCTTTTAATCTGGCGTGATGTATAAGCCAGACTCTTATTTTTTTGGAGGTTATCACACCATTTTCCAGTGTCTGCCATTGGCAATCAAAGTTAAGGCAGTTTGATTTCCAGAGGGACTTTTTCCATTGCCTGCTGGATCAACTGGACTGTCCTTCTCGTGAGTCTGCATATCACCCTGGCTCTTTAGTCATGGCTTCAGGCTCAGTTAAAGGAGGCAGAGCAGCAAGAGCACTAAATGTTCTTGGATCTAGTGAAATTCATTTACTGGAGCTTTTTGATGGTCCAGAAGTGAAGAGAGGAAAACCTAAAATGATTAACCAGGCAAACCCTTCCAGTAAGTACTATTTTCACCTGCACCTAAAAATATCACAAAATAATACATTTCTTTTCCTGCCTCCAATGTTATTCAAGAGGATCTCTTTTTTTTTAAGTGAAATTATATTGAGAATATATAACTATTTTTTTTTAAAGTTTCTAACAAAATATTTATTGTGCAAGACCCAGAAGATAAAAAAGATGCAACTGTTTTTCTTGGTTTGTTTAGAGGTTATTTACTTAGGACTAAGCACCTCATTTTTCTTGTGAAGAAAAAGTAATTATGCAGTCAAAAGAATTATGACCCACATACTTCAAAACATATGAAAAATGTAAAACTTTATTACATACATTAATTTCTAACAAAAGATGTCTCCAGCATCAGTGTAACTGGTATAAGGCAGATAACTGATGTATGGTATATTTGTTGATGTTCCTCCCAAATGGGTTTTATAAAGGCAAACAAACAAATAAACAATTTCTTTCGTTATGTCTCTCCCTCTTGTATAAATTTCATCAGTCTCATACAGAGGACTGAAATCTTAGAGGAGAGAGCTGTCTGCGGATTTATTATTTTTTTTTTTATTAAGCTAAAATATTCTGCTCAAGCAATCTGTTCTCCGTGCTTTCCTTTTATTATCTTTCCATCTCCTGTATTTCTCCAGCCAGGCAACCCCAGCTCCTGCCCATACCCCTGCTCAGGCTCAGCCTCCCTGCCCTGGGCATCTCCCCCAGGCCCCCGCTTTAGGGGAGGCTGCAGAGCCAGGATTGCTCTGGACATTCTGGTCAAGCAGTTTTCTACGTGCATTTGGAGCAGAGGTCTGTGGAGCACTGTTATTTTCTTCCCCCTCCTTTCCCCCCCGGGCTGAATTTCTGTGAGCTGGGCAAGCTCATTCCTACTAAATCAGCTGGGCTGGGAGGCCAAGGCAGAAGTTGTAAAACCGAAGTTCACAGCATCCTTATCTTTAGCTGAGCCACTTTAACTTTCTAACTATACATCTGGGTACCATATCCAAGAGGAAAAGGACGGCCATTTAAAATGTCAAGAATAACTGCAATCAGTTCTCCTCAGTGCCTCTCTTCAAGAAACAAAACAAAATTGAAGTGTGAAAGACAGATTCAAGGTAGTCTTATCATTTTAAATGAATGAAAAGAATGAAACCTGATTTTTTTAAAAATTAGAACAATGACCTAAGCAAAGAGAGACCTAATTTCCTTCTAACATGTATGTTTATTTGTCCTTGCCATTTTCAATGCAATATTTAAATATAAACATGTAAATTTACCATGTTTAGGAAGACCTTCTATTTCATTGATAGATGTGAACAGTACTAGAAGCCCAGAGGAAAAAGGATTCATGGCATCCAACAAATAATACACACAAATAAATACTGGCAGTTTCTATTTCAGCCATGAAGAGATATCACACTGGTTCAGCCAAATACAACCTCCTGCATCCTGATTTAAGTACAGTCCTCCTCCAGAAAAGATCATTTCAGTATATCACAGTGCCTTGTCAGAGTTTAAGGACTTTAAGGAGAAGCTTGGCAGCTTCTCCCAGAGAAAAGGGCTCTGCTCGTGTCTCCTTGTGGTCTGCTCTTGGCATGTCTGGACACCAAATGGGAAAGCTGCAGGAATGGCATAACTAAGGCTTAAGATCTTACATTAATAATGGTGATGCAGTTCATTTGTGTCTTGGTCCTCCTTTATATGGCCTGGGCTCAGCCAGGTGTACGGAAGTCTTCAAAAAGCATAGAAATCCCCAAATAAAGTTCTGGGTTTGACCTCACTAAAATCGGCGGAAGTCTGAACTTGGTGTAACCTTGAGGCCCATCTCTAATTGAAGTGTAGTATTTTGGGAACTCAGGACAAAGGGGAGGGAACAACCTATTTTAAGTTATACCTAAGACAGGAGAATCAAAGCAATCCTGATGGCTCGCAGCTTTAGTTCCAGCAAGCCTCCCCCAGCCCCTGAGATTTCCTAGGGTACTTGCTACCTTTAAAAGCTGAAGCCACAAGTCTGTCTGCTCTTTTTTACCTTCCTTAGTCCTCTCTCTCTCTCTCCCCTCCCACTAACCATGAAAAAAAAACCTTTGAGTGTTTCAAACATGCTCATCACAGGTATCAGGAGAAAAGTGGACTAGTGCCAAGTCTCAATGGCTTGTTTGTTTGGGGGCTGAAATCTATCCACTTTCATTTCAGGCGTCCATCGGCTGAGCCACCATTTGACATGCCCAGCCCCAAAAATCACAGGGGCTTGGTGGGTTAAAAATGCTAGGATTTCATTTTATTGCAGGGATATTATTCATTCTTGGGAAGGTTCAAAAGTACATGCGTCAACTTATGTCATCAGGGTCAAACAAAGTGGCATGCAGAATCCTAGCCAGATTGCATCGGCAGAGGCGTCTGGAGGCAGAACCAAGAGTAAGGAGAAAGAAAAATGTTTTTTGGGATGTACTCTGGATCACTTCATCCTTTGGAAAGGGAAGCAGGGCAGGAGGCAAAGGATCCCCTCTGAGCACATTGCCCTGAGCAGCGTGAATTGAAATCAAGTTGTGCAGATTTCACTCTGAATTTCCAGTGCTGCTTGCCCAGTGACATGCCTTTGGGTAAGACTATCAAACAACAATGCCTCCTCAATTGCCAAAACGTGCCTCCAACATCCACCAGCAAGCCCACAAGTACACACAGACTTTCACAATAATAGCATTAGATGCCATTAACAGGCTTTAGCCTTGTTTCTTTTCAGTGGAAAAACTATTTGACATCTCTCAAGCCCAGGCTCGGCGCTGCTTGACCCTTTCCCTTCCCTGCCTACATTAAAAGAACAACTAAATAGCTGCGCTCAGTGCGAGCCAGCCCCTCCTCGCTCCAGGTGTCTGTATTTTACTTAGGGCCCCAAGCTTGATTCAGCTCATACAGTTTCTGACAAGCTTCAGCTGGCCCTCGTCACCAGACAGGCAGATCAATTAACAGAGGGATTTTTCTTCCCTAGCTCTCTTCCTGGACCTTTAACCCCTTGTGTGTCCTAACGCTCTGTGAAAGAAGAGCAGAAAGCAACCTCAAAAAAAAAAAAAAAAAAAAAAAAAAAAAGGAATTGCCGCTTACAGCTTTTCTTTTTCATCCAAAATTCCCTCTGCTTTTGCTTTTTTCTACCCATCTCAGAATCTTGCCTTTCTGCAGCTATGCTTCTGTTTGTTCAAAACTTCACTTATTTTCCAACAGAACTGAAAGTTTTAAAATTCTCTCTTTCTCTCTCTCTCTTTTTTTTTTATTTTTATTCATTCTCTTCATATTTTGCAACCAAAAAATATTGTTTTATTTGGGGTGGAAAATTCTTTTACTCTTGTTCATTTCACCTTCTGTTTTTCCACTGCACCTATTTTTTCAAACTGCAACATGGAAATAACAAATTTTGGATAAAGAGGCAAAGGATAAGTCTGGAGCTGATGCTTTGCAAGATTTCTTGAAAAGTTATCAGATTAGAAAGGATAATTTGTGGATGGGAATAAAAGAAAAAAAGGAGGGGTAACAAAAGTATGTTCAAAACCTACAAAATAGAAAACAAATGAAACAAATTTTAAACTGGACAAAAAATCAGAGATGGTTACAAATTACTCTATAAAAAAGAAACAATGTCAACACTGACAATTATCTCTTGGAATTTAATTATACCTCCATTCGGCTATGGTAAGAGTGTACAAGAAAGCATGTCAAAGGCATGGAGAGCTCCTTCAGCAACAAAAAAACATAATAAATAAACTTAATTACCAATGAAAATAATTAGACATTTCTGTGAAAAACAGTTCCCAGAACTACTGAAAACTATTGAAAAAAATAAATGTTATGGCTAGTATGGGGAAATCCATTTAAATGCATTGATAGCAATAAATAATTTAAAACTGGTGGGGATTTTTTATTATTCTAACTTTTTGAAAAAGCCTTCCTACACTTCCTTAGGACAAGTCTATACTTTACTCATACAAATGGATTCTGCCCATCACTTTAGGACTGAAGCAGTACCACAGCAATAACGACATGATAATTAACAAAACATTAATGTTAATAATTAACCATAAACACCAAGCAACCTGTCAATCTTAGAAAGCTGCAGCAACCCTATACAAAACATCAAGTCTAAATGTGAAGAAGCAAGTGTTGCTCTTCCTATGAATGGCCTTCACTTGGTGAAATGCATCTTGGCTTTAGCATGCATCCTTTTATCAGGCAGACAAGAGTTTTAACTCTTCCTTGGCAGAGGTGATGATTTCCCACTCTCTTGTCTCTGGACAAGGTGTATGTGCTTTCTCAGGATAGTGCAGAAAAAAATAAAGAGAATGAAAAATCCCACCCCAATATGGGCATGACATGTGAGGTGCCAGGCAGAGATAAGGGTGTTGCTTCTTCTCTGTGCTTTATAGTGCACAAGTTTCTTAGCAAGGTAGGAGTGGGAGGACAGCTGGTAATCTTTCACTCTATATGGGGAATTTTTACTGAGAATTTGGTTATGAAGCATTATTTCTTGGGTGGATGGGTGCTGTTCAACATTTTGAACAGCTGTTAGAAAACATGAAGTTGTTGCTGCTGACATAGACTGGGAAGGCTGTAACTAGCGACGACAGGACACTGATCCACAAAGACAACAATGAGCCAAGGGAAGTGTAAAATGATAACTTTGGGTAAACAGAGTCCAGGGAATATTTACAGATGGGGATGACTCTCTTCTGGAATGAAATGGTCCCAGAAGGAACATGGCAGGATGGTGGCTGGTCAGCTATATGTTAGCTCTGTAGCTGGGAGGGTACCTTCAGCCCTTAGGATATGGAAGCAGGGGAAGCCTGAGTTAGATTATCTTTTTCTGTGGCACTGTTGTGACCACTAATGGAATCGTTCTGGTGCCTATGTTTAAAGAGGTTTTTGATAAATTAGAGAGAGAGGAGCCAAGGGAATGGCTAAAGGACTCGAAAACACTGTGAGGATTAGAAAACAATTGTGAGAGGCTCAAGAAGCTCAGACTGTTTAGCTTAATAGAGAAAAGGTTAAGGATTGACTTGACCACAGCATACAAGAACCTTCAGAAGAAACAGAACTTGATGGAGAGCTCTTCAGTTTAACAAAGAAGTACATAAAACAAGATCTAACATCTAGAGGTCAAAGCTAGATGAATTCATGCCAGAAATTAAGAGGAATTTTTTTAACTATGAGAGTGCATAGCATTGTGAGCAATTTACCGAATAATGTGGTGGCTTTGCCGTCATGATAGCTAGAAGGTCTGCTGAGATATATAGAATAATAAAAAACCTTCAAGGTGGCCTTTACTAGACAGAGAGGCAAGCTAGGTAATGGCCTTGCTTCTTTTTGTCTTTAGCATCCACAAATCAAAAATCTATACATTACATCTAAACACTGTAGCTATTGTCAATGATGTGTAACAGTGTGCCTGTAATTAAAAAGAAAACAACTTTCGGTCTGTTCATGTTTTTAAACTGTTACCAGGAAATACAGGGAATACAGAACATGACTCTCACATGGCACACAATGCTGAAAACTTTCTAATAAATTTGTTGATCCTTTCAGATCATTGCCAATGATAAAAAACAGTGACCTTAAGGTTTTAGTACTTTACAGTGTAAGCGCAGAAGCCTAGGGAAAAGCATCCACTTCTACCTTTTAGTCAGATGCTGCCCAAATTTCACTTTTAAAATCTGAGCATAAAGCTTGCCTACAACTAATAATGCTGTCCTCAGATGGCCCCAGATTATACCCTCAATGGGTATAAAATAGCAGGGTTCGAAAGGAGGTGTTAAATGCATCACAGCAAACTTATAAAGTGAAATCTCCAAAATGAAGAACTGCATTATCCGTGCTGACCTGCTCTTAATCCAGCCCATCATAATTAAAATATGAGTCTAATGAGTAAGATGAATGCGTTTTTCTACCAAGGCTTTGATAAGTCCAAAGAGCATGCCAGTCATTTTCAGTTCTTCACCCATCCCTGCAATACTCTGCATGCACATTTACTGTGGATTGGTTTCTTGTTGAAACAACACAGTTTGAAGATAGAGACCCTTTGAAAGTTAAAGCTAGGATGAGCAGTGCAACGGGCTGATCAATCCTATGGCCCCAAACATTTGTCAAATGGGATTTAATGAAAGAGGAGTGGCCTTGCTAACATGCTAAATCCAGCCTGTAATCCCCAGTGTAACAAGAAAACAAAGGCATTTCCATCCCCTCTTATATCAGGAATAGACGTAGGATGATGGAATGACGTGAACGTAAAATAATTGTACACACAGAAGCTTATGCAAAAAGGCTTTGTTTGGGAGTGCTGGAAAGCCACTCACCCCGAAACAATGGGGCAAATTAGCATGCATCCAGCCCAAGGGTGCAAGCAGCACACACACGCACTCCCAGTGACGGATGCTTAGCTCTTGCTGGGAGGTCACCACTACGAATCTTTCTTGAGAAGGCAGCATGTCAGATTTCAGACACTTTCGCTACAAATGGGCTTTTGCAGCTGAAAGGAGGAGAAGGGGGGAGCTTTTCGATCCAGATAATAAAGTCCATTTACATGAAAAGATGCCGCCTTCAATGACATGATTAATTTCGGAAATACCTGGCATCTGAATGAAGCAAGGACTTCAAGAGATGACTGATGATGAGAAAAGATAATTAGGCAAATGTCAAGAGTCAGTGTTTTGATTGGTGACTGAGAGGCTGGTCTGACTAGGTTATCGTATACTCATTCCAGATGGAAATGAAAGGTCTTTATAGAGAGAGCAGGGTGATCACTTCATGGTTAAACATAAACTGTTTCAGTCTAGGTCTTCCTGGCCTTTCCTCCTGGGAAGCCCTTCTAGCCCAGCAAGTGCTCTACCTGCATGGCACTAGACTAAGCTTGCCCTTTCTGAATCTCAAGATATTTAAAACATGAGCAATGCATCTTGCATTTTATTACTGCAAGGCTAGAGGTGTCAGCCTTTCCAAAACATCCTGGACTGGCTTCTCCCCAGCCTTCCAAAGACAGAAGACAATGCAGCCATTTTGCAGAGAGACCAAAAGACAGTTCCTTTCTCAGACATGCCCCATCTCCCTCCTCAGCTCCTCATCAAATGCCCAGGGGAGCAACTGCCATTGAATGCTGGTGCCCTCCACAGGACATAAAAATCCAGAGAGGATGCCGGGCATTCCAGCGTGGTACAGCCTGACAGGATTGCCCTGTAGAGATTGACGGATTATCTCCCCTTCAGAAAAGGGAGCATTCACAAGGCCCTTTCCCTAATCCATCATGGTGCTCTGGACTGCTCTTCCCATCGCTTGCCCCTTCTCCTTGCCCGCTGCTTTTGATTTGTGGGATATCCTGGCTTTGTGCAGGCACGTTTAATCCTCAGCAGGAAAATCGCCGGCGCTCAGAGACCTCACCGAAGTGGCTCGCTCTGCAGAGGGGCTCAAGGCACCGTTTGCTTGATCTCTCTATTGTTGCACTGCAGACCTGGCTCATCCTCTGCTGAAACACCCCCTCTGCAAAGGCAGGCTCTGAGGGGCAGCCGATGGAGCACCCGCCTGATAAGTCATACCTAATTTGGCCAGCCATCCAGCGCTGAGGCTGCTATTAGTTAATCTTCACATAATTTGTTGAAGTAGGCTGTATGAAGTACTGGAAATAATTGTCTGCTTCCCCCCCAGCCACCCTGCCCCGTTCCGAACCCCGCGCACGGTTAGGGGTTTAATAACAGACTGTATCGCGCCGTCAGAGCCGGTGAAGGTTTTATAGCAGTGCATTAGCCAGAGGTGGATAACCTATCTCTAGAGGCTTGATTGACTGGAAACATATTCTTAGCCTGCCTAAAACTGCTTAGAGTGTGTCACGGAGGTCCCCCAAAATAAAACGTTCAGTGTACTTAGTGAAACCCTACACCCTAAGTACATGTAAGGGCACTGTAAGATACTAATTAGGTTGTAACATAAAGCACCGTAAAAAGCGAAGCTTGACGTACTAAAAGAAAAAAAGTTTAAGCTCTGGCCAGCTCTTTCATGTTAGTGAATACATTAAAAATGTATTCACAGCAAATATACTGGGGTTTTGAATAAATCTGCTTCTCATAGTAGCCCGTAGATGGAAAGGGTAGACATTGCTCATAATAATGAAATAATAATTTCAGAAGGGTAACGTACCCCAGAAATCTTCCCCAGAAATTTAAAAGTAAAAGTACTGATCAAACACCTTTCAGTGAAGCATTGGCACAGAGTTAGATTTTTAAGGTGAAAGTCCTCAGCTCTATCTCATGAAGTAACCTATTACCTACAAAAGCAATATTCTATGTCTTTTTTTAGCATCTCTAAATTCTGCAATTCTTAGTATTTTATGCTTTAAGCATTACTTGTCAGTCAAAAGATTTTCTCAATGTTTGTGGAGATTTCTTCTTTCATCTAGTGCCACTCCGCTCCGCTACATTGTATAAATTAGAAACACTACCTCCCTAATAATGTTGGAACAAGTGTAATTTTTAAACATTTAAGAATATAATTATTTACTTGCATCATAAATATTAACTATTAATGTAAACCATGTGTGAAGTACTGAAAGAAGTAGAACTTAGCATTGTCAAGCATGATTTTAATGTATGAAACAAAATTAAAGGTACTTTTAGCTATCTAGAAAGAAAATCTGGGTGAGATTGATCCCAATGCTTTTATTAACGTCTCTAATAGTAAATATATATATACGTATGTATATACAAATTATGTGTATGTGTGTGTGTGTGTAAGACCTGCATTGTGCTAAAATAACTATAGATTCAAAGATTATCTTGCTACTACCAAAAGCTACCTTTTGCAAAAGCTTGCCATTTTTGCACATTACTGAAAGGAATGAAGTGCTAATTTAATAAATATGTCACTAGCTGTGTTTAAACTAAACACCATTAATGCATGTTTGTTGTTGTATGTGCATAAGGTTACAGATTGCAAACCCCTTACTAGGAAACAAGCTGCATTTTATCAATGAATATATTCTTTTTGGTGTTTTATGGCTTTGCTTTAATGCAGACGGTCACTTTTCTTCCTTTGTTTGGAAAGGTACAGTTTATATTTCTTCCCAGATTTAGTATTTCCCTTGAAGGTTTTTGTGATTAACAATATAATATTTTTATTGAGTTATTTCACACACAAATGATGGGGCCCGAAGGGTATTCTAGGTTTACAAGATTTTACTAATAACTATGGTCCCCTTTGTATTAAAGCTGCTAATTAGTGCTTTTAAACAGCTCAACATTTAATTCTTTGAAGCCACTATATAAAGGGCTGATATAAAACTGTTTATGTAGAAGGATATATAAAATAAGAAGGTGTTAAACCCAACACAAATTGAGTGGTAGGGGGTTCCCTAAAGTGCTAATTTTATGTTTGTTTTCGTCTCATTTAAACTTAAGATGTCTGCATTGTAACAGTGATGTGTAACATGCTTTACATACAGATTAAGCAAAATGTGTCAATTTATGAGCCTTATTTGCCTGGAGAGGTAGTCACCAGTTCCATCAGTGATTTTATGCATGTGTAAATATACATATACATGCTTCTGTGTTCTCACATGTAGGGAGCCAAAAGTGTGTGCTGGCTATTCCAAGACATGTGAGTGCCCACACACACACACTTTGACGTCCACAGTGCCTAGCCTCTCTTTGACTCTGTATTTCAGTTATCAGGCAAAACTTCAGACAAATTAATTATGTGAGACTACTCATTAAAAAAAATAAATATTTCATTTTATTTAAATATATTTTGAGGTTTTAAAGGGACAGTGTGTTTAATTGGTATTGCTAAATTGAACTGATTTTTACACAAAGAGGGTATGAGATAGCTGTAATCGAGAAATAAATGACTTGTGAGTTACATTTTATGCTTCTTCTCTCCAAGTTAATCTACAAAATGTTTCAGAAATGAATTCAAAAAGTGAGAATTTTCATTAAAACATATTGGAAAACTGCTTCTAAGGAAACTAAACATGAAAATCCCTATTTTTTATCAAAGCCATTGTTCGTAGAAATTCAGTTCTGAAAAACATTTTTAAAATAATCTCATGAACTAAATTTCTGAGTTCTATCAGGAAAAGGGAATTGAGTCAAAGCCCCAAGTGTCCATCTCCAGCTGACCCCACTTCTCTTCCTGGGAGCTCCTCCACTGAGCTTCACTCTCTGCCACCACTTTTGGGGACTGGTGGTAATTGTTTTCTGATATCTCTCCATATGGATCTATAAGGTGACATAATATTGTGCAGATGTGAGTGACCAGTGCCTGGAAGTGGGAGAGCTCAGTGCAGAATCCCACCTGAGCTAAGTGGTCCTGGTGCAATTAATCAGTTTCTAGGTCTTGAGCTAGTACAGGTGTACTCATTTCAGGGTTGACGTGCAAATTTGATGAAAATTTATTTATGCAACCCTGCGGCTGTGCATAATTATGTACTAAATATAATTTACATACTACCAAAAGTGTCTGATGCAAACATTAAGATGGAGAATGTCAGTAAGGTAAAACTGCAAGAGGAACTGAAAAACAAATGCAAGACTATCAGGTAGGATAACAAATACATCATTGTCATCTCTTTAATGCTGTATCTTATTGCAAAGAAATGGAGGTTAAGGACCAAATACCCACCCTTTGCACAGTATAGTAAAGTTTTTTGAGAGTTCCTTTCTTAAACTACAGTAAGTTCTGTATTTTCATTTTCAATAGGCAAGTATTAGGCATCAGCATCTGGTTATGCTGGCCAATGTACAAACACATGCTAAAAATAGACTTTCCCCATAGATAGCAGTCTAAGTAAACTGTCTGTTCATAGAAAGATGATAATGTAAGAACATAAGCAATAACATCTTTGTGGGTTGTTACTTCAAAAACAGTGTTTCATCACCATGTTATGTTTATTTGGGCAAGTGTTTTCACTCTTCTAGGATGAATCTCTTCTTTTGCAACCAATACTACATATATTTTGGTCTGTTTATTTTACATGTATGTACAAAGGCAAGGAGTAGAAATGAATGGGCTAAACTCTAGGTTTTCTTAGAATGATCCTGAGTAAAATGCAGTGTAAAGTAAAAATTCTGTTTCAAAAGGCCTGTGCCTTACATCTTTGCCAAAGCATATGATCAGGTGGCATTGTCAAAGCAGAAGTAATAATGCTGCCACTAGTATTTGCACCTGATTTATGCCCCTTCACCACACACTGAAGGCTTTAGAAAGACACTTTTCTTGTTTTGTGTTCAAAATTTGTGAAATTACATATATGATGCTTTGTAGTTGCCACAGCATTAGGCCCTGCACCAATCTCATTTTCATGGTCTTTGTTTCTCTACTTCTAAACTTAGCTTCCCCTGGAGAGCCTCTGGGAGCAAAAAAAAATTGGAAAGTTGCCCTGACTCTCATTCTGCCCTGAAATATGTGCTGGTATGCTTCAGAGCAGCCTAGAGGCAGCTTCAACAAATAACATCTGGCAGATTGCCTCCAAGACTTGCATTTATCCTGCTGAACTTCAGGCACACACACTGACGCATCTTTGGTAGGAGCCCATCACTTTGTTTCCTCTCTAGGCAAGAAGGAAAGGCAACCACATCCAAAATGGACATCCCTGAGGCACAAGGGATTTGGTTTTCTTTATAAATTAGTCTCATGAAAGAAAAGAGAAGCACAGTTATGATGTGAACACTGGATCAAATAGAAATGGGAGAGCAGCCCTACCATTTCTCCTTTTTGAAACTCAGTTGTTAGGAAATCCAGCCATCAACCCACTGGCATTGGCATTTTCACAACAGATTGATGAGTGCCACTGAATTTTACTGCACAGTGTCAAAGAGATTTTCATAGACCAACATTTAGAAAAGTCAAAACCAGTTTGTTTCGTATTTCTCCTTTGCTGGTCTGTGAAGTAACTGTACTTAAGAGTTGCCTCACACTACTGCATGACAGTACAATTCTTAATAAATCCCACCTGACTGAAATGAATTAGGTCTGGGAATATGTGTTCCAGATTATTAACCAGCACCTTTGCAAGTAACTTACCATCCACATTTATTAAAGATATTGGGTGATAATTTGTGCAGTGTTCTGGATCTCTCTCTGGTCTAAGAATTATGGTAATTAGTGCTCTGAGAGAAGATGTCACTCTTATGTTTCTCAGGGTGCAGAGAATAGCATATCATTACACTCCTTTTAGATTTGAGATGGATAACTCCCAGACTATTCCTATTTTTTAACCTTGGCCAGCTGTGAATGGATGGAGGCTCAGAGCAGGTTGGGAGACCCGTGCTCCATCTCCAGCTTTGCCAGCACAGGACACTGCACTACTTCCTTTGACCTGGCCCCTCACTTTCAATTGCAAATGAAAATAAAGGTCTGTTGAGGCTGGGTTTCAATTTCAGTAGGCACTTGCCCAAGAGGAAACACTAGGTTTCATGGACTCGTGGAATGAAAGGTACCTGCATCTTGGATGCATGTGAGGATGATTCAGAGGGCTGTAAAGCGAGAATTCACTCCAGAAGGAAGGATCACAGGAATTCTGCCTGAGAATGATGCAAGCAGCAATGCTGCTGCCATAGAGTGACCACTCTAAAAAGTCATTTGAGACCTTCTTACATGATGAAGAAAAGGGCAGAAGAAAGTTAACCACCAGCTGAATTTGGAGTCATCACAGAGCAGGTCTTCAAATTCTAGGAGATAATTTAGGAAAGAAGAAAATTATTAACTCCTCCAGTAACTTAGTTACTAAATTAAATTCTTTAAACAGACTTTTGCTTCACAAAGTCCTCAGAATTGTGCCTGTGGATGTCCCAAGTAATCAGTCTGCCAGAATTATCCAAACCAAAACGCCTAGTAATAATAGTAATAATAATAATAATAGTAGTAGTAATAATAATAATAAATACTCAAATCTCTGAGTTTTAAGAGGTTTTGGAGACCTGAGCCACACTGATCCTACAGGGTTATCTGAAAATCTCTGGCTGTTAGATTCCTCTGCTGGGACGTGATGTCTTCATACCACTTTCCTGGAAGAGAAAGTAATCTGCCATGTCTTTATTTCTCCATGTACTCACATAAAGGACTGTGATAACAGCATTGTCAACTGTTTCCTTCACCCCTCTGTGAAACTCCTCCTTGACTTATTTGAAAGCTAGCTGTTAAATAGTGCAATCATTTCCACAGTGCTGTTTTGGGGATGAAAAAAACCCCAGCTTTTCCCTTCAACATTATATTTCTGCTTTACTTTCATCAAAGAGTTAAACAGCCAAGGGCTTTTAGCATCTCATTTCACTTACACACACAGGCCATTATAACCTGCGTAAACAAGGATGACAAGTTGAGATTAATGAAGGTCCCAAAGTGACAGAACAATTTAATTGTCAGAAATCATAGGAGGTGAACTTTGCCAGTGTATTTATATAAGACTGCCATAGTCTAAAAACTTCCTTAATTGATTATGACCAATAAGTAATAACACTGGGAGCAGTTTTCTGGGGTACAAATATGAAATGACCCAAAACAGTTAATAGTGGTTATAAGATTCATAATATAAGAATATTAGATTGATAAAATAAATGACCAATAACACTCTGAAAATAATTGCAGTGTTTACTCTTAAAAGTACAGCAGAAAGCTGCAGTTCTGACAAAAATCAAATGAAGTGGCCTGGCTTTCAAAAAATGAATTACAAGTCAGTCAGAGAGTGATACGAGTAGAGCAGAGGCAAGCTGCATCCCTATAGATGTGAAGTGCAATTCTGTTTGTTCTCTCTCTCCTTTAGACGCTTTAAAACTTATTTTTTAGAAGAATACTACAATTATAGTGTCTTTTTTCTTTCCAGGAGGAATAAAAACTGTGCTGTGTAAGCAAACACACACACACACACACACACACACACACACACACACACAGAGCAATACATACACTCTGAGAGCAATTAAAAGGGGAGAAAGCCTTTCACTTCTAAACTTTGAAAGAATTTCCAGGTAATTCAAAGCTCAAAGATACAACCCACAGTTCTTTTTATTTTTCAGTTCCACATGCTTCCTCAGTTGTTGACTAAATATTGCCTTTGGAGCTCACCACCTCAACTGGAAGCCTGTTCAACCTGTTCCTTTGCCTTATTCTGATCATATCTCCTTATTTTTCACTTCCACATATCCTGTCTTACATTCCGCTTATTTCTTCTAGTCAGGCTTCTCCAATGATCCCAAGCAAATCATCCAAGCTAATTTGAATGATAACTCTTAGAGAGCTGCAATAACCTCTCTTCTATGTTTTTTTCTTTTCTTTTCTTTTTTTTTTTTTTCCAGGAGGTATGAAACTGACTGTTCTGGCAGTTTTACCCCTTCTAAATATAAAGAATATCTCTTCATTCCAGTAATATTTTACTTAAATGGCTGCCAGAGAAGGCTGTATAATTGATCTTACCTTTGAGCAGGAGAAGAGAATATATGGCCTATGGAGTTTCCTTCCAGTCTTACATTTCAGTGATTCTCTGATGATAAAGGCAAAAGGCAGCACTTAATGCATTTCACTCATGTCACCTTGTAGCTGCCCCTCCACGTGCCCAAATCAGGCTCATTGCACCATCTTACCCTCTCAGTTACAGCAGCATGTGTCAACCCAGCCATTCCAAACTTCTTCCCATACACAAAACCGAACAGGATACCACAGACCAAGCTCTGTCTCCAGTATCCATGCGCTGTTCCCATCAGATCAAAGGGAAAGGTAAATATAGCTGAGGCAGAAATTGTCTCCATATTCCATTTGCAGCCTAACTGGAGCTTTATACTATGTTACTTACTGTCACCAGCAAACTGTGAGAACAATCCTAATTTCCACAGGATCTTCCCCTTGTCATTCTTTTCGAAATGTTAGGAAAAATCTTTATTTTTTTTACCCCAGGAATTTCTGCAAGCTTGAAGTCTACACTTGCTTTTCAGCAAGAATTTGAAACCTTCAGTCCCAAATGTATTGCATGCATTTTGAGTTCAGAAGGAAAGTTACCCACATTTCGATTCAGATTAGTTAGACACCCCTAGATAAAAGCTGAGGTCTGACTAACTTTCCTTACAGCTGCTTTGAGCAGGGCATACACAGCACTAGGGGCAAACTCTTCCTGCTCAAGTTTGGCCTCTCCTTGACAAATATACTGTCTGCAAGACTCTTTAGCAGAGACTCTTGTTTTTGAAAATGGCCAGACAAATACCTTGTGTAAACAAACCTCTTTCAGACAGTAGATAACTTTGAGTTGCTGCTTGGCCAATGGATTATGAGAAATGAATATTCAAAATTCATGAGGTCTTGGCTGGTCCCTGGTGTATCTAATTCTTTGATCAGATAAATATAATTACTTCAGAAAAGAAGTATGTGTCTTGAAGGACTGGGAAAATGAATTCAAAATGTGCTTTCACAACCAGTTAAAGTTATTTACAGAAAGGCTGAGCTTCTGCAACCTTCCCCCCCCCCAAAAAATTTGTTGTGATTTTATTTACACAATGAGAAGGAAAAGGAGCACAGATCTAGCAGCAGTGGGTTAACAAAATGTAGGTTTTGGGGAAGGCCCACATCAAACTGAGCTTGAGCCACGTATGGTTTCAAGACTTTTATGATCCTTAAAATCCCCACTGATAACGAAAGCAGAGCTCCTTAATCCTCTGACATCATCTCCTGTTGGAAGGTCGGGAGCCCAGCTCGCAGTGGGGTTAGGAAGGACAAGCCACAAACTTCATGCTTCAGCTTCGTCACTTTTACTTGATAAGTCCAAAACAGTCCAGTTTGACAGGCCCTTCATATGCAAGCTTGAAAAATAACCTATTTAGCATTCCCCAGCCCTAGCACATGATTTCACTGGGAAACTATGCGACAGATACTTTGGAAATAAATATGCACAAGAAATTACAACTCTGTCTGAATGACCCCCTACCTTGGAATGTCTAGAACTGTGAGAATTATAAGGTCAGGAAATATGTACAAGCCTAGTGCCTCGAAAAGTTACTATTCCTTATTAGGAATCTGCACAGACATGGAAGCAGGAGTTGTATAAACTAAAAGGAAGATTTTTTTCCTGTCGCTTACATGCCTAGTCCTTGACCTATCCCATTTATAGTTTCCTTTAAGATACTATGCATTGCAAGTTCATTTGTTTCCTAGTAGTTCTCCAGCAGTGAGATTCAGCTGCAGCCAATGCTGCAGACAGAACGGGGCTATGTAAGCAGAAGCTTGAGATTTATATGCCTGTAAAATCACAGGTATTCATTTATCACTGCTAACAATTTTGAGCTCTGACTCTACAATTTCCAGGTAAAAGGTATCCTTACTCTCTGCCTGAAAATCTTAAATGCAGACATATAGAACTGTTTAGTCTGCTTTGCTATAAATAGGAGGTAATATGTTATTTCAAACAAAAAGCATACCATAAACTACATACTTAATTTTGACAGATTGTGCTTTCCTATATATGGTATGGTCCCGCTGTGCTTTCATGGATCAAGCTCCCATTGACTTCAGTTGTCTCTCCTAACAGAGCCTTTTGTTGTATTTAACACCTTTGGGTTTTTTCATAATCCTTTTCTTTGCATAAAAGCACTGTATTCTGCAATATCCAATTGTAGGCTTGCATAGGCAGCACAAAAGCCTCTTAAGAACTGAAAAGTGCTTGCAGGAAGAAATTCTCTCAATTTTTTTTCCTCTCCTCCTAGCACATAATAGTTAGACAAACCATTCTCAAAATTAGGGAGAGTACTAGTGCTACAGATCACCCCCAAAATCTGCAAAAGGAAAGAACTGCTTTTACATAGTAGATAACCCTTCAGCCAGCATTCTTTGTATCCCTCTAGTTTGCAGTTAAATTGCACTGTGTGTTTATTCTTCTAGTGAACAGGCTCATTATATGATTTAAAAGTGTTAGTGTACACAGCACTGACATGTCCATTACATCCATACACATTGACATGCCGATTAGAGAGAAGTTCAGGTTACCCAATTAAGAATTTGAGCTGCATTTTGGTAACAGAGAAGTGGGAGGGAGCTCTGGCTGGAGTATTTCAGCCTACACACTGACAAAAACACTGTTTGCAGAATATTGGTTCACCAGGCCCAAACAGAGGCAATCAGAAGGAGAATGGGACTGAGAAGAAAGACTCTTGCACAAATACAAATAAAAAAAGATGTTTAGCCCCTGAGAATCAAAATAATGGGACTGAAAAGAGGAGACACAGCTTGTTCTCCTGCCAGTGTGGAAGTGTGGTCTGTAGGATGGCTGTACCCATCCTGCAGCCTGGCTTGTCCCTGCACTTCACAGCCACTTTACATCCTGTCTGGGCTGGATGGATGCAGCTGGACTCCTTTTAAGCCAAACAGGCCATTGACACAAATGTAAATTTAAAATTAAAAAGCCTCAACCAGCAAACAAGCTCTGCTATACCAGGCATATGGCCCAGCCAGCACTTACTTTCTCAGTGCTTCATAGCTGTGGGGTTGGGGCAGATTTTGCTACACAAGCCCTCTTAATTTGGTAGCCTAACATTGGTTATCAGAGATTGATGGCTTTCATTAAAATAAAAATAGTATAAGAGGTTTTCTGAGCCTTTAGTCAAGTTGAAAACCTATGTAGCAGAGCTGCCAAAGATGTCCAATGACTTAGAACATGAAGACTGAAAAAAAAAATCTCCTGAGGAGAGATTAAGGCTTTTGTCTTTGACGTGGCCCTTGCAAGTGGCTCAAGGCACAATTATGAATGCTGTGGGCTGGCAGTGCTGCTTAGCACAGGTATAAATAACTTACATGCTGGGGGACAGCAGCACACTTTTCTTGGTGCTTCAGGACTTTTCCTTTTTTTCCCTGGTAAGATCCATGCCATGAATCATTTCAGGTTATCAGGAGATTCTTCCCTGACTTCAATTGGAACAGAACTGAACCTTAAGCAGTTGTCAGAGGAGGACGCAGATAAAGGCAGCTCTAGCTGCTTCCATTTTATTTAAAGATGTTGTTACGTGCTTTGACAGTTCAGCCCTGCACATTTAAACATTTGGTTACTGTAGCTTTAGTGAAAGTGATTCTCTCTAACAATACAAATCTCTGGTTACCAAACATTTACTTTATGCTCTCAAAAAGATAATCTAACAACATCCAGAGTTTTCTGTTTCCAAATAAAATGAATTCACAGTATTCCCTCATGCTATTGTTGCAGACTGTACAGATAAATTTAACTCCTTTATCTCTTGCTGATCTTTCAAATAAAGTTCATTATTATATCAGGTATGTTCATGGTTAGCAATGATTGTTTAATATTAAACACCCTTTGCCAATAAAGCTCCATATATAATTGACTGTTAAAATCTTGGTTACAGCTGCTCCAATAATAAAAGCTATAATTAAAATCACATTCAGATTTCCAAGATAACCACTTTGGGCTCACTCACACAGAGAGTAGGACTTTGCCACTGTCCTAAGGACCAGAGCAAGACCATTTCTGAGTAAAAGATTGCTCATCTGTTTTAATTGCTGTCTCCTTTGGGAGGAAGGGGGATGAAATTTCAGTGCTTTCAGGCATATTTCTAGTTGATGAAATTCTTTACAAACCTAGATGAGCTTCTGAATAGAGAGACATAACTAAAAAACATATTGCATGTTTTATTTTGAATTCCTGCAGTGTTTCACAACAATATATTTTTCTAATATTTTTTCCTAATATCAACAGTTATGCCTCATATATTTGAGTGGAACTTTGAAGAGAAAAACATATATACATTATATATACAAAGACACAGAGGATGCCTAGGAAGGCTGTGGGTGTCCCAGCCCTGGCAATGTTCAAAGCCAGGTTGGATAAGCCTTGAGCAACCTTCTCTAGTGGGAGGTGTCTCTGCAAACGTCAGGGGAGTTGAGACTGGATGATCTTCAAGGTCCATTCCAACCCCTTAATATTGTATCATTACATAATAATATTTAAATTAGATAATAATGTTTTATTATTAAGCCATGATGACTGTATGAATTGTGAAACTTTGTTCTATCCCTTCTGATGTTCTTTTTTCTTCTTTCCCATCTATCCTCAACTTGAAAACAATTTTGGTAAAATCTATTCATATGTATTTGAGTTTGGAGCAGATGATGGTATTCTTTTCCCAAGATAAAAGTGATAAAATCTCTTCTTGCAACTCTAGCAGATTGCCAGCCAAAGACATCACCATGCTTGGAAATAATTTGGCACAGTGAAGACTTAATAAGTCATTACTAAGAACATTGAGATTAGATGTTAAAAATTGCAGTGGTTTAAAAAAGAAAATCAGTGAATTAAAAAAGCTAACTCTGTGGCATGTTTTTTCTTTTTTTTAACCACAGAAGAAGCAAATGATAACGAACTGCAGATCAGCTACAGACTCCTAGGATAATGCATAATGGCACATCTTACCCATCAGAGCAAAGCAAGTCCTAAGTAACTGTGCCCAGATACATAATTAGAAACCTGGACCTCCTGTAACCAAAACCTGGAACTGTAATCTTGCAAGTCATGGGACACACACCTTCCCTGGAATGGAAAGAATTTTAATCTATGGTAATTCTCACAGCTCATACAGGTGCAACTCCATATGTTTCATTTTTATGTAAAGTACATAATATTTCTCCTTGATCTTAAGGAACTGCATAAATATGTACTAATAATAGTTAAAAATTTACCATGTGGAAGAAACTAACAATGCATTTGAGCAGCCAGCCTACCTTGCAGCCTGTTAGGTGGAGATCTGTAAGAGTGATATAAGATTGACCTTGCTTTGGATTTTTCACCATGTCAACCAAATATTCTCAGATACACACCCCACAAAAATATACACCCCACAAAAATAAATATACACCCCACAAAAATAAATTCAATTTAACCATAAACTGCCTAACAGAGGACTTCTACAGTCCTCTATTTACCTTACCCCTCAAAATATTCTTCTTAAAGCTACCAACAGGAACAGGCAACTATCACAGCACAAATTTTCCCTGGTAATAGAACCTTACAATAAAACATTCCAACCAAACTTTGACAGAATGAGATGTATGGAGTAGGCTCTTGTCTTGACTCAGTCCCCAAAGTATCATTCAATTTTCTTAATATTAACATTACAAAGGACTAGCAGTTGAACTCTTCTTTCTTAAACTAAGGATGCACATAGGGAAACGAATCACACTACTTGCTTAAAGGGATAGAAATAATCATAATTAAGTTAGAAGAGTTCCTACCAGAAGACCAGTTCACTGTCACCAGGACTTCAGTTGCAGGCCAATATTTCAGCCAGTGTCCACCAGTGTTATTCCAGGCACTTCTACCACACTGCTCTAGTTCACACCCTCCTAGGAACCCAGCTGGTGCACAGGAGCCTGCAATTGTGGCTAGGCAGTTTTGGTGACTGGAGGGTTTCCTACTCATCACAATGACCACTGGGTCATCCTGAAATATTCCAGGAAAGTATTTCTGGCATCTGAGATCTCTTTTCTCCTCCTTGTCCAGTGCTGATCTCACTGCAGCTGGCTGAAACTTTGTTCCCTCTTCATTCACCTGTTGAGGCCCTGCCTTTGGGGGCTGGCTGAGGAGGCTGTGTCACTGGTACTCAGAAGAGAAGAGATATTGCCAGTTTTTGAATCACTCCACACTGGGAGCAGTGATTTAAGAGAGACTTGCTGATATGCAGTTATTTTGCAATTGCACCATTATGTTTATCTCTTCTGTTCAAGTGAGCGAGCATCACCATGTTGCTTCTGAGCTTCTTTGTGTTTTAAACTTATGCCCAAAATCCTCATTGAGAAAGTGGTTTGGTATTTCCATACAGAAATAAAACCCATTCATTTTTATGAGGGTGATGTACCAGGCTAAATACAAACGATATTATGTGGTGCTTCAGAGCAAAAATGAACTGGGGGCAATTCAACACAGAGTAACCTACAGAGTGCTGACATACAGAGGACCTGACCTTCCCTTGCACCTTGGTACATGAAATAAATAGGACAGTACTGGGTTTGGCAGCATCCATCTCATGGCATCATTACAAAGTGCTTTACAAGTCACCTCTGCTACCATGTCAGGCTCAGCATTTCTGTTGCCACACATTTCTTGCAGAAGTGCAGAAGGGAAAGGTGGGCATCCTATGCGTCCTTGTATATCATGGGATGCCAAAAGGGAAGTAAATTTCACACCTAGTCACTCAGGTGTCCCTCACATGTCTGTGGCGAGACTTTAACTTCATCTGGTGAGTTGTGAGAGCCTGATAAAGCATCTTTATTCAGAGGCAGGTCTGAGCCTCTTGCCATAACAACTGACCTGCTTCTCCCCTACCCATCTAAGAAGTGAACAAATGATGTATGTTTTAATGTAACACAGGGCTCCCCTCACTGCATCTCCTTCATTCGACAGCTTCTCCTATCTGGCACCAAAGTGTGATTAAATATTAACATGGGGTGGGTCCTATTATTTCCTGACTTCCAAGAATCCATTGGTAAATTGAGATCTAGCTGCTAAAAATTTCTGACACAACATAATTTGTATTGAACCCCCTTTCCATGCCAGAGTGCCAGTGTTAATAAATCAGGCTGTTCACATTGAATAAATCTATTTAAATACTTATAAAATATTAAAGATGCATTTGGGAAAAGCCTCTAAGGTGATTGTTGCACCCATGCACCTCACAGTAACTAATTTATTAAAGAGTTTGCAAACCTGGGAAGGAAGGGGAAGAAAAATGGTTTCATAAACCAAGAGCAGAAGCCAATTTTTCAGCTCAGATGATGAAAGGAAGCATGCATTTCTAATCAAAAAGACAGATACGCCTTTTCTCTCCCACCATTCCCTCAACAGCAAAGTGCCTTTTCATCATCAACAACACTCCATTCCTAATGTCTGCTGAGGCCTTTCTGCACCTTCTCCATACACTGGTAATGTACACACAGCATCCCTTTGAAACAAGAGCCCATTAGCTGAGGCAGACTACCTTTTCACATGAAGTCCTTCCGTTGGAAGTCATCAGCAGAGTGCTAAATCATCCCAACTGGGCATGCTCACATCATGGCAGTAGGATAAACACATATTTAGAGCCACAGAATGAAAATTGCTTTTCTACCTTTCTTGAAGGTTGGGGTTGTGTTTTTGGTTTTTTTTTTTAGGAAAGGTCATAAACTACACAAGGAACATCTAGCTCTCGTCTCTTACCCCCTCTCCCCTCCCTTAAATACAGATTTTTAAACAAATCCACTCTTGCTTACATGCAGGTCATCTGTAATTTTAGACCTTCAACCACCAGCCAGTCTCCTTTAAAGATTACATAGTAAATGTGACCATAAATTTGCCCCACAATAAGAAACAAGTTGGAGCATGCCCTGTGAGAGGGATTTATGTGATTGTTTTCCTTCCAGGGGGGTGTGGTGAAGGGATATAGAAACTGTCAGCAAGAGCAGCAAGCAGGGTGATACTTCACAATAGCTACCTGAGTAATGCAAGAGAGATTAAGCCTAAATTGAGGACTGTCATTTCAGAGGACAATTAATTTTGAGGCTGTTGTAAAAGCTCTGTTGACATTTCTCAGCAGAGATTTTGCTTCTCAGTAAGGGTTTAAAGAGCTTTATTCAGTCAAGGCTGTGGTGCTGCTGCCGCCTTTCTTTGGGCTAGGTCCCCCTAGAAAAGCTCATTTCTCTCACATGCAAGTAAACTTCTGTGCATTTTGTCAATGCTGACTTCTAGGTCTTCATCTGAGAGCCCATCTCAGACTCTTGGCAGCTGTTTTACCATAAGGGTCTGATTCAGTCTCCTGAAGTGGTTGGAGAGACCAAAAATGAAGCAACCAAATTATAAGCAGCAGCCTCCGTCCCTATTTAGGCAAGAGTCTGCTTGTATGAGCCTTTTTCTAGACCCCTTCTCTTTAACCCCAGCAAGCACCTAGGGGTACAGTGGACTATCCCTAGGCATGGGAACTCTGTTCAACTATGCCATGTGTGGGCAAAATGCCTTTCTGCATGCTCAAGCCATCCTCCAAGCCAGTGACGAATTTTACCAAAAACCATGACAGATGATGGCTCCAGGTCCACTAAGAGAAACTCTGGCCCTTGCTTATCAAAAATGCCAGAATTCTTTCTTGTTTTGGTGACAATAGTATCTTACTCAATCTCTACAACAACACGACAACAAACTAAGATCTCCTAAAACTATTTGGCCTGCATGGCCTGAGGCGTGTTCTTTCAAGAAGGTGCCCGAAAGGAGCTGTCTAAGCAAGCTGCTGGGCATCTCAGTGAATCCAGAGACAAAAAATGAGGGAGTTAAACTTTAGAAAAAGTTTTCTGTTATGGTGAGACTAGTAGGAAATTCCAGATCATGGTAGCGGGCCGTACGCATCCACACTGAAAGTGGTTTGTCTTGATGCTGGATTCAATTTATTACCAATGACAAATTGCCTGTCAAAATGCAGCTGCTTTGTAGGAATATACAATTGTTTGTGTACAGAGGCCGAAGGATGAAAGGGTTAATTATCCAAAAAACTCAGGCAGAAGGAGAAAAAAGTTTAAAGCCCAGGGAGGTTATCATTGCCTTTTGCGCAGGCTGGTTTTAATCACTTTCTTGTACCTCTCCCTGACTTCATTTATCAAACCTTCACATAAAAGTTGCAAAGTGAGGTTATTCAGCGGATACCTCCATTCATCTCGGATGATTGACCAGCATGGCTTGCAGTACAAGCCAACCTGGATGATGGCATTCCTCTTGTTTTCATTGCACAGCCTGCTTTCATTTTATGCTGTAATTCCGTTTTCACAAAACCATAACCAAGCAAGCTGCAGATCCCAGGTTCCAGATTTATTTACAAACACCCCTGACCAGCCCCCTCTGCCTTCTCCTGTTATCTGTTTTATGCAGCTTTGGATCTTACAGCCAGGAGTCTGGGGTGGATTAGCACAAGATAGGAACTAGATCCAATCTATCCAAGGGATGTAATCAACCTGTGCTTCCACCCCCGCTCCTCGTCCTCCACATAAATCCAGGTCCTGCTTACACACAAATACTTCATGGAAAATGCTGTTTGATATTTTGTGGCTTTGCAGGAGTCGACCTCAGGCAGGTAACAGAAGTGCTGGTCTTATTTGACAGAAGCTAAGCTGCTGTACCAGGCAGTTCAGGAGAGGAATGAAGAGGCCACATATCTTTTGAGGCTTTTCAGGACCTGAGGATCACCACTTCTGCACCTCCACCAGACTGGCCATATAGGTGAATGAGGCAAATTATAGATACTCTTATTAATCAAGGAGAGTATATATGAGTGAAGAGCAAGAAGAGAGTAATTGGTCTAACCCTCTCTGAATAAAGGCAAATAAGTCCATGCTGGAATTTGATCCACTGGTAGGGCTTCAAAGCTGATCACTGGGCAAAATATGATAAAAACTTTTTCCCTGCCTTTTGTGGGAGTAAAACCACCAGAATTTGCATCCTGCTGATTACTAAACACATGATTCACATATAATATCAAAGGTTGAGTGTTTTTTGTGCAGCTCAGGAACTTCAGCTGGGGTAAATCAGCATATTGATGGCACTGAGTCAGTTAACACCACTGCATTTCAAAACATGAAACAAAAATTTCAGTGTACTGCCTTTGGAAAACATACAGCTAGTGAGAAAAACCCAGCCACAGATTATGAAGAGTTCCTGTTGGCACGGTTCATCTGTAGTCACTTTCCAAGTGAAAAGCCTTTCAGATTAAAGTAGCATTTCCATCCAAACAATCTGGATCATTTTGGGTGAAAAAGAGGAAGGACAATAGCTGACCAAGTCTCTGTTCTATTTAAAACATTCCAGTGAGTTTTCAACCACAGAATATGGCAACAGAACCAATCGGAGGGGAAAATGTAATTAAAATACCTTCCTGCATTTTGCAGCCACAAAATCATTGGCAAATCACCATAATCTGGCTTTGCAGAAGTGGAGGGCATGAGTCAATGCACCAGGAAAGAGTTTCAGCTAAGTACTTTTCAAACTAATAACCTTGCTCAGGGACAGTTCAGAGCTTTTTATACCTTCCCTCACTGACACTGGGATCCATAAGTGACTTCTCTTACTGCTCTTTGCTTTTACTATGGCGCTGAAACCTTGAAGAGACTCAGATCATTGACTGTATGTCAGTCCAGGTTCAGAAGACAAAAGCTGAAGCTTTCAGGTTAATAGAGATTCTATCATCTTTTTTTTTTTTTTTTTTTTTGCCATTATGGTATTTTTGTGTCTCTTAATAGAAGAATTATTATGTAGATTGGAAGTTAACGTTGAGCAAGAACAGCAGGAAAATCTACCCAGCCCAAAGCAAGCAGAGCCTTCAGGAGGGTGTTTGAGGGCTTTCTTTAGAAGGGCTCCTGGATGCATAGAGGGAGTTCATTAGTGGTGATTTGTGCATCAATGCTGCTATCATGTTAATAGCACACTTGTCTTCTATCTTTGTCTGAGTCCAGTTCGAACTGGAATTCAGACAGAAGTAATAACCACAGAGGGATTCTCACTCATTTTTTCATCTCCTTCCAAATTCCTTGCTTGCAAAGGGGGTTCTTAGATCACACCTTTGACAAAAGTTTTCAGTATTGCTTGTACCTGGACTGAGATCAGTCTTTCTGAGGATCTTTACTCTTGTGTGTGTGTGTGTGTGTGTGTGTGTCTGCTTGTGTGTATTGAAGTTGAATATTAAGATAAAAAGGAGCTTTTGCTTCTTTCTCATCAAAGAGCTGAACATTTTCTGAACCTTCTGTGAACCTTTAGGTGATGCTTTGGAGAGTCTAAAATCTTTGACCAAGCAAAGGCTCAAGACGATGCTGAGAAAGCTCTTGATTGGTGCAGTGTAATTGTTGATAATAATTTTAATACAATTATGAATTGGAATAACTTTTGCAGGCAGATTTCTTTATCCATGTGACCTATACCAGATGTCAGGATTATTGTAGACCAGTGCAAAGTTTTGTTATTTTCTGGAAATATTTATAACACAGGCATATTTTATCTAAAAGCTAATTAACAGGTTTTCAGCAGGAAGATTACTAAGGTTGCCATCCAGCTGACACGATCATAACTTGTTATTACAAATGTAAATTGAAACTTTACCATCCTGAACAGATGAGAAAAAGGATTTGCTGAGTAGTGTTTGAGACAATAAATGTTGGGACAGAACAGTAATGAAGAAATGGATGAATGAAACTTGGAAAGAAAGAAAGAAAAAAAAAGGTTTTTTTCCCCTCTAAATTTTTGAAAGACACATTCTCCAGATGTAAGGAAATGAATCATCAGAGAGTAAACCTGACATTATCCCTGTACCGAATCTGAGGAATGAAGCAGGATTCATTCAGGTCTGCTTTTACTTTGAGGATGGCAAAAATTAGCTGATTTATGAGAGAAATTTTAAGAGATTTTCGTTCCCCTAAGATTTCACAGATTCCCTTGTTTCACGATGAAACTTAAGTTTTGTGGGCTTCTTCTTTGGTTTTCTTTTCTTTTTCCATTGAGTGGAAATCAAAACTTCTAGAAGATACTTCAAAAATTCAGAAGTCTGTCAGTTCATCATTATTATCAGTGTAACATTTTTGCTGCTTATTTCAGTGTATTAGCCTATTTTATATCTCCATTTTATATCTCAATTTTTTAAACCAAAAAGGAAAGTAAAAAAGAGCCCTATTTGAACTTTACCCTGTGATGCAATATTTCTTTGTTTGTACTCCAAAATTTTATAGGCCTTCCGTGCTATTGTGCTTTATTGAAAACTCATGCTTTACTTGCTGTACATTACTATCTCTTCAATATTTCTGCTTCTTAAGATTCCTCCACCCCTGCAACATTTGTTTCAAGTGATTTGTTTTCTGAAATGGTATGCACTTGCATATATTCCTTTTTGAAGGCAAGTGGCATAGTGTTATTATCTATCAATTTTTGTAATTCTCTCGGTCTCTCTCACGAGCTGTGTGTTATCCAAGAGAGATGTTTGCAAAGTGTATTGGTTGAGAGTCTGTACATCTCAAATACCTGGCATGCATGGATGATGCAAACACGGGAGAAGGTGGGCTTGAACTTCCATTGACTAGTGAAACAATAAAAATTAATAAATGGATGAGGAAGACAATCAGTTTTAAACACATATGATACTCTGCTAAAGTTAATCCTGAAACACAACGCTGCTGTATTTTTAATGCACTTGCAAAGTTTCATCGGCAAATTTCATTAATATACTCTTTTAGATCCAGGATGGCTTCTCCTCAGGAGTCTCTACTTTCTGGATCATAAAGTTGTCTTCACTATAATTTAGGAACCTCTGCGATGATGCATGTTCAGCTGTATTTGTTACTCAACAGATGTCTGGGTAGTTAAATTCCTTCATGAGCCTTTATCAGTACTTCTATTCTGGGATTCCCAACTGGTTCAAGATGTATCTCTGCTAGCCGACAGCACTGCTCAGAGATCAATATGTACAGCCAGGGTCAGGCTGGCTCAGTGTGGAGCTGCAGTGGCTCCTTGCCCTGACCACCACCAGCCTGGCTGCTCAACCTGCCTCTCTGGGTTCTGGAGTCAACACCTTGTTGGTTCCTGCTCGAGAAGGACCAAGTTATAGGGGCAGCTGGGGACAGGTCCCACATTCATAATTCTTGAGACCATCTGCTGCAGTAACTGTCACTGCTCTTCCTGTGGGGCTGCCGCCTGGGCTTGCTGCTTGCACATAAATTTCGACAACACCTGCTGCTCTAGCTATTCCTTCATATATTATATCTACAACAGCAGCTCAAAGCCAGGCGCTGCTCGTGCTTCATCCAGGCAGCCGCGTCCCCGGCACAGCGCGCTGCTTCCCAGGCTGCCCCTCTGAGCTGCTTGGTTTCCATCAAACAGGCGTGATAACGAGTTAACAGTGCTGAGGGTGAGCATCTTCTCAGGCCTACCCCAGGTTCTTCAGCCATCCCAGTTACTCTTGTCACTCCCCAGGTCGTCTCTTTGTCTTGGAGAACCACTTGTTCCTGCCTTGGCCGCTGGTTCCAAGGACTATTCAGTGTTCCATAGGTAAATGCAGGATGCATCTGCCAGGAGGATCAACACCCAGCAGCAGTGTGGGCAGGTTTTTGGTAAATGATACCAGACTGCTCTCTTCCCTTAGGTTACTTCCTTTCACTACATACTAAGGAGCTTTCCCTAGAACTTTTAAAAGAATAAGATAATAATCTGATTTGCAACTAGAAGTTTTCAATCTGTACCACTATGGTTCATAATATTAGTTAATTAATAGTAATTAATACTCAGCCTACTGCCAGGTATTTGTGAAAATGCTCTCAAACCCTCAGAGTTTAAAGAATTTTAGCCTCAGTGATATTCACTGAGGAATTTTCATGTTGCCATTCTGCCATCTATAAGCATTTGTCATTCAGAGATCAGAAAAAAAATCCCAGCCGTTTTTTAGTTCTCTGGGCAATCAGGAATGATAACACAGTCAAAATAAATGCTTTATTTTGAGTAATGATAAGCAATAGTTCTCCTTCCGCCTTGGTGATGTAAGTATTAAATTTACAGGTGTCAGAATTGGTTTGCAAAATGTTACTTATTAAAATGAGGATTATATTTCCACCTCCTACCAAAGGCATAGATAAACTGCTGCCATTTCAGCTTATCCTGTTCTGCACTGTACTAACTGGCAAAGTTGCTCCTCTGGCACAGGAAGTTTTGACTGTACTGTGAGCAGTTTTTGCGTTGTCTGAAGCCAAAGGATTTCCTTCTCCTGATGAAAATGGGCAAGAAAGGAAGGAGATGAGATAGTATCATTTGAATACTATCTTGGGGTTTTTTCTCCTCTTCTATTTTTCTTCTCAGTCACTTAGATTATGCTGATAAGAAGCACTTAGATTATGCTGATAAGAAGTAGTTTCAGGACACTACTTGCCATTTTAAAAGAAAATAAAGCAAAAAGCACTGCTTCTTCCACAGCACTGATCTTTGCCTACACCCCTCACCAAGAAAATGACTTCTTATGGCTAGCTAGCAAACATAAAGTAAAACACCTGTTTACCAGACACAGAGCTATGCGTCTGCCATTGCCAATCCATCTGTGGAACATAAACATAACTTTCACCAGCTGCTTCTTTTAGCATGGGCTGGTAATGGAAGCCATTATAGAGCATATCAACAACATACTTTCCTAATAATCATGGGCCAGAGCATCACAGGGTGTAAATTGGCAGAGCCTCACAGAAGGTGATACTGATTTACACCATCAGAGGATCTCACCCCACTGTGTTTGTTTTCTTCACACTCTCCTCCTTTTAGCACCCTTATTTTCCTAGTTTCCAGTTTGTTTCTGGGGTTTTTTTCCCATTATATTTTGCTAATGAGGCAACATGTTGTGAAACAATTCCTGGGCCAGGCTCAAACAGTAATGGATAATTACCTTGGGTACATACAGCCTCAATATTAATGACTCTAAAGAAAACCTCTGAAGATTCAGAGGTGTTGTACTGCAAAGGCTCCAACTGGATTTGGGCCAAATGCCCCGTTCGTATAAACATGTTCAACTCTATTGACTCCAGGAGAATTATACCTGCTTTTGTTTGTGCAAATGTGCTGAAGGTGATTCACAAAATCATGCCCAACCACGTCCAGTCTCTTTAGATTTAAATTGAGCTTGAAATCTCACAGTGCAAACAGCAGATTCCTTTTTGTCTCGCATGAAGGCTAGTGTGTTGCAACTATAATTAAATTGCTGATAGATCCCCTTATCTCTCAGGCTACTCCAGGATGTAGTAATGAGGCTCTGCTCTTGACAAACATCATCATACCTCTGTCCTTGTGTCACATCATTTAGGCAGGTCAGGATCTTGATGGTGACCCAAGACAACATTCATCCTATGACCAAGCTGTTCATTCTCCTTTCAGGGAGAAGGGCAGAAAGGCCTCGGGACTTTTTTATTCTTCATTTTCCAGTTAGAAGACAACCTGAAACTCAGAAATGAAATTCCATTAGTATGCAAAGCTCTAAAATGAAAAACAACTTGTACATCTTTAGAGATGTCAAATATGGGAGACACCCATCCTGTTGAGTTCAGCCCAGAAATGGTAGCAGTCCCTGACGCTTATCCATTGAAATTCACTTTCCTCATGGTAATTTTGTAACATACACTGAGTAGGGCTTTCCAGGACTCCTGCAACTGCAAAAATCAGTGCTTACCTCTAATATATTCAGACTTAAAGTGTGCAACCTTATTTAAAATGCACTGCTAGAGCATATATTTTCATGTATCGTTATGTCTAAATGCATGATAACCAGGTTGAAAATCAAATTAGCTGTGTTAAGGTGAATATTACAATGTGACTACTACCTGCTGAGCCATGAATGAATCTTGTAAACACAATCAAATCTCTCTCTTTCTATCTCTCTCACACAGAGACACATGCATGCCCTTGCACAAGAGAAGAGATTCTTCACCTTCTGCCATCATAGTGTCACAGCAGCTCATGTTTATTGTGAATGACATCTTCAGCTACAACTCAGCATGAGCTCTGGTATGCTGGAGTTGAACATCCTACCAGGAAAATCAGCAGTGACATTCATTGTTTCATGAATAATGAAAAAATAAATATCACATTTACTGTAGGTACACAAAATGCTTTGTTTAACTAAAAGTGTTTGCAGAGAAATTCCAGGTCTCTGAGGGTAGATACTATTTTATTAACTGTGGATGGAGAACTTATTTAGACTGAGCTGTTTTCATTATATTCGTAATTTTCTCAATTATACAAATGAGAGAGCATGTGATGAGTACTATTAGCAGGATACAGACTTCTCTTAGAAAACTCTAAGCCCTTAGAAAATCACAAACCAGCAAATCCTTGGTGCTGGCAGCTGTGAGTCTTTCAGCCACTTACATTCTGTATAAGGAGGTTTACATGTGTCTCCCAAGTCCAAATTTGTGTAAGAACAGTTTTAATCATTTATAAGGGAAGAAAGGCTTCAGAGACAGTAATGTAATTACATAAGTGCATAATGCAAAAGAGAATTCAATTTTCTCAATGCCATACAAGGCAAACTTGTTCCTGGACCCCAGCAAAAGACACTCAAAACATGACTGCACCATGTCCAGAGTTTTGCTGGCTGAACCCGTGCACGCTCTTGCCAGCCCTCAGAAAGTTCATAATCACAAAATTCAGGGAGAAGAAACAAGCCTACTTTGAATTATGAGGTTATGGTGACCAGAGTTTTATATAAATGTTGTTTGCCATGGAAATTCTATATTTTGTCCTGTTAAGGACTGGGCAAACACACTTTTTTACACAGCAGTAACGTGTCAGGCAAAAGGGAAAACTTTCAATGATTTCAGGCTTTGTGCTAGACTGAAACTTCTGATCCTAAAATCTAACAGCTGTTAATGAAACACAAATATACTTGGTTCCAGAAGTGGAAAAGAGTCTCACTAACAACCATTTAAAAAAAAAAAAAAAGCTGTTATTCTCCATTCTTTGGAATGTTTTATCCATATTCATAGCAAGAACCATGAGAAATGTTCCCAAGTGCCAAAAAGTATGAAAACTAATACCAAACACATTGTCAATATCCTACTAACTATTAGTTATGAACTTATCAGCATGGAAATACTTATTCTCTGAGAAGAATTTTCTGAATAGCAATATGGCAATCATAAATAATCAACTTCGTAAGTAGTGCAACTTTAGTGCAAGCTTAAAATTAGTGCTTTAAAAGACCCATCTTCTCTCTCAAGGAGGGTGAATAGACTTGGTTTCTACCTTTCACTGAGGTGAAAGGCACAAAACTTTTCCATAAACCAAGGTCATCAATTTTTTATATAGAGTAGTATATTTTATGACTTCTTTCTTGTTAGTTCAAGTTGCCTGTATTTCCTATTCATAGAGAAGTGCTCATTTCCTGTTTAAACACACACATGTATTTACTCTTATTCATTTATCAACATTCTAAATGGCAGTAACAAATAACAATAAACAGAAATAATCCACCTAATTAGTGTTTAAGTAAGACAGAAAACTAAGAGCATTTTATATTTCTTTTTGCCATGTGCAGATGCTTGAGGAAAAAAAAATAAAATAATGAGATAACTCTAAGGTATATGTAAGCTCTTTAGACTCCCACTACTGTCAGGTGGGCTTAGGCAGGTGGTTTAGAGCTTCTCCTTACCAGCTGCAAGGATAAATCATGGCCTGAGAGAGGGCCAATGTTTAGATTTGACATGCAGGAAGAGGTGCATCCCCTGACATGCAGGAAAAAGAATTAAAAATAAGCAAATGTATGAGCAAGTAAAACCCATGAACTACTGAGGAATGTGTCAGTCAATAGTAATGCAAGCTGTATTTCTATTCTACAAGAAAGGTAAAAGTATTCCAGTAGGTCACTTAGTTACTTCAACCAGATGGAATCCAAAATGTTCAGAAAATTAAAAATCCATTTATTCCTCCAAAGTTGCATTCCATCTGTTTTCAGACATTTATGGAATCTTTTTGCATACAGGATATGGCAACCACTGGTGCCTTGGAAATATTTCTCCTTCGTGCAGCTCACGGAAAGCCAGGCTGGATATAGACAGTACTAAAGAAAGCTCTTTTATTCAGGTGCTCTAGCTTATCTTAAGAATCTAGGAAATTGCACTTTTGTTTAACACAAAGGAATCACAAAATTTAGTGAATTATTACCTGCAAAAATGCAACAGGAACTTTTAATCTTAAAAAAAAAAGAAACAAAACAAAACTAAATCAGGCCATTCCTTGCTCTTTCCACCTTGAAAATTTTAACTTTCCTGCCAGTCTGTTTCTCATTTTCAGCTTGTGGAGACAATAAGAATGATTCAGATGCTATGAAGGAATGCAGCCTGGCATGTAGTGATCTCCACCCTGAAGATAAAAGTGACAAAATTACCGCAGGCGTTACGAGCTCTAGCCTTCATCAATCATTTTTCAAGAAATATTTTATTTCATTCAACTACACATTGTGTCTAGATCTAACTTGGGCATGGTCCCCTTCCTCCTCTCCTTGTTCTCAGCATCTTCAGCTTCACCAGATGGAAGGATATCATCTGGCATGCAGGCCAGGCCAAATTTTCTGTATATGACACAAACATCCACATGTCCTGTTTCCATAGGACCTTCTCTCCCATGCAGTCAGTGGCTCATACAATAGTTCCCTACCAACGAGCTTTATTGTGCTTGGTTCAAAGAGTGTTTTAAACCCTGGTGAATCTCACCCATTAGTACAGGGCTATATCTCTATTGTCAGGCAGTTATATCCCCATTTCTCTCCTGATTATCCACACCTCACATTAAATCACCCACAGCTTCTGTGTTGGAGCTGACTGCGTCTCTTTCATGTGAAAGACATTCAGCAGGTAACTCTGTCACAGGATTTTTTCTTACAGGGCAAAACCACACCATATTTTGTGACTTTAAAGGGTCCTCCTATCCTACATCAACAGACTTTGCACCTTAAACACCCTTCATGACCAAGGCCCAGATTCCTTCAGACTGTGTGAACAGGGGCAGGAACATGTCTTGCATTATCTACGTCTGCATTTTGTTCACCTCCCCAAATCATCACTGGCAGGTGACTTTCACATGGAAAGACAAAGCACTCCAAAATCCCAAGGCAGCACATCAAAGAGCAAAGAACTGGCTTTTAAGCATAAGACAGCATTTAAAAAAAAAGAAAAAAAAAGCTGAAAAAATCATAAATGGTGGATTATTTGTTTCAGTCTTGGCATTTGATTTTAAAGCCACATCATGTCTCCACATTTTCTTCTACAACCCAAAGGAAGGATAAAAGTTAATATTCATACTTGGACTCATCTTGTCTAAAGCTGACACTTAAAAATACCCCAAAACAACCAAAGCAACCACACAAATTCAGTGAGAGTACAGCAAGACTCTGACTGAAAACTGGCACAAGTGACATCAAATTCTGAAATAAAAAGCCTGTACTTTTCCTCACTCCAGATATGGAATCCACCAGGTTTGACTTTGAGGTTGAGGACCAAATGCTGGAAGAACATATTCAATCAGCAGCAGAAGCTGAGACTAGTTTTCCTCTTTTTCTGGAGAAATATTCTCTTTCACTCACTGGGAAAGATGACACGGAGCAAGTGTGCTGCCCAAGGTGGGCAAAACACAAATGGCAAAACAGTAGAAGTGGAGAAAACCTGACTAGTGCACCAAGGGCTGTGAGGAGCATCCCAAGAGTGCATCCACCCACAAGGCAGGCACACATCTCCCTGGAGTGAGCTTCTGTCCACACAAAAATAACCCCCTCTCTCTCAAGAGTTACAGCTTATGAAAGGTTTCCTTTGATTACACAGAGGGACTTGGACTCACACCTCCTTATCAGCTAAGGCGCCTGCCCTGCTTTTCTTTAGTTTCACCCACCCCCTGCTAAGTTTAGAAGAAAAGGAAACAGCTGTGGCTACTGACAGAGGAAGGTTGGCAGCTGCAAAACAGAGATGCCACATTTCAGTATATAATTTTCTTTCCACAGTGTCTCTCCCTAACTTTCCTCTTTAAGAGGCACTTAAAATCCATGTGTCTGACTCAATTACTGTTATTGTAGCTATGGAACAGAATGTGATGCTGATGAGGGCCTACCTGTCTGGTTAACTTCCCTTTCTGGATGCTTTCTTTCTTTGATTCATCATTGCTTGTGACACATGTATTGTCTAAACTATGTTCAAGAACAAGACTCTAATACATTCAATGGAAGAAGGTGAAAAAATCAGAAAGACGTGTATCAGTTTCAAGTATAAATTTCCATGCTAACTTTAAATGTTCTGTTTCTGAGAAACATCTTAAATAGAGAGCACGGTTTCACTGAAAATTAAGTATAACACATGCAGTAAAATTGAGAAAAAATTCATTTTGCTTCCTTCAATTAGGAGAGTACCGACATTGTGGAAATTCCTTGTCTTTATGAACTCATCTACAGATTCTCTGTTCTTTCAGTATTCAGTACATTATCAAATTGTATCTGAAGCACTATGAATTCATGCCCCAGAGGGCAGGAACCCAAATTTAAAGTCATCATCATTCTGTGTATTTTCTGCTCAGTTGAAGGTTTTATGGTACAGGCTGAATGTCTTATCAGGACAATCCTAAAAATAAGCTAAAGCAACGGGGACAGGATTTATTGGATATGTACACTCACCTTCAGCTGATGTTCTCCCTAGGTCAGTTCTCATGTGATTGGCAAGGGATCGTGACAGCTTGTATCTTCCTATGAGAAACCTGTGTAGACACTGGTAATTAGAACTGCCACTCAGTCCTCCCTGACAACAGCTACTGCAGTGGCTCAGGGCCTCTGAACTAGCTACTGCCTCTGGAAAATCCTGTTTCCCAGTGTTTCCTCCTCCGTAGGCACATGCCTAATTGCATGTAAACATTCTGTAATTTATTATGTGACACAAAAACATCGGTACCTTCAAGCTGAAAATACAGTGGTTGATAAATACTGAAAAACTATGATTCCAAAATGTCACTTGCAATATTGTTCTCCATCTGCCTTCCCTGACTGGTTGCTGAACTAAGGATACTTCCTAGGTAGTGGAAAATCTGAAAAGGGTCTCAGTTTGTCTTTTAAGGAGCCTAACTCTGAGTCAAAGTTATGAGAGTTGAAGTTTGTAAGTCAGCAAGGCTTTGAAAAAAAATTCTCCATTTCAAATTGAAAATACCTGTGCATTTTCCCTGTACTATTCTATCTCAAAAAGAACAAGAATAAAAAGGCTCAATTACATATTAGGATATTTTTACCCATAATTGATTAACTCACAAACTGTTAATAACTACAGCTAACAAAGGAAAAGAAAATAAAAAAAACAGCAATGCAACAGTTCACAGCTGTATTTGGAAGAGACGGTGCATAAGGGAAGATGTTTGGAAATATTTGCAAATTAAAATGAAGCTGGAAAATTTCCTTATACTAGGACATCTACAGAATGAAAGCTGGATCTGTTCTTGGGTTTGCTGCAGTTTGGATGTATAATTTCACATACAGCTTCCTTGACTGTGAAATAGGGCTGACAATAGAGCTGCAGTTTCCACATACAGTGCCCAGTTATTTAGATCTCGTCATGTTAAATAGCATCTTTTTATCCCACAGTGGGGAAAAAACATCCAGAGTGAGCTAGTAAGGAATTGTTGAAATTCAGAGTTGAAAAGGCAGTGAAATCTAATCTCCAGACCATGGAAATCAGTGGGAACTGACTTCAAAACACTGTTGATTTCAGTGGTTTTGGGATCAAGGAGAACAAACTTACTGCACAAAGACAAGTCTGTTTTGCAGAGCAATGTTTCCTGCTAGGAGCAGCCTGCCAGACAGCAGCAGACTGTACCTTTGGGGCAGACCCATGCTGAAGGCTCTACATAGTTCTTAGGGTGTCCAGGAGCATCTCAGGGAAGGAGTTCTCTCTCTGCCCCCCTACAGCTTCTTCAAGGCACCAGGGGGGATGTTCTGGCTTACCCTGATGGTTAAGCAGAAAGCATTTGGCACCAAAGCACAGGTGCAGATATCCAAAGAGAAAGGGAGCCGGCCTGTGTGGAAAGGGTTCAGCACAGGGACCTCCTTCTATTTCCTACCCATTCCTACGCCATTAACATCCAACCTGTCACCTATGGGAATTTCAGATGTGCAGAATCACATACAGAGCACTGAGTTGGCCAGACTTTGAAGGCATTGCAACCACTGCAATCCAAAGTTTATTTTCCCACTAACAGTCCAGCCCAAGAAGAGCAAGGAAAAGTGTATTAAGCATCTTCATAAAGTTGTATGCAACCACTCTTTAAAAACCAATCCAGAAATGGCAGTGCTGTATTTTTAGACAGATAATTACATGGTACTTCCATATATGTACTTCAAAATTAATCCAGTAGTGTAGTCATGCAACAGGTCAGAAATTACTGAGTGAATAGCACCATTTCCTTTTTAGACATTGATTATAGCATGGCATTTGAGTAATACTTTGGCACAGTGCACAGGGAAATAAGTGTGGAGCTCTAGCCTTGTTCACAGACTCTTCATCTTAAAGCGCCTGCCCACCACTAACACAATACAATCTTCACTTCTACCATTGTTAAAATATTTGTTCCCTGCATTTAAAAGTCCCACTAAATTCAACATCCAATCCACAGAATTCTACTCCACTGACTTCACACTGTTTTCAGGGGATGCAACCCCAGTGTGTTGGTAATGCCAAGCTTAACCAAGGTAATACACCACCCTCTTCCCAGAGGTGGCACAGGAGGAGAGTGCTAGGATGCAAATAACGAAATATGTACTGCTAATCTGTGGAAAAGAGCATTTTAGAAATGTAATATAAAGCAATCTTCAATCCCAGGCAACAGAGGTGGAAGATGAAATCTAAATGAAATCACTTTTTAAGCACTGAAGTAGAGTTAAAGCAGCCAAGTAATTAGAAGTCTCTTCTTTTAGACAGCATGCAGTATCATTGTTCTTAAAAGCTCACAGTGCCCATATATTTCAGTTTTGAAACAAATAAGCTTTTGTTTATTCCTCTCTGCCTCCACTCTTCACTACTGTGTACTAATCTCTATACCCAGTTTCCAAATCCTACCAGAATAAGCACCTTGTGAGAAAATATTCTGGATTTTTTTTGGCTGCACTTTAAAATTTTTTTTTTTTTTAGTAATTAACAGAGGCAAAGGAAGTTCCCTTTTAGAGAAATTTTCCAGCTGCTCCTTCTCAGAGCTGTTCCTGTCTGCCACTCCTTCCAGTGACCACTCTGCCAAGCTGTAGCTTTTCCTACTCCCTGTCAATGTGGTAAAGAAACAAGAAAGTGTTGCCAAGAGGTACAGGTAGCCAATCCTTAATTACAGTTCAGCCCATTTCAGTTCAGGTTCAAGTCTAGAAAATTTTACTGACTGAGTAGTACCTCATTTCTGCTGATGCAGCCATGAACATCAGCATCTCCTCTAGCAGGAAAAAGTCAAAACCATTCTGAAGGTCTAAGTGACCCAAAGGACAATCCAGCTGGTACCCTGAGAATGTTCTCAGTCTATATAACATAGAAAGATAGCATGAAAATTATTTTTGCTGAACCGGACTAAAAATATGTGGGCAACATCATTAATGGATCTCCTCTCACTGAAAAGGCAATTTAATAAATCATCCTTTGCCATATTGCCACTAATTGCAATGGATTCTGAAAAAAAAATCCCAAATGATTTTTTTTAGAAAAGTCATACATCCTGAAGGTACACTGCTGGCAAGCCCTCGAGTGTTTATATTACAAGCCAAGCAATTTAAATAATCCCCAAGTTCATTAAGTTCAGCTAGATTCTCAGGAAAGGTCCTCTCTTCCATTGGTTTCCAAGAATAAACCAACCTAGACCGTCCTATTTTTCACAACTGATAGGTTTTGTGTGGCTAGGACTAAACTACGGTAGCAAGATTTTAACAACTGCGGAAAAGACTATAAAACTTTCTGCCCCTTATTAACCACTGTGTGACTATTAGGTTTATGGGCAATGTTAACTTTGCAGCATAGGAATAAAAACATTGTAAACGGTCTCCAAAATGTTGGAAGCAATTTTCCCCAAGAGAGGCAGGCAGCCCTTCCAATCCCAGTAAGGTATGGAAAGGGTCATGTGGCACACATGTAAAACTAGATTAGACTCTCTGTTGCTAAGTAATTAAACCTAATTGTAAACCTGGGCAAGTGCTGAATTTAAAACTGATCTCCCTGCTCAGAGCTCCAAAACCTCTACAGAAAATCCATGAAAATGAAAACTGCCTCTTTAAAAGAAGTCAGCTTGCAGCTTTCCACAACGGAGCCCCTGGGCAAGTGGTTCAAAATATGATTTTTATAAACAAATCTGACATAGCAAACTTAATGCAAAACCCTATGCATATAACATCACTTATGTGTGCAACTCATTTAAATTATAGCTGTAGAGAGAAGGAAATAAAACTGGCATATTAACCTTTGGCACAACAGTACTCACATACTAGCAATGTTCAGCAGCAGATGATATTATTGTGACTCCCACTTGTATTGTCATAGTGAAGGGTCTGTCAGAATTCATGTCTGAAACCTCCACAGTCAGAGTTTATTAATTCAGCCATGAGCATCCATTCCAAACCTATGCTGGCATGCACAGTTTTAAGAGCAGAATTTTTTTTTTTACTCCAACTTCCTTTTCCCCATCACTGTTGTATTTAAAGTCATTGAAAGCAAAAAGAAAATAAAATCAAACATAACTTCACAAAATACATCTCCTCAGCATCATCATATTTTAAAAGACTGAATGGAAAAATAAAATATGTCATAAATTAATGGATATAACATTTCACCTCTTGCCACAAACTCTTTGGATGCTGTGCTTCCCAAATGTTCCTTCTAGAGAATGGTCTGCTAATTCTTCCTCAGGAAAGAGAACACTTTCCACCAATCTGAAAGGACAAGCTAAATGCATAAGAAGGAGAGAATTAAAAAATGAATTATAAGTTAAATTTAAAACATTTTCAGATTTTTTTTTGTTGAAGTCTCCACGTGGCTGAATACATTCCTATACAACTGACAAAAAGCATCATGCAAAAAGAACCTTCCCGGTTAAATAATGTCTTAAAACTCAGGTTATTTTGGGTAGCTTTGGCAACAGTACTCAAGCCTTTCTATTGGCCTGTTTATATGCTCTAAGACATTTTGATCATAAGTTGCAGACATAGGACTAACTCAAGAGCCATCACAATGAAAGTGAAGCAAGTGCAGGCCTGCTGCTGAGCTGGAGAATACAATAGTGGAAATAATCATCTGGCTACTCGCAATACTACTACATCTGAGAGAAGTTACTCTGTCAAAATATCAGAGGGTTATAGCAGGACACTTTTATATCCTATATATTTAAATGACATCTAGATATACTATTTTGAGCAATTCTCACCTTCTTATCTTGTGGAAGAATCCTGAGACCCAATTCTATTTCCCTGACTCCCTCCTACCAGCAGCCCCATGAGCCAAGCTCTCATGCAGGCAGGGCTGAGCAAAAGAATATGTGATGTAGTTTTAGTATTGCAGGAGTAAGAACGTGGTGAATTCTTATCCACTTTGATAAACTCTTCTCTTTGATAAAACGGGTACAAATCAGGACTGCAAAAGCTACCCTCCAAGCTGTACCTTGCACAAGACCAAAGATCAATGCAAGTGAAGCAGAAGGGGGAAAAAAAAAAACAAAACAAATTCCAAATACCAAAAATAAACTGCGAAGAAACTTAATCCTCAAAAGGTCAGAGGTGCATCTGAAAGGCCCTGGCCATGCCTTTGTATCAGAATGTTACAACATTAGCCCTAATGACTTAATAGTTTTGCCCTTGAATTGTGTCAACAGGAACCTATCTTATTACATGGTAAATTAGTTGCTTCCAGCCTACTCCAGACTCTCAATTAATGGGAAGACAGAGGTTCTAGCGAAGTCAGAAATGCAGCCTCATACCCGAACAGTGTTGCTGAGCAGTATTTAGTATAGTTTTCATTTTTGCACTTGGGTTTGAGTTAAAGAAGGCTGGATGCAGCACAGGGAAGAAGTCCCTGCTTTTGGCATTCAGGAGCCAAAATTAAAAGGAAGGCATCCCTTTTGAGTGCTGTTGTGCCATGTCATCAAAGGTCATCGTCTGCTACAGATATCAGGGGGTAATGAGATAGGGTCAGGCGTAATGACGGCAGGCTCTGGGTAACAGAGGATGCTTTCTTTTGCTACTTCCCTTCTCTCAGAGAAGTTTGCATCCTTTACAGGCTTTCTTCACATCCACACAAAAATAACTTCCAAACCTGGCACAGCACATTCCACCAGGTGCCCAAGGTGCATCCAAGTGTTCAGAGCCTGTCCCTGAATACAACAAGAGCAAAGAGTAGATTCTAAGAGTTACAGTTACCAGGCAATTGTCTCATTCTATTTAAATTGGAAAATTCCATCATTTTTGACTTATCTGGAGGTCTTTGCTTCACATCTGTCCTGAAAACCTGCTCGCTGTCAGGTAGACAAAGGGTTACTTTTCACACTAAATGCACAAGAAAGGAAAGACATGCTTATACCATTCTGTAAGTCTTTAAGGAGTTTTATAGGCAAGTAAGATGCAGCTCCAGACACTAAACTTTTAAATCATTGAAAGCTGACATAAGCTGATCCTAGGCACGGTTCATAATCATGTTTTTACTCTTCAGCTCTGACAATTACAAATTGTTTGTATTAGCTGCACAAGTATTCCTATCCAGCATTATTGTCAAAGCCCATCCATCCCAGTCTCGAAACAGCACACCAATCCTTTGCCTTGCCAGCCTCCATCCACAACCTTCATCTCCTGTAACAACCAAGCAGGGAGAGGCAGGAGAGATCTACAGCCTGTGAAGAGAAACCCCTCATGTGCAATCTGTGGTAGCTGCAGTTTCCCCATGCTTCAATGTGGTTTTCAGACCATCTCAGCGTGACAGGAAGAAGCCTGGCATCTTCTAAGCATGCTGCACTTGTAACCTTTGAAGATGTTCAAAAGAAAAGAAATGAAATGAAAAATGAAAGGTCTTAACCATTTTGCATGAAGTTTCATGAAATGTCTTGGGGCCTAGCTTGACTGGAATTGTTTTAAGTGCTCCTCTACTACAGCAGCGGTGTGTCATATGAAAGGCTTTGTTTGGCATCTATCCACAGTCAAAAATAAAAAACATATTTATCTTTGGTCATGCATATAATTTAAAAGACGGACAGAAGAAATCTTTTTCTTCCTTTTAAATCTGTAGCAAGATAAATTCTTATAAATTATTTCTCTTAAAAGGAGGAAAAGAAAAAAAGAATAACAAAATAGCTTGGCTATTAGGAAATCTGGAAAACAGATTATTTCTTTGGACGGAACAAAGTGTGTGTGTGTGTGTGTGTGTGTGTGTGTGTGTGTGTGTGTGTGTGTGTGTGTGTGTGATCATGACTTTAAACAATTCCATAGTTCCCTATGGAAATACTTAATTGAAGCTAATAAGATGTGGAGTTATCAGTGGTTTTCCATGATAGATTTCATATGGTCTTTCCAAGATATTTTACCTCCTTTAAAATGTACTGACCTGAGATTGTTTTAACTGGTGATCTGAGCAACCACTGCTACTAACACTAAATGTGAGTGAAACTCTGCTCACAGAGGGGCAGGAGTTTGGACACACCCCTTATAACTCCAACATCTATGCACCAAATCACTTCAACTTCTAATTTGTAGCATATGTGACAACAGAAATACCATGGAATTCTTCAAATGAAAGACTTGCTTGCCTCTGAACAATTCAAGGATGGGTCAGATGTCCTTTCTTTTGGCATCACAAAACTGAGAAATGAACTAATTACCAGCAGACTACAGATACCAACACAAATCTTCCCTCAATCCCAGTGTTTCATAAGGTGATCCTAATAAGCTCATCCCCCTGACAGGGCAGGGGATTAGGCCCACCTTCTTCCATTAAGCAGATTAGTTGATCATGGGTACATGACATACAGTTTTTACTGGTTAAAATCTTGTGCCTTTCTTACATCTCAGTTTAGAAATGCAAATTCCTGCTGGATTTGAGATGGAGATATGGTGTCCATAGAGAGGACTCCATTTTTAACCATAAGCATATATTTACATATCCTGATGGAGAGGCAGCAAAGTCTTCTTTAAGTGCAGGAACTGGTTGTTTGGCATCTGTACATATCCATTTCTGATAATATCTCAAAGTAGATGTGGCTTGAGCCAATGTATCTGTGCCACTGTACACGATTAAACCATTCTGATACTTATGGAAGAAGAAAACTTTTTCCTATATTCATAGCAGCTGAGTTAATAAAGAACTTTGAGTAGAGGTAACTTATGTAAGTTTGGCAATAATTTCACACCTACATTTTAGGCAATAAACTAAACTGTCTTCCTAAAACTGGCCAGAATCAAGTGGCTTATCATTATTCTCCCTCAGGATGAGAAATTTACAGACTTTTCTGCCTTCAGAAATTTTTTTCCTGAAAACATACTCCCTGTGCCTGCTAATGCATCCACTGCATATGTTTCTTTTTAATGCTGGTATTCCTTTTGGATAGACCCTCCACTGAATAAGTCAAGTACATGTCTGTGGGCTGTAGGGTCAAGTTCAGTGTGCCACCTCTCAGTAACTACGTTGGTCAGCAGCCAGCAGAGTGCATTCATTAACCTGTAACCAACCTTGGTATTTAACTAACACTGACCAATATTACATTCAAATTAAAGAAACTGCATGCAAATACCATGACACAGGAAATGCAAGGATACAATAAATGCCATGGGATAATGCTGTATTTTAATATAGTTGAAGTAAACATAGACTAAATTTTAAGATAAAGCAACTACTTTGCAGCTGCTTGCCAACACTCAGGATTAATACAACATTCTGTAGGCTGTGAACAAGGTGAGCAAAAACTCTGCATTTATTTTCCATCCAGAAAAGAGTAAAAGTTGCCTCCTGAAAGAAATTCCTATCTTAGGCATCCAAACTGTGTGTCACCTCTTGACTTTTCATGGACTATACAGTGAAGCAAGGACAACTGAGCTCCTAAACCAGGTGTCTTGTGTCGTTAGCAGGAAAAGAATCCAGGCTGAATTTTTGGGCATTATTTCTGTTAGGAGTTTTCCTGTAAGACATCCTGTAAGTTTATGTGTGTTCCTAAAACGTGAAAGTGCCTGAGGTCAGCTATGCACACTGCTGTAAGCAGCACACGAACTCAGATGCTGTGGGATTCTTTACCAGTGCAGGTTTTCATCCATCTCAGCATATGGATGAACTGAGCAGAGGAGAAGCAAACCTGATTGTAATTACATTAAGCACTTTGGCAATAAGGAAAAGTTTGTACTTGTACACAGATGGCTTTATGTTACAATGCTATAAATGTGCCAAGTTTCATGGCTTCACCACATGAGACAAAGAAGGGGCTTCATCTGAAGTCTCTGCAAACCTGATGAAAAGCTCTCCCTGGTTTCAGGGTATTGCTATCAGGTTTTTGATAAATCCACTGAACACACCTGGATAAGGAAATAGCCTTCTGTACTAAAATGCAATTATTTGTTTACAATTTTAACACAGTTTTCCAATTTTAGCTCATCTTCATGCCTTGGTGACAGTTTTTGTTAAGGGATAAATAATAAAGTCAGGTTCAGGTTGATTAAAATGGCTTGGGCTGCCCACTAACACTAATCTATGCTAGAAACTAAACTTTACAGAACTTATAGAAACCACCTAGGGAAAAAATATATAACATTTTTATTCTGGGTCCTTGTGTTTCTGATTCACATCCTTTTTTCTGTGATCTTCCTAACTCTATTACTTCACAAAGGTAAGAGATTTTAAAACTTACTTTAAAAGTCCTTAATTTAGAAAAATAAACAAAAGTTCTCTCAACTCATTCCTCTGTGTCTCATCATAACTTATTTTAGGGTAATAAATCTTCACCCTGACGGCTCTCTGATGATGCATTATGTTAATACATCATAATGACAATACTTGTAATACATGATGAATATATTTTCTGAAAGGGATATCATGTATACATTCCATCTTCCCAGGGCAGAAGGTTTGGGAAATGGGGAAGAAGGGGCAATTTTGCCCAGAAGGCAAAATCTCACAAGAAAATGTGGAAATAAATGGATTGCCCTTGGTAAAATAGAAAGAGAATAAGAAAAAGAAAATGTTGTCCAGCACAAGCAACTTCTATCAGTAAAATTACTGTTTGTTCCCCAAATAGTGGTATTAAGGCTGCATTATAAAAGGGAAATCTTTTAATGTACTTGTCTCAGTTGTGCTAATACAGGCATAAGAGCCACTAGGAAATAATCATGAGAACTTTGGTAGGGTTGGAAGATTGTGATAATGAGAAGTGCAATATTTAAAAGCGTAACCAAGGTGGTCTGCAAACAGAAATAACTGGCAGCCTTGTGGAATAATCTGGTGAGAGTTGTGGACACTCCTGAGTCACCTATGACTGACAAAAACCAAAATCCTGAGCATGGACAAGGTGATGACAGGGGTTTTCAGCAGGAAATAGTTAATTTTTGATATGGATATCTAGCCTTCCACAACACCACTGGGGAAAAAAGGCATTTTCCATTTCTGGAATCATCCACAGGTTTCCAAATCCACCAGCCAGACCATGGGCTGGTGTTTTCTGTGCTGGGCTCTGCACAAACACAGCAAAGATAACACTGGCCTCAACCAATTTAAACTCAACTTCAAAGGCTCAGAATGTAAAATCAGTCCCTGGCTTAGCAGAGGGCTAAGGCAGAAGGCAGAAGGTAGGAGTAACTTGCCCAAAGACACACCTTACTTGTGTGACCATGTGGGTTGAACAGAAGAGATTTGGCAGTAACAGGTTCACAGCAGCCCTCCAGGCACCCTTGGGTTGCACACAAGGAGCTGACAACAACCTCAGTGCCCCTGCTCATGGCACCAAGATCACAAGGGTGCTCAGAAATTGCCTCCAGTCTAGCAACAACACTCTTATATCAGAAACATGGTCCTATCATCCACTACCAGGTTACTGAAATCTTAGCACTCAGTTTAGGTGCAGAGAAAAAACCGAAGCAAACAGTTGAATGATCTCCTGATCGTCTTTTTAGGGGTTCTGATACTGATCCAAAGTGAAAAATCTGACTTTTGCAAAACACCCACAGCTTCTCATGCCACTGAAATGGATGAAAAATGTTCTGGTCTGGCAAATACTGACTTGTGTATCTGTACAGGACTAAAGTAATCTTTGTTTCTGCTTGGTCTTGCTAAAGCTGCAGTGGAGAGGTGGATCTCATGCCTGAAACAACTCAGAGGGCTGAAATATTCTTTTTTAGTTGAAGAATTAGAAAACAAAATTCCTCTGGCACATTTAATGGAAGAAAAAGATGTGATTAAGATACACAGGAAAGGATTAAAATATTACAATAAGCTTGAAATAATAAAAATAAAGAAATATCTGATCATATTCTTTGGTGTGAAATCATCCAAACTGACAAGCAAGTTGTGTTTTAACATAGTGGCAATAATTTCAAGTCCAGTGTAAACTTCTGCATAAAGAGAGGCCTTGGACATTGCTATTTTGACTTGGCTAGAAACATTTAAGGAAAGGGCCCCAAATTCCTGATAGGGTCTGGCAGGTCTCGCACTGTCACAGAAATGGTAGAGATGGAAACATCAACAGTGCATGCAAAGTGTCAGGAGTGTCAATATTAATTACTCTGTTGAACACATGAAAACAAGCAATGATATCCAATGCAAGGCAGTGCAACTGTCACATTCTCAGAGTGTGGCTGGAGTATTTCTACAAGAAGCTTATTGACCTCTGAATCTTCAACCTGCAGAAGAGATATGAGCAATAATGAATATTGGAAGCCACCGTGTGACAGCCAGTGGGGTTTTGCTAGCAAGCCTATCTCCCAAGGGACAATTACAAGCAAAAATAAAAGGTTCTAATGGAAATCAGCTGATAAAATCAACCCTACTAAATCCACTGTCACTTTTCTATCACCACTTGCAAGAGCCTGTTGCAATGTTATTTTGCATTGCAAGCATTTGTCCTTCAGTTTTTGAAGGGGAAAAAAACAAGCAGCTTATTTTGTAGGTGAGCCATCCTTTTTGCATGCTGCTGTTCTTAGTCAAGCAAAGTACATTCCCAAATCCCATCAGTGTTAGATGTCTTAGGCATGCCCGGTGTCCTCTCAATTACAGAGAGAAAGAATAATAGATCAGTGTCACAAGTTTCATGCAGGAATTGAGTCACTTTCAAGCTGACCTTTAAACTCAGTGATATAGGTTTAAAACACATAAAAATCTAAAACAGAGCATACTTAATAATAAGGCCAGGTGATTAAAATTATTTTGTGAGAATGTTCCTTTTGACTTTTTTCTACTGCATTAGGCAAGAAGCACATATAGAAAGTCCTGTTAACTTCCATTCAATCCACAGACCTGCATTACTGTAAAAAATTGCTCAGTTAAAGTTCACACAAAACAAAAGTGAAACTACCCCAAAGGAATCTCTGTGTTTCTAGACAATTTTCTTGCTGAGTTTCAAATATTAAAACTCTCCCAGTTGTTAAATAAAGAGTGATGAGAAAATGCATGCAATTTTAATTTCCACTGGGATTCTGCCTGGTGTGAGACAATCATGTTGTTAGATATTTTTCTAAAGAGTAAAATAACGTTACAGCGTCTGTGAAGGATGTTATGAAGAACATGGTACTGAAATAAAAAACATTTTTATCCCAGATTAGCTACTTGTTATGCTTTTTGATGAAATTGCTTGAATTAGAATTTACGCAAATCTTTATTATCTAAGACACTTCAGCTCAACTTGGTTTAACTGATGTATCTATTAGTGTATCTATCTTGTACTTAATGAAGGCTTGATATATCAGCTAAGGAGAATCCAGGCAAGTACAATGGGTATATATAAAAAATGACATCATGTTCACTCACTTCTACCCCTCCAACAG